>VXAL01007655.1:175362-207172 GCA_013399475.1 Chauna torquata | reverse complement strand
CCTTTGTTCGCGGCGGTAACGGGCCGGGGCGCGGCGCACGGCGCTTCCCCCGCGCCACGCGGTGCCGGGCGGGAAGCTGCCGGCCCTTCCCCGCTGCGAGCCCAGGCGCGGCTTTTCGGGCGTCGCTTATCGCCGCCGTCGTCTCTCTCGTATCCATTTATTTCGAGTCGCTGGTTCGAGGCAGGGAAACGCTCCCAGCACATCTCCCGCCTTCAGCTAAAAGTTGCCGTCTCCTTTCGTGCACCCACCTCCGGATGCGTGTGGCTGGAGGGGTTTAAAGGGACCTGCCAAACCTGTTGTTCGCTCGGCCGCGCCGTAGCGCAGCGAGCGAGGCCGAATCCTGACCGCCCCCGGCTCCGCAGGCGGCTCCCTCCTGGCGGGAGCGGCCCCGTGCATCCCGCACGCAGCCTTGCCCCCGTCAGGCAGCTCTCTCTCCGCGGCTCGGCAGCCCTTAGAAGCCGAATTATTCGCTAATTATTGTAATTGCGAAAAAGTTTGGAGCTGCGCCCTGTTGCTGTGGCTTCGCGGGCGGCTGGCGCAGGACGCTGCCTCCCAGCCTGCAGCCGTCCCCGCGTGCGTGGGGACCAAAGTGTCCTGAATCGGGACCGCAGCTCGGAAAGCGTTGCATCTGTGTTGCAGGCTGAGTAACATCCTTGAGCACGGCTTGACTGCAGTGCTGTTTTTCATTTTGAATTCGGTGCTGATGAGAGGCAGTACGTTGACAGCAACAGAGACATCTCTTTGCCCTCTACACGAGGCAGAGCAGGAGGGTGGCGGTTCCTCAGCAAACCCCTTTAGTACTGTGTGCTCGCTTCCAAAGGTGGGACTGTTTGTCAGCCGTATGCCAGGCACATGCTGTGGAAACCCCTTTCTCCCCAGTCTGCACGTAGCCAGGTTCGCTGTGTAGTTTGGAGTTTTCTTAAACAAAAAGATCACAAGAACCTTGCAGCGCAGGGGCAGATGCTGAACTGGAGGTCTTTCTGCTGACAACAGTGGATGCAACTCCTTTAGCACCCAAGTAAATTCCAGCTTTCTTGAGATCCGCAGCCCATGGCAGTGAATCAGTAAGTAACAAGTCACGGGATATTCAAACACCTCCAGGCGTGCAGCATCCAGCTCCCAGTGGAAGGAGGTGGGATTGAGCTCCAGAGCCTCTGGGAAAAATTCCTCCTTGCTTCTCTCCCAGCCAGGGGATTCTCAGAGGGGAGCTAATTGCCTGCATTCGCAGTCTTCCCTTTCAAAAGAAAACATCACTGACTGCTTAGGAGAAGGAAATGTTATAAGAGCTGATAAATTCACCCAGATTAAAAATAAACAGTATTAGAACTGCGATGGTTTGCTGTCTTGCTCTAGCTGAACAGCTCTTTCCGTGTCACCAAACTGCCTGCTTTGCATTGATCCTAACACTCATACCTCTTTCACTGTGGGTGAATGACACACACAGTCAAGCTTTGCAACCAACTTCTGCTTCAGACTTGCACCTCTTGTGGCACTTGCTTTTTAGCAGAAAGAAGAAGCCCGGGCTTGAAAACTGAGTGGTTAAGCAGAATGCAGGGGCGGGACTCCATTTCATGACTCAAGTTCCTGAGTTTCTGCAGAATGTGCTCGGTCCAAAGTCCAAGTGAAATGACCACTAATACTACTTAAAGACATGGAAATGTGTCCTTTTTAGTGAAGTCACTTCAGCTATTTTGCCAAATAATTACTACTTCTGTTGTAGTCCCCATCAGGTAAATTACCCTCTCTTAAAAAAGATAAAATAAAGCTGTTCAGTGTCTTGTGATCTCAAGTGTCCATGATGCTTTTTCAGTAGCAGGTGGTTCCAGACAGGATCATAACAGCTGCAGTGACTGTACTCAGATAAGCATCGCAGACTGAACTCCAGCAGCTTGCTTGAGAACATCTCAGGTTTTCCTTGCAGGCTCCCGATGAGTGTGGTTTTAGTTATGCAATAGGAGTTTCAGGGGGGGAAGTCCTCTTTCAAGATGGAATGTCTGCAGGTGGGACAGGTTTGGGATTTCTTTTTTTCCCTATGCAAATCTTGCTGATTACTGTTTTCATGCTTTGGCCTATCCCTTCTGGAGCACTAACCGCATAGCAGTTTGCAGGAACGCCCAAGTGGCTTAGCCTTTCACTTTTCTTCTTTGTCTAAAGGGGTTAGGTTCTTATTTCCTACTGAAGATCGGTCAGTAGGCTCTTTTGCAGCTCAACTACTGCGAACTTCACTCAGGACAGCTTGTGACCCAGCCAGAATGCTGTTGGGTCTTAAGGGGAAGAAACGTCTGTTTTTATTTTTTTTGATGTATGGTCTGGTAGTTGCTCTGGTTGCATCTGGTGTGCTAAGGTTTCACTTTAGCACTGAGTGCACAACAGTAGCTGCGGAGGACTACCAGCAAAAGAGTTAGCTTACTTATTTTGGCAGAGGAAAGATTCATGAAGATGTAGTTTGACCTTTTACTGTTTTAGCTCAGCTCATCAAGTGAAAACTCCACAGGATGCTATTTCATTCTGATGTGCCTGGACTGTAGCAGTGGCCAAACACAGCTTTCCTCCAAATAAAGTTGTTTTGGGTGGAGAGAGGAAGGGAAGCAGAGGGGAAAATATGAGGATATAGGGGGCATGAGGAATGCACAGTACATGCAGTTCTAAGGTTGTGGTTGCTGGAAATCAGTCACTCTGGTTTGCACTATAAAGACAGATGTCAGTGAAAGAAAGTTTCTGTGGATATTGAAGTTATATTTTCAAATTCCAATCAGCTTGATCTCTTTCTTGTAGCATTCTGGCTTTGGGCATGTTAAAATAGTTTTTTCTTTGGTCCAATTTTAACTTCTATCCCAACGTTTCTTTTTGGACCATGTAAACTCAGGAGGAGGTATGTTTACATTGAGTCTCTGATACAGCTCAGCTCCTCTGCTGATGTACAGCTCTCTGTCCTACAGCTGATTCCAGCAGAGGCATTGCAGTTTATCTCAGCAGAGAGTCAGGCCTGGGAGTTTATTAGCTAGACAGGCAACTCCACTTCTGGTGCCCTAGATGGTTCTGGAAGCATTTTGTGTGTGTGTGCATGTGTCTGGGTGTATGTACTTGCAGATGTAAAAGCCAGAGCATGCATAGTTTTTATATATTTCAAGGTGTTTGCTTTTTTTCTTTTCCCCTTTAAAATAAAAATGTTGTTTTGGCTGTGTTTCTCATTTCCGATGAAATGCTGTCGAGATGAACATTCAGAAATTTTCCTGACGGGAACCGGCTGCATCAACATATGTAGGCTAGGATCTCGTTGTCTGTAGCTCAGCTTCAGGGAGGCTGTGCCAAGCAGGTTTGGTACATGGAAGGGGGAAGTCTAATTGCAGGGGTTCTCGTCTCTGACAATGTACTGGAAGTTTCAGGTTGAACAAAGGGTGAATGATCCAGGCCAGAGTGAGGAGATGGAGATGAAAAGAGAGGTATCGAGTAGTTGGACTGGCATCCCTTTGCTTTCCTGTAACCTGGGGGAATGTTTCTCTTCCAGCTTCACGAGAAGCAGGTGAGCATGATCCTTCTTACTGGCCTGATAATTGTGTTACAGGAGATGTGCCTGCCTTCTAGGAATTCCTTTCTTTCTATTATAAAGATTTTTTTCATTCTTCTTGGGTGATCAGAAAGAATAGAGAAGGAATCTGGAAAGACAAATGAAAGTGGCTCAGCTTTTCTTAATAATCTGAAAAGTTCAGAAGTTCTTCCCTAACTTGAAAACTTAATGAGCATCTGAAGCAATAGCTTTTAATTTAGATCATCAAATTAAACTTTGCAAAGAAAACTGAGTCCCAGTTTCTAGTCCTGACAGGCAACAAAAACATGAAACAATTCTCACACGCATATGATGCGTGCTGCTTTGTAGCAGCCTTTCACAAATGTAATAAGCAGGGTGTGTTTTGTCTTCCCCACCTACTCTGCTGTTTTCTGCTTGACTCCCAAGTTCTCTGCTGTTCCAAAAGTGAGAGGGAGAGAACTTGTTCCTTCCATTCAAGTTGCTAAAGCAGTTGTTTAAAGCAGGACTTGGGGGAACAGCAGCTTATCTTTTTACAAGGAGACCAGGGAAGAGGAGCGCTTTCTCCCTGACTTGGAGGAGTAGTGCTCCCTACATAGTGCAGATAAATCTCCATTTCTGCAGAATGACAAATATGCTGCACTAGGATTTCTGATTTCTTGCTGGTGAGCAGTCACTTTCACTTCTGTGCAGATGTTGATTTAAAAGACTTCATATATTTAAAATAACTTGCTTTAAATTTGGCAAGACTATCTTGTGCGATGCTTTTAACTTCTGTGGAGCTACATTCCTACCTGCCATCTTTTTATCTGTCCCAAATTTCACATGGTTAAGCTTCCACAGCTAAGATTCAGGTGTTGTAGTATTAGGGAAGTTATGCTGCATTATAGCCACTGGTGAATCTAAGTCTCTGGTTCTAATTTGAGGTCTAAATTGCAAAGCTTTCAGATTAAACCTTTTAAATGGCCCAGTCACATGTACTTCTAACTACGCTTAAGTCTATAGAAAAGTAGTGCCAACGCCAGCACTAGACATATAATTATGGTTTAGAATGGAAGCTGAGACAGAGCACTTCAAGTTTAGCAGTGCTGGTAAGCACTTCTAGACTGAAATGGAGTCTACATTAGTTATTAAGCTCTCCAGCTGACAGAATATTTAGCGTATAATGGTCAAATAGCAACTGTTTAGGATTAAATGTGAAACTGGACTGACGCCTTCCATTTATAACTGCACTTCGATGCAGTTGTCAGAGAAATCTGTTTTACTTGTGGTTTTGCTACTAGCTTTCCCCATTCACGATGATGTATGGTAATACCGTTGCTGACCATTCATCAAGTGGGAAACAGATGGCACTAGTTTCCCTTCTATTGAAAGACTGTGTTGAAAGGCTGCTCCTGTGAGAATGCCAGCAACGATGCAAAACAAAATATTTTCAGAATGTGCATGTCTCATGCCGGCCTTTGCCAGAACAGTAATTGTAAAACATGCATCTTATTCTACTATGGTATAAATACCAGCTGGTGGCAGAGAGAATCTCATCAGCGTCTGGATTCCTGGGAGAAACTGGGTTAGAAATTGAATCAAGTTGTTGAGATCAGTTCTAGATCTTGCCCTGTAACAGTCAAGGTGTTCTTGCTGATTAAGTTTTGTAGCTCTGATGAACCTTGTGCCTGTAGTTAGTCCTACGGAAAAGCACCAGACCACCGACTAAGGTAGTCAATCTAAAATCATGTTTGTTAGCTGGAAACTCCCAGACAAACATGCTGTTGGATCTCGAGAGGCTTGTTAAACACAGTATCCTCAAGAGACACTCTCCTTTGAAGGGGTACACTGGATGCTAAGAAACAAAATATGTGCTCTAAGTAAGCCTAGTGCCTGCCTAGACACTCCTTTGTTTATTTGTCTTGACAGTCCAGGGATACTAACCTGATTTGGCTGAGCATTCAAGTTCATTTATTAAGTGCCCCTGAAAACATCCAAGCAGAAGCAGAGAGCAGTTCTGAGTCTAACCTTCCCTCAGCAAGCCCATTCAGCAGGCCCCTAGCTGGACACCTTTTACTTACTGCAGCTGTTCCTGGCCTCCAGGCCAGTGCTGTGCTAACAGAGGGAGCAGCGAGTCTCCCCGGAAGCATGGCAGCGTTTGGGGTGATGTTGCTGGGTATGTGCGCAAGTCATCCTTGGAAGAACCTGGCTCAAGGTGAGCTTGTGCTGCAAACGTGCACAAAGAAGAAAGGAGTGCAGTGCTTCAAACCTGTGCCAAAAAGGGAAGGGAAGACTTATCCCCTCCACCATTCTTTTAAGCCTGGAGGATCTCTTCAGCATTCAGCTTGTGCAAGCCCCTTGCCTTCAACAGACTCTGCAGGGGTTTTCACAGCATTTCTGGAGGGTGACTTGTGTCCTTCTACGTGTTTGTGCAGCAGTAATAATTGCAAGGAGACAACACCTCAGTGGGCACTCGGTGATCTTGTGTTATGGTGTGCCAGCCTGAAACGTAAGCATGTACGTTTTCAGCTGGGTAGGGGTTTCTTGTCATGTTGGATTTTGCGTAAGAGAATTGACCAACAATGCTAGATAAAATTCAATTTTCTGTTTTTCTTTGGAGCCTGGGAACCTTGGGTGTTTGTCTTGCAGTGCCGCTGTGTTCTGATATTCCTCTGCGTGGCGGGGGTGTTGCTGGAAGTAGTTCCACCTCCATGTGGAGGGCTGTGTCCAGGCCTGGGTGGTTCATTAACTGTTGCTGTGATCCTGCAAAAACGCACAGGATCTTTTTTCCTCACATGTAACCTCTGTCTGTCAGTAAGGTAAGCATGATGCTAGGTAAGGTTTTGTGAAAGCGTGTTTTCAACCTCACCTGACCCTGCTTTCAGATTTTTTTGTTGCTGTAACAATGAGGCAAGTCTTGGCACCGCAAACTGAAGGTTTCAGGTTAATTTTCTCTGTCCCTCTGGAGGATGTTAGAAGTCCCTCCCATGCCCTGCTGCGGGTGAAGATTCAGGGACAGGCCCTGTGCCACATGCATTCACCAGTGACTCAAGTTGGGCTTACTGGGACATGGCAGTCCCTGGGACCGAGAGGTGGCTGGCTGGGAGTTCCCACTGACCAGGCTTTCCCACGAGTGGTGGAGATGCTGCTCTCCAGAAAGCCCTGCCTGAGCTGCTGGGCCTCTCGGTAGATGTTTGTGGCGGGGAGAGGTCGGGCTTCGGTTAGCTTCTACGAGGCTTGACCGTTTTGTTAGGGGAAGGGTGAAAGTTGTGTGTTATTAGCACGGCTCAGTTTTCTTTTTGGTTCTTAAAAGCAGAAGTTCTCAGCAGTGGAAGCCTGTTCTCAGGGAGCTTCCTGTCACCGGTGGGCTGTCTCCTCTGCGCAGCTGGCCCGTGGTGACAAGCGGTGGAGGTTTGCTCCGCCATGGGGTCTTCTGGGCAGACCTCGCACTGTGGTCTGCTGAAAGAGAGGCTTCTGGGAGCGATCCCTGCACGGCCGTGGCGTAAACATGCTACAGATGCCATGTGGCCAGCAAGCACTTCGTGTGCGCCCAGGCCCAGCGCCAGGAAAGCACCCGCTTCGCTCTCTTGAAGCGCTCTGGGGGCTCTGTGCCCTCTGACAGCCTTTCACACCGGGCCCGAAGGGCGTCTGCAATGGGGAGCAACGGGGGCCTGAGGAGTGGTGGCGGCGGGGAGGCCTGTCCTAGCCCGGGCAGCGGGGTGTCCTTCAAGGAAAGGCGTGCGGAGCCGTGAGGTGGCCGGGCCGCTCGCCTGGGCCTGGCCCTCGAGAAGTGCTGCCAGGTGCCGGGCTCCAGACGCTGCTGCTGCGGGCGAGGTGGGGCTCCACCCTGCTGCTTTCAGAGCGGCTTTTCAGGTATGTCTGCCCCACAGCCTACAGGTATGGCTGCAGCTGGTTTGAAGCAGCTCCTGCTACTCGCTTTCAGCAAGGCTTGGCAGGGGGGTTCCAGCAAGGGTGGGTGACGACGACAACCTTGTTGCCGTGACGTGGGGTTCAACTGCCACTGCGTGCCCAGGGGCACAGGCAGGTTGGCACGGCTTGTCCCGCAGCCTGCTTTGCCTCAGGGACACCTACAGCTTTCCTGAGCCACGTCGGCTGCCTCTGGGTTGTGATGCTGTAGATGTGCCCTTAGAGGAGGATTGTGCAGCCGGTGCCCTTGTCATGAGTCCTGCTGGGTATTGCTTGATATTACAGCTGTTGTTCACTCTATTGTAAAATAATAACGTGTGTTGTAGATACATCTGCTCTTCTGAGGCAACGCGAGATAGAGCAGTGGCCTAATCTATCAGTTCCCCGTCCTGAATTACAATCTAGTGTTGGTTTGCCTAGTGAGCTGCGCAGGTTTTTCTTTCGGTATCTAAAAATGATAACTAATACCAGTTCCTGTTTGCTTCCACAGGCTACAGCTGGGAGGAAAAGATGTTTGGCTTTCACAAACCGAAGATGTATCGGAGTATAGAGGGCTGCTGTATTTGCAGAGCTAAGTCTTCCAGTTCCCGTTTCACTGACAGTAAACGCTATGAAAAGGATTTCCAGAACTGTTTTGGGTAAGATTCTTCCTTCAGTCAATGCTGCAGCCAGGCAGGGTGTTGGTCTCCAAGCCACGCATCTGCTGTGCTGTCCATCTTGCTGCGAGCAAGAGGCTGAAAGATGAGGTTGGGCAGGCCAGGAGGAGCCAGCTCCTCCGAGGCTGCTGCATGTGGCACCGCTGGGTTGTCAGCCTGCTGTGGCTGTCAGTGGAGAGCTGCAGTAGATGACAGCAGTGACGGGTCAGGCTGATGCCTCCTCTCCCTTGCAGCATGTGCAGTGTTCTAGTCATGTTCCTTAGAGGATTAAATCACTGCACAAGGTGGAAGGTAGCACAGATCCACGGAGGTTTTCGGTCATTCTGGAGGTTCAAGGACGTTAGACAAAACTTGTACCTTGTTTCAGGTAGTGGTGCTGTTGCTCAAATAGGGCCTACTGATATGTTGTTAAAACTTCTCATTGGAAACCCGTTCTGATGGAAAGTAAGCATCAAGTAACCAACTTTCCAATTAGGTAAAGTTGCACATGATGTTGCTTGAAAGCATTGGTAAGCAAAACTGTAAATACTAGTGATTACTTTTACCAGCTGCTGTGACCTTTTAACTCTTTGAAACTTTGAAACTTTTTCAAAATTTGTCATTGAATTGTCAACAAGGCAAATTCTTCTGTGATAGCTTGCAATTATTTTTTACTTTGTTTATTTTGAAATTTTTGTGAGGCAATAAAAATTTCTACTGTTTATGCTGTAGTTTTCAATGAAATTATTTTCCCAGGAAAAATACCTGTTGTTGACATTTTCTGCTTTTTTCCTTCCAGTCTTGTTGGATTAACTCTCATCAAAGTCTTAGGCCAGAGTGGAACTTACATATGGCGTATTAAAAAAATGTGTATTTATCAGTATTGCTGCTCATGTCTCAAGTGCTTAACTTTACATGTGTAAATCTTTGCAATCTTTGAGTCTTTACCTCCTTTCTCTTTCCCTCTTCTCCTCACCCCTCTCTTTCTAGAAACACTCCTTTCACATACAGTTTTATAGTGCTTTGTATTGACCGTGGATTTTTGTTCATACATCTGGTGCTGACAGTTTTCGTTGTCATATTTCTTGGCTGCTGTCCTTGGCAGTGGAAAGAGTGTGAAGGCCCGTTGCATTTTTATATAAACAACAGTAAAGAAGCTTGCAGTATACTGGGGCTTTTGGTCTTGTGCTATCTGAAATATGTTTGTCAAGGTAAAAATGCAGTCTTAACACTGAGCAAATAAGGGCTTATCTGAGCCTACCCCATTCATCTGTAAATGCTTCAAAGTCCTCTCATTTAAATAGCTGAAAAACTCTGATATGTATCCCCTTTATATTTCTTTGTGTGGATTAGCTATAGAGATTTCTGAAGAAAGCTGGTTAGAAGGGAACAAGTATTGCTGTCATTCCAGTGACTACAGTTTCCGAAATTTTATCCTACACGTATGCAGCAGTGTGTTGGATGGTATTTGTTACTCATCCTTGAAGCTCTGCGAGAAAGCTAAGAGCTGAATTAGCTTTTGTCAGACCTGAGTTCTGTTCCCCAATGTACATTCAAGGAATATGATTATTCCCACTCCAATCAAATCAACCCGACCACTGAAGCTGGTGTGTAAAACAAAACAAAAAAAAACAAACAACAGAAGGTAATGGGGCAGGTTTTTTAGTGCCCCACTGGAGGCAAATTACAATGCATTTTACTTATACATGGAAAAGTGTTTTATGAAAGTGAGACCTGGTCTTCAAATGGCAGCGTTTGAGCACCTCAGACTAATTGTCATGCCTGAAAAACAGAACTTGAGAACCCTTGTTTTCCTTATGCTTCTTGCTGTTATCAAGTGATTACTTTTAACTGTTATCAAGTGACTTTTGCTTTTCTTTTTACCAGGCTCCATGAGGCTCGCTCAGGAGATATTTGCAATGCATGTGTGCTTTTGGTGAAAAGATGGAAAAAATTGCCAGCAGGATCCAAAAAAAACTGGAATCACGTTAGTTGATTATTTATCTGTTTCTCTCCTACCCAAAACTAACTTGTCTTCTACCTTAGTTCATCCTGCGGGAGGGGGGCACTGGCAAGGTTTTGGGGTGTGCTATTGCACCCACACTCTCTCTGCCTACCCCCAGCATCTCTAAAACCTGCCTGGGATGTTTCCCGTTACATGACTTTTGTATGTCTTTGTTTGGCTTATGTGCAAATTGTCCGCTTGTTGTGCCTAAGTCCTGGATGAAGTCATGGACTAACCTACCTTGTAATTTTTTGTTTTCACAAGCTCAGAACTTTGTCCAGAAGTCTCTTATGACACTCAAAACATTTCAGATTTGGCCTTTGTCCAAAATTTGTTGCTCTTTTCTTTTTTTTTTCAATAGTTTGAACAAGCAAGGTGACTTGCTCAAGCGATACCTAAATCAATGTGGTCTAGTCATATAATTAAAAAGACTAATATCTTGCAGCTATTCCTACTCATATATTCTGTTTTGATATGTCTAATTCAGTTTGGGCCTAGGGCTGGGAAGATGAATGGAATTCTTTGTGTATGTTATAATATTTATTCAGGAAGCCTTGGTGATAATGGGAGCCAGAACTATGGTTATTACGAGCACTAGCTTTATTCAAAAGTTAAATGATGATTTTAAAAAAAGAAAAAAAAACCTCTCAGGCAAATGCTTGGCAGTCACTCTTTTAACTGAACCTCTATTGGCTTAAACAACCGTTGCCTACTAAACTGAATCTGTCAAAATAGGAAGAAGATATCAGTTGAACCTGAATGTGCTGTTTAAACTGGTTTGCCTTTTCCTATAGACTCAGCCTCTTACAAAGCAGATTTAAGTGAAATGTAAGAGGGACAGTGCACAGAACTGCCTTGGTTTAAACTGTTTTTGAGCACCTTTAGCTAAAATCAGTGCAAGTACCTTGACTAGGGCAGCATCTGGTCATGATGAAGAAGTATTATGTGTGCATTTTCTGTGTTGTAGGTGGTAGATGCCAGGGCTGGACCCAGTCTGAAAACAACACTGAAACCAAAGAAAATGAAAACCCTCTCTGGAAGCAGAATAAAGAGCAATCAAATCAGCAAGCTGCAAAAGGAGTTCAAGCGGCACAGTAAGTAGATCCAAACAGATTTTGGTAATAAACTGAGGCCTCCCCTAAAATAGCTTACTGTTAACTGGTCACCTTCTAGATTCCGTTGTGCTCTCTCATGTTTAGGTGCTCTCTGTTTCCCAAACCTCTCATTCTCTACGCACCTGGGAAGGGGGAGAGCTTGTGTTCTTCAGGGTGGGTGGGTTGTGTCAGGCGGTGAGGTGGGAAGGAGAGGTTAGAGGCAGGGAGAAGCAGGGAGCTTGACTGGGAGGTGTAGGCAGTCGTAGCTTATGTCCCATGCTTAAACAACACATCTCTAGGAAAAACTTCTTGGGCAAAGCCCTCACTGAAATTGAAGCTGGAAGAGGTTTCCCCCTGCTCTCACTAATGCACTATGACTGTCTTCAGCTCTCTCAAGAAAGGCTACTCTGCTGATACCACTATCAGTCTTCTTCCATGTGGGCTTTAAACCTAGGCTTTCCATTTAAGCTACATTTCTCCTCACCCATAAATTCCTGCCATGTTTCCTCTGTACAGTTTCCTTACACCCTCAGTCTCAGTGATTTCTTTCCACTAGCACTTAGATTCTTCAAATAGATTTGGGTTCGTAGCTTCCCAACAAAGCCATCTGCCAGTAATGCTCTAAATATATGTCAGTAATTTAGTTTTTTCCTCTAAAGCAAACCTTCCAGCTTAACTGTTGCTGTCTTGGTCTTCTGTCTGTTTTAATTATCCTACTTGACCTGAAGGAAGAGCTCCCTTAAGAACCAGTAAAGGGTTAATTCTTATTGTGTTACTGCTGTAGGTGCTAGAGGAGACACACACAAAAGCTAGGCTAGTAGTCCCTCTATTTAGGTGTGCATCTGCATACCTGAACGTCATAGCTCATAGTCTTGATCCAGCTAGAACCTTACACTACCTAATCCATTGCAAAGAGCTTTGCAGGATTTTAACAGAATGGGTAAGAAAGGGTCTTTTGAAACAGGCAGGGGCAAGTGGGAAAAGTGGGTCCTTGTTATTAGACTTTTCTTGTTAATTGCAAAAGTCTTCCTCTCTGGTCCCAATCTGTATATGACCTTTTAAAAGTGAGGAAAAGGATGAGTTGCTGGATGCATGTTCTGATTCTTGCATTTATTCCTCCCCGCTACAGACTCCGATGCCCACAGCACCACTTCAAGTGCCTCCCCAGCTCAGTCACCCTGCTACAGTAACCAGTCCGATGAGGGCTCTGACACTGAGATGAGTGCTGGGTCCAGCAGAACACCAGTTTTCTCCTTTCTAGATCTCACATATTGGAAAAGGTAAAATGCAACAAAACACGTACTGTGTGCAGGCAGCAATTCGTTTCACGTTCGCAGTGCTCGAGCCTGCTTCCTCAGGAATTTGCAGGGTGCTGCTGCTGAACTTGTTTTAGTGATACCATTTAAGTCACTGAGTATTGTACAATATCTGTCTTTCATTGGAAAGGAATGTTGTGTGTTTAAGACATTTTTCCCTATCTCCCTCCAGTTCCCTAAACATTAATACACTTGCTGGAGAAATGTTTTTACATTTTTGGGAGTAACAGATAATATTCCTGATTTTCATTACCTTGTCTTAGATGTGATGTATTATCATGTACATAGGTGCTCTTAGCTTTACAGCAAAACATAGCATTAGATTTTGGTTGACCTGTGATGATAGTCATTTAAAAAAAAAAAAAAAAAAGTGGGAGGAAACAAGAGCTTCTGGGAGCTGACGGGTTTGTTATCTTTTATTACATGTTGTGACACACTAATCCCTTGTTTGGCTATAACTGCTGTATTGAAATTGTTGTGACTTTGCTGCCTCCTCTCAAATAGTGTTGGTAAGTGCATTGTTGCCAAGGTTAGTTCAGCCCAGATAGCTGTGTATCTGAAATTTCTCTGGGAAGCAAAATGGGAAACTTAGTTTTGTGTAGGTATGGTTTGTTTTTTATATTTTCTTTGTGTTTTGTTTTTTTATTAATTCCCCAAAGTGATGTTGTGGATTTAGACACAGACACTCAGAGTAGCCTTTTCCCTCCTATCCTAGCCAAACAATGCTGGAGGCTCAGAAAAGTCGTGTCTTGGGCCAAACTGTTTTTTTTGCATTTCTGTAACTTCTGTATATTCTAGACATACAAATTGTCTGCATCTTTCCCTGTTGTTTCTTCTAGGCAAAAGGTGTGCTGTGGAATTATTTACAAAGGGCGTTTTGGGGAAGTCCTCATAGACACTCATCTCTTCAAACCCTGCTGTAGCAATAAAAAGTCTGCCACTGAGAAGCCAGAACAAGAAGGACCACAGTCTCCAGCAATCTCCACTCAAGAGGAGTGGTGACTTCCTTGGAGAGCTGCAGAAGGTTATACAGATCCTCTTATTCTCTGGAAATATACTAGAAAAGTGACTCTGTTCACATTGGACACCTGCTATGCTGCCAAAAGACTATTCCCTAAAACTGTTTTGGGTTTTACTGCTACAATTCCACAAACTCTGAAGCCAGTTTGTATCCTTTCAGAAAGACTGTACGTAATATTTAAGATGCTATGGAACACTTAGCAAAGCTGAATGCTGCTGCAAGGTTGTCCCCCTAATCTTCCCCCCGGTCTCTTCACAAACGAACTTGAGGATGGGGTTTTGTATATTAAAGTATATGTAGTTCACGTTTCTGTATTGAAAGAAGCAGTGGTTGTAAGGCATTTTTTAAAAGTTGGTTGGTAACCTCCCTTAAATCCCCAAGAAAATATTTCATTCTTAGACATGTATGAGTGAATAAGATGAACTAATACATAGAAATGTTATGTCACCTCTCTAGTTATATAAATATATATTTTTTAAAGGTGTGGAAATCTCACCCTATACTACTGACATTGTAACAAAGACAAATATTTCATCCCTCCTACATGATGCAGACTGTTAACTGCAGACATCTCTACTGTAAGTGATAGTTATCTAAGAAAGCCTCCCAACGGAAGATGTTCTTAGGAAGGTGTAGGAGCGCTGCCTTCCTTAGCTAAGGAGGAAGATTTGCGTAAGAACTGAACACGGTGAAATGGGAGGCTGTTTTGTTTTAATTCAGCAGCAGATGCTCATCTTTATGTAGTAACTGACTGGTGATTAGAGTTGGACCAAGAAAACAACCCAATGCCCAAGTTAGGTGTAGGTGATGGCCAAAACCGAGTAACTGCTTTCTGTTGGCCCAGTGCAGCTGAAGTGTGACCACAAACCAGACTTTTTGCTAGTTTCAGACCTGCAATAGAACCAAGCTCCTCACTAAGCTAAAGTCAGGCTCTGGTCCAGGGACACAATCTTATTCCAGCCTGGGGTTTGGATTCATGATGCCTGTTTTGGAGCCCTTCCCCTGCAGCGCCTCTCTCTATTTTTGTTAAAACAACCAGCAGATCAAGGCTTTTGTGAATACTGGACTTTTGTAAATTATGAAGACTTCTGTTAGGAATGGTGCTGTGCTGAATAGAGGCAGCTCTGTTTGCATACATGATCAAAAGATAGTATTTTCTACACAGATTCCCAGTTAAACTTGTGTGCAAACGATTGTGACGCTCCTTCAAACTCCACTTTGCCTTTAGGGTGAAAGCAGCTTCCTGGAAGAGTGTGCTGCAGTTTTAGCTCCCAATTGATTCATGTTCCTTTTATGAAGGTTTAATTTGTGTAACTTGGGAATTATGCTTTTTTTTGTTTGGTTGGGGGAGGGGGGGGGATTTTTCTTATTATTACTCTTTTGGGATATTCTCCAATGGACTGCTACAAGCTTTCCTTTTTGTGTGAGTCATCAGCATAGTACTTTGGTGGGTAGGGCTTAGGACTGGATTTCCATATAATCTCACTTCCTGAAATGGGAATGGTTAGCAAATGAAAATATAGGTAGGGAAAGATACACAAGTTTTAAGAGGAGCCTCCACCCTCAAAACTGCTTTTTTTTTCTTTTTCTTCCTTCTGTTGGGTAGCCCAGCCTCTGGGGAGAACATCAGAGGAAGGCTTTGACTTATCACAGCCTTACAGTTTTATAGCTTTCGTTGCTCTTATTTTGTTTTTCCTAAACTCTCTGAGATTCTGAAGGCAGGACAAAGCTACGTACCTTGCTTTCATCTGCAACCAAATAAATGAATACTTGCTCGTATAACCTCTTAACTAGGTTGGTCATGTCTAATAAGGGCTTGAGCAAGAGTCCTAACTATTTTTGTGGACACCTGCTTCTATTGGAGTTTGTGTTTTCAGCATCAGTAATTCTGTACACCTAAGGCTGCAGTATTGGTGGTAGGATGTGCTCTGATATGGATCATCTCTTCTTCTGTATTTATTTATTTATTGCTAGATTTCAACCGCCAGCTGCTTCCCCTACTCCCTCCCACCTCTTCCATTCCCAGTAGTAATGCAAAATGAACTGTATGTAGTCATGCACTTTGTATTAATGTATTAGAAATCTATGGAACCTGTTTTGTACTTTTATACTGTTCAGACACTTGTAATCCAAACTTTTTTTTACTAGGGTAATGAATAAATTTAGACTTATTTAGAAAATAAACATCTCTGTTTATTTCAGCCGTCCATTTAATTAGGCTTAGTGTTTGAACCAGCCCATGCAATCCATGTTTCTATTTGAACAATACTTCAAGATTTTATGTTTTTGGAGGAGGAAGTGAGATAATTCTCTTCTTTGAAACAAGTCCTTTTCTATTTAATTTGGGAAGAGGAGCAGAGCAAGGGAGAAGGATATGGTGCTTATTGTGGCAGACAACTGTCTCAGGGCAGAATTCTCCTGCTTTCCCTTGGCACTGCATGTCAGTAATAGCTATTCCTTTACTGGAATGGGAGGTGCTGAGATTCGGTGTTCCCGGGGGCTTGCTGTCTGGTAGCTCACCGGCATCCAGCAAAGGCCAGCTGAAGCAACAGTGTTAAAAGTTTGGTGCTGACAGCATGTGGAAACATCCCTTTCCAGATCCAGCTGAGGCAGTAGAAGAGATGAGTGCTCCTGTACTGAAGCTGGAGCCTGGAGTGTTTCTTCCCACGACAGGTATAGTCAGCTGGATAAGCTCCAGCAGACTGGTGGGAGCAAGGTCTCTGGCAGGAGATGGCAGTGAGTAACTGAGTTTAGAAGAAGATGAGGCTATTCTCTGACAACGGAGAAAACCTTAAGCTTAGTGGTTTACTGCAAGAGACTGTTACAGATTTTAGAGGAGAAACTGATTTGCTCCTGCTTTTTTGCTATAATTGAGCAAAACGATATCCAGAGGTTCACGTAGAAACAAACCATTTCCATGAAAGCTCTGCATAGACTGCATGACCACAGTAGCACATAATTTTATTGCAACAGGATCTATTTTGGTCACACATTATCTGTTGTAGATGCATGTAAAATTAGCATGTATCCCACTCCCTTGCAATGCGCACCCTTTTTCAAATAATGAATTCCTCTTTTTTTCACTGCTGCTGCACTCCTGTGACTGCTGAGGTGTCTTGGGTAACCTCAGGGTGTTGAAAACACCAGTTTCAATGGAGAGAGTACTTTGAGTGAAGCAGGTAACCTCATGGAGGACTACAGCTGCGGAGGAGAAAGCTGCTCCTATGGGAACAATGGGGAGACAGGACTCCACATCTTGAGAGCAATGTGGAGTGAGAACAGGAGGGAAAATCCTGGCTAAAGCTCCCCTGTGCTTCACCTGAATCAGCTGTAACAAGTGTGACATCTGCTAAAATATCTGCCAGTGCAAGCACTTTACAGATGCTTTACATAGGATTGTATTACACCTAACTGAAAGATGACGAAAATGAGGTATGTGACTAGAAGCTATTTTGCTGGAGGTCACCAATGGACCAGCAGCAGACCCCAGATTTCCAAAGCCTGAGTTCAGTGCTTTGTGCTGCTGGTAGTGCACAATGGCAGATTGCTTTTACATGGTGCTGCTTGGAGACTAATTTTACCCTGGTCTGTACAATGTGATAATTTCTTTTCCTGTTGACTTCTGTAACACTGAGTCTATAACCCGCTTTCTGAGTAGATGACTGGGTGCCATCCAGCCCAGTCACTAAACAGTTGCAACTCTTCTAATCTGAAGTCATGCAAAGATTTAGCTTCAATATAATGTAAGAAAAAGGAAAGTTCCTACTAAATGGCACTCACAGCACATAATGTCATTATTTAGGCTGTGTAGATGAGGGCTGAGAGCAGTCCGCTGTGTGTTCTGCAGACATGGCCCCTGATTGCTGCTACCAAAGAGGCAGCTCCCTTTTGGCTCTCATTTTCTGTTTCTTTCACATGGAAATCTGGCCAAAAGGGGTAAAGGAGCACGGATCCAGGTCTCCTTTTTCAGATGCAGGTGGGACACTGGAAGTGACACCTGGCAAATGCTCCTGGCTTCCTCCATATGAACATAGGGTGCAGTAAACAAACACAAAACATACGCCCCCTTGCAGGATAAGTATATATATATAGGATTTATAAAGTTGTTAAGGTATTTATTTCCCCATGGTTGCAATGGGCATCAGGTACCAAATCTGGCTCTTTCAGCAAACACCAGTTTGCTGTTTGGAGGAGAGATTGCAGTCAGTATTTCTGTTGGAAAATTCTCGTTTGTGTTGACCTGCAATGGCTTTACATTCTGTTGGGGCAGGGTGGAAAAGGCAAGTTGTACTGATAGGGGCCTAGAGAGGAGAGAAGCAACATACTCTGGGAGAAAACCTGGTATGTAAAACTTGTGCACTTCTAAATCCTGAACATATTTGAGGGAACATGACACTAAAACTTCATTCTGTTTATGACAAGGAATTTTGGCTTTGTTTTTCTGTTGTTAGAATTATTCAGATGATATTTTCTGCTGTATCAGGGTGGTGTTACTGCCACAGGAGACTGTGCCTGCTGCCCAGCAGATTGACTGGGAAGGAACAGGCAGCGCAGGGGCACTGAGCCCACAGCTCTGGGCCTGGGGAAGGCCCCTGAGCCTTGATCGCTCTCGCACCTTGCGCTCGCAGTTAGCTGTAAGCTTTTCTGCTCCACAGAAGCTGTTTCAAGGGGTCTCGGCCTCAATAAGAGTCTGGCCCAGGCTCTCTGCTGAAGCCAAATAAAGGCCTGGGGGAGCTGGGAATGGACAAGGAAATGGGCTTGTTGGGTGAAACTTCTTGGAGAGATTTAAGAATTGGGTGCTTTGGAGGCTGTAAGGTGGTGTGGGCGAGGTGTCTTTTATTGCTGAACTCCACAAAATGGCCTGATGATACAGGGAAAAACTGGGACATTCATTAGGAGGTTTACAAGCCAGTATCGAACAGCACCCCCAAAGGCATCCACACAAGCACGGCCCGACACCTGACCCGTCGGGAGAAAGGAGCCAGCAACGTGCTGGTGTGACGACGTCCTTTCTGCGCCGCAAACAATTTTCTCCTGGCAAAACTGCCAGAGTCACGCGTTCTGTGGAGGCTGCTCGGCCTTCCCTCCGGCACCAGGCATCACCCGGGGCCTCCCACGCCGAGAAGGTGACCGCTGGCAGCCTCTATCGCAGCGGGTGAATCACCGCGGTCGCTGCGACTCGCGGGCCGCTGCTCCCCTGGCTGCACGGGCGGTGACNCGCTCCCAAGACTTCGGGTTCTCTGTGAAAAGCGGAAAATCGGTTGCTGCCCGCTTGGGCAAATGCGCAGCGGTCCGTGCGTGAGGATCTGAGCTGCTGGAAACGGGAGCGCGGGTGCAGCTTTCCGCACAGCGCTCCTCGTGTCCCTGGCATCTTTTGGAAGTATCCTGCTAGGAACAAGCTGTTGGTTGTTCCTTCTAGGTCATCGCTCATTTGCTCTTCGGGCTCTGGCAAAAGCTGAGTCACCTGTCAGTGTCTGGCTCTCCACGGCCCGCCAGCTCCGCTCCCGAGTCACGACATGCCAGCACGGCCGGCCTCCTTCCACCCCAATGGCGTTGCTGAGCAAGGAAGGAAGAACAGAATGGTTTTTTTACTGGGAAAACCGAATTTCCTGTGTAAGCTTGTTACCGTGTAACAAATCATACTGTTGTGGGGCTTTGGCCACCTGATGGTGGTTTAAAGCCAACCAGGAAAATCACCTGGCAGCTGGGGCTGGAAGTTACAGACAGCTGGGCTTTGCTGCTGGTGGCTCTTTCTTGCTGACCAGGCTGAGGAACGTATGCAAGAGTGTGTCCCAGAAAGACCGCGCACCGAACACTGAAGAAGAGAGGTGGGGAAACACAGGTAGACATCTTGTAGGTACTGGCTGCACCTGTTTTGCTTGGATCAGCATGCCTCAGCAATTCATCTGTTTCAGTAATCCCTTGCCTGTCAAGAATAGCTGCTTGGTGTGCTTAAACCCAGGGGAGTTTGGGGGGAACACTGGAGTCAGGGCCTGTGGAAGGTGAGGCTGTGTTCCTGAGGTGGGGAGGCCAGACAGAGGCAAAGGAAGAGGCAGCACCTGAGTCCCTCTGGCCACATGGAGTCTGACAGCATTGTGCAACCAAGAGCACCAGCCTGGCTCGCAGAGGTTCGACTGTGGCAACAGGTATTGTCACAAGTACACCTGTGACTGCTATTAAGCAGCTCTGGCAACAGCTGCAAGGCTATGGGGGAGATGCTTGTTTGTTGCTTCAGAGATTTTACCTGGTGTTGGCAGAATAAAGTGCCTGTTCAGGTTCTAGTGTGTTTGTTTGTATTCTATTTTAATGGCGGTATGTTGTTCTTTTTGTGGCTTTTATTGTGAGCATCGTCATGGCTCCAAGCACCTGGAGAAGAGATGAGGAGGGAGCAGAAAGCATTATGAGGTTAGCTAGCGCTCAGCACAGATGAAGGACTGATCCCAGTCAGCCAGCGTGACTTTGGACACCACAAGGTGCTGGCCAGTCAGTCAGGCTTTGTGTCGTATCCTCTGACTAATCTAAGTGCAGGTGTGTGTGGAGTAGCAGGCCAGGGAGCTACCGTGTCTCCTTGAGCACGTTCCTGCTGGCCTGGTGTTGGGTCTGTCTGCCCTTCAGTCCTCCTGTATGTAGTAAGCACTGGAACATGCTAAGGGGAGAAGAGGAGCAGTGCTCCCAGCCTGCTGAACAGATTGTGTGGCAGGGAAGGAGGCAGCTGGATGGGGGACATTCTCTCTGGTTAACTTCAGCTGGCTCTGCTGGCCTGTGCGGTTGATATGGAGCCGGCTGTTCTCACCCCCTCTCCATCTCTCCCTGCCACCTCCCCAGAGCTGCCTCGCACTTCTAGAAGGCAGCTTGAGGCAGAGTGAGATGGGCAAATGACCACTTGGGAAACAAGATAAGCAAAACAGCTGAAACTCTCCAAGCAACATTCCCTATGCCCTCCGCACCTTGCTAGGCACAAGCACTCCCTCTCCTTTGGATCCAAATTCCCTTTCCATTTTTGTTCCCCCAGTCAGCTGGGGAGTACCTCTGTCGGCTGTTACCCTTTGGTAACAGGGCATGAGCTGGGCAGCATCCTCCTTCCCCCAAGCACAGTTCCCTGACTGTCACCTGCCCATAGGTAAGTTGTTCAAGAGGCTGGTGCCAATGGAGCACTCTTTGTCCCCTAGCTACAATCTAGTTTTTAATGTGTATGAGATGATAGATAGAAGAAATACTGAGATTTTTATTTATATTTTTCTGAAATTTGATGGACCAGAGGAACTATTAAAAATAATAAAAACTCCCATATTTTTGAGAGTCACTATCTAAAATGCTTGAACTGTAGCAAAGCTTTTCCCTTGGTGCCTTTACATCTAACTAGGAGGGAGGTAAAAAGTAAGAACACAGAAGCATTAGCATTATTATAGCAGTGCCTGGTAACAACACTTTCATTAAGGACTTCTCAAATGTTTTCACGTAAACTCTTATTTTCAGATTACAAAACTCAGCCATAAAGTTCACATCTTTGCTGATGCCATGCACTTAAGGTCTGAGACTATCAGCACTCCAGTCAATCAAATCAGAGTCCTAAAAATCCTCCTACATAGTCTAATTTCAATATGCTTTTTTTTTTTTAAAGTCTCTGTGCTTTAAAGCACCCAGAGTGGTTGAATGAAATAATTTGTAATGTGCACACTCTACAGGTTTGCAAATTAAATGCAAATGAAACAGTCAGTGTATTTGATTTGGTACCTTAATTCTTCCCTTTTGCATTAAAGCAGGTCTAGTCCTGATGGGTGCTGAGGACACACAGCTTCTTTCTTTGAAGATGATAGGAAAGCCTCTTCAGTAGGGGAAGAGGGTGGATATGGGACAGACAGCTGTAAGGGCTAGCGCCAAAAAGCCATTGAGCAGCCATGAAACAAAAATTTCACTAACAGGAAGAACAGGATAATGTCTGCAGCCAGGTGGACATTCCCGAGCCAGAGCTCGCATGCATGGTCATAGCTGGAGATAAACCTTTACTGGGAGCAAGTTTTTCTATTTACCTCCCTCAAAAGCTCATATAGTGTGGTATTTGCAGTATCCCAAAAGAGCAAAGGTTATGTTCAACATGTTTAGCTGCATTGCAAACGAACTAAGAATGAAATTAGTTTGTCTAAAGACAGAGCTCTTTTGCTTCTGGAAGGCAAATGATTTATTTCTCTGTCAGCAGACAGGAGGCAGGAGTTTTGCCTCATCTGTACTACGAGCTCGCTGTGCGAGACAGGCCATTTGCTAAGCAGGCACTTTCTCCCCTTTGGAAGGCAGCTGAGTAAAGACCCCATCCCCTCTGCATCACCTCTGATCGTTTATACAAGCTAACCCATGGCTATTGTCCGTGCCTACGTGAGCGGTGCAGCAGGGACGTGACAGTCAGCCCTGTCCCTTTCACCTTAGCTCTTCATCGCTGCCTGCATCGCTTAAATTAGGTTAAAAGCAGCAATGTCTGCAAGCTGTGAGCCACAAGGTAGATTTCTCTTAATTTTACAACTTGGAGATTATGTACCTTTGAGCTGGCCAAAATAAAAGGGCAGTGTTTGTAAGAGGGATTATACTTTCTGGTTGCCTGTGGCTGCAGGGGCCCCGGCTGGGTGACCCACGAATCCCCTCCCAACTCTGTGTTCTGTAACGGGAATGGAGATGGGACTTCAAGCTGGCCAAACCATTGCCTGCCTCCTTGTTTAGAGTGGTTTGGCCACCTACTGTCAAATTACTGGCCAAATTTTGTGAGAAGAGAGCTCAAAATTTATGCTGTCACCCCTGCTTTTGTCTAGACTGGAACAAAGTGCAAACTGATTCTTTCTGTTTCAAGTATTCTCCTCATGTCATAGTCTTTGAAGAATAGCTGTTTGAAAAGTTAAGAAAGGCCAAGAATCTGATCTCTGTTTATACTCAGGTCACAACACCCTGTACTGACAGCACAAAGAGGCTTTAAAGTGGCTCTAAACGTACATGTAAAATTTAGAGATAATAAATCAGTATTGATGTGGTTATACGCTGTTGTAATGCAGCAATAAAGTAAGTTATGCACCTATATATGCATGAAGGGGAGTTTACCCAGAGCCCCTGCTAACTTAAAGCTGTCCCCCAGCTCGGACTTCAGATTTTTTTCTTCTCTTTTCTCATTAGTTCCTTTGCCCTTGATTGCATCTTTGCCTGAAAGTATGAGTTATTCAAGGGTTAGGATAATACATCTAAAAATATGATAGAGTTATAGGAATACCACATTTCCCACCGAAAGGACATTCTTACTGTGTTACAAGAATGAATTGTTTCAGTTTGTCCTAACCACTTCCATAAGCAACAAACATGCCAACAAAGCCCGCTGAGACATAGAAAGCAGGTACTGAGTGGGATGGATCAGGCCACATCCCTAGTTCCAAGTATCTGCAGAATTACAGCTGTCTATCACAGAGCTTTAAAATATTTATGGAGATGTCTTAAAATGAACATAAGTAAAATGGCTTGATAGTAAGGGCTATTGGCAGCAGTGTGACATTCAATAGTAAAGGATTATCCAATAATCGAGAGATCCTCTGGAACCCCTGGAACTTCTACTTAGTTTCAAAATTTGTTTTTATTTCAGTTTTTCTAAAAGTTTGTTTTGTTCTGCTTATAATTAAGAATATATATAAATTAAGTGAGGGTATTAGCTGATCACTACAGCATACTTTCAACCATAGCCCCTATAAATACATTGGTTGTTTTGACCAACCCACCAAAAGGAAAAATAAGATTTCTGTGGTTTTGGGGCTGTCTTTTTGCCATCTGTTATAAGCTGTAAATTCATTTAAATTTTCAAATTAGTTGAAAACTCATGCCCAACAGAATAAATAAAATGTTTGGCTTTTTAAAAAACACGTTTGTCATCACTTCTACCTTCCTTACAATCTAGATAGCAGTAAAAGTAAAAAATGACTCAGTCTTCAATACATTCATTTAATAATTATAATCATTCAGTGGGCTAAAAGTGTTTAAAGGAAATTAGATGTGCAAGTAATAGGCCTCATGACTATGCAACAAAGTAAGAAATTTTCACATCACAGTTTTAAAGCATGTGTTAGTTCACTGTTCTCTATTATCTATTTAGAAATCAGTGTCACAACTCTTATTAACATATGCAGTAGAAAATAAAAGTATAATAATTTCAATCAACTTAATAATTTTTTAAGGCATGGCTTTTATACTCTCTATTATCATATGCAAAATGGCAAAGTCAGTTCCACTTAATTTATTTCATATGTTATTCCATCAGCATCACAAATAGTTCATTGCTACATATCTCTCCAAATAATGAGTTCAAGACATCTTTTCCTTTGCAGCGCTTCATCTGCATGCTACGTACTTCATATTGTGTAATTGTCTGATGAAGAAGGGAAGCAGGTAGCCCAAGGCTATTAAAAAGAAGAAGCGTCAATGAAAAAATGTTTGACACAGGTGTTACCCCCTAAGGAAAATGGAATATTTGGAGGACAAATAGAAAAGGAAGCAAGATGAAACTAATCAGCTAATGATTAAAAAAAAAAACAACACTAGTTAAACTTCCTTCCCTGGTCAGGATGCTACATGTCACCACAAGCATTCTCTCCTAGTGTGGGAAACTTCCTCACAACCATGAGGTTCCCATAAAAGGTGCTGCATAAAATTAATGAAACTGTCTGTGGAATTCTGCACTTACAGGATTTGCTGGAAGAGAGATTAACCTGGGCTTAACAAACCACTTATTAGCTAACTGGTATACTTCTAAAAAGCCTAAAGAAATCTAAAAATTCACTACAAAGGTGCTAAGCATGTGTTTAAAATCAAATTGGAGTCAATTTGATTTCTTGTGCACTTAAGCATGTGCTTTGCTGGACTTGCAACATAGTAATCACATAAAATACATCTACTCAGGAATGCCCCAGTTTCTTTTCTGTCTACCAGTCAAGCAAACTGGACTGCTCCCACCAGCCACTACGAGGCATTTGCTCATCTTCTGGTATTCGCAATGTAAAACAGCAGCACCTTCTTCTTCCTCTGTATATTCAGAGGGGCAGGGTGCCTGGGAGGCTGAGAAGGCATCTGGTCAATGTGCTAAAATTCAATATGCTACTTTACATAATTTTTTCATCCTTGACAGCAATGTTCAAGGGAAGCTCCCATGTAAAATTTTGTTCAGCTGTGCCTGTAGGCTTGAATGGTGTTCCTAATTCCAACAGTAACATCAGCTAAATATATATATATATACACAAAAAAAATGTTAGAAGCATTTTGTAGCCCATTAAACTGCTGTAATTTTTCTTAAGTGAAGATAAAGTCTGTACACAGAAGTTCAGAGTACGTAATTATATCTTGGTTAGCTGTGAGAAGGGTCATTTGCTGGTGTGCAGAGGAAGCTTCATAAGAATATTTTCTTTAAGTTATGTTGAAAAATGAATCCACTAATTTAGGTTCCACTCTGAGAGTCATTCGTAATTGTCGGGGTTTGGCACGTTGTGTTTTCTCTGCTACATCCCATCATGTGAAGCAAAGAGCAGAAGAGGAGCTGAGCAGCATTGTATTACCCTGTGTGGAGCCCTTTTATACTTGGGGATGTGCCAGGTCTGTGGATCCTCTGTGTCATTTGAAAAAAAAACCGACAGCTATTAAGAGAGACTGAAAGTCAGCCTGTGAGCCACTGAAGGAAGACAAAAAAAATCAGTTAAATCATATTGGCATTTCATATGGCCATCATATCTGAGTATCTCCTGTATAAAATCAAAGTGATGCAGTTTGTAATGATTTTTTAAGATCCTCTGAGTTTTCACTGTGTTTATTGTGTTTCTCCGCAGAGAGCAGAAATACCTACCTAACTTCAGCTAGCCACAGTTTTAGGGAACTTTCTGTAGTGGTACAATGCACTAGAACTATGCCGGAGAATCAACTTTTGACACGAACAATTTAAGACGTACAGCTGAAACTAGTAAACCTTTGGCAGTGTGAAGCCAACAGCAGTACCATGGGTGGGCGTTACAGCAGTGTAATAGGAATGTGGATGTTTTCAATTTAAAAGCTCTCTCATACAAGATGTCTAAATATTCAGGTGGGAGTGAGGGGCAAAATACTGACCCCCAAGAAGCCCACGGCAATATTCCCAGTGATTTCAGTGAAGTCAGGATTCTGCCTTGCAGGATTACTCCTGTACCTAGAATAAACCTGTGAACAAATACTTGCAGGCCCAGGGGCTTGCGGCTTTATTTTCAGAGCAGCCGAGCGTTTCTGGTTACCACTGACATCAGAGGGAGGTGTACAGGGCTCAGCATTTCTAGAAGATGAGGCTTTTAGCTGCTGAGTTGCCTGCTCAGCCAAGGGCTGCCAGGAATCCTGGCTACCCCTGGGGACGTGGAGGGTGTTAAGGTGGAGTTGCTCCTGGCTCTGCAGGTGGGACCTCATCCCCGCACCAGCCCCACAGCCTGTGCTTGGGTGCAGCTGGCACTTGCTCTGCGGTATGCAGCTGGCCATCACAGGAAGGAAACTCGAGTGCAGCTAGGCTAGCGCCCACCAGCTCATGCCCCTGCATGTAATACAGAGTAATTCATGCGCTTCCGAGGAACTCTGAGGCATGTGAAGAGTGGCCACCATCCAGGCATCCAACTTGGCTGAGGATTTTGTGCTCTTGTTGACATGCTGGTAGCGAGGAGAATATAGCCATAACCTAGGCGTGTAAGGCAGGGCAGCATTCAAAAGGGATTTTATTTTATTTTATTTTTTGAATCTGTATTAACAATCCATGTGTATCGTGCTGTTTACTGTTGAGTCGATCTAGGTCATTTAGTCTGTGAAATGAGTGTGTATTTATTTATCACTGAAACCTGAAGATAACCGCATCTGCCCATGCTGAATTTCAGCCTTACTGCTAGGAAGACTTCAAGGCTGTGCTTTGTTTTGTGTTTTAATAGGTTTCCTTTAAAGCTGCAGGACAGTCACTAAATATGTCTCTCTCCCAGGCTCACCCCTACCCTTGTTTTCTTACCAGCAGCAGTAGTGGTGCAGGAGCATGGTACTGGTCTGCTGTTGTGAGGATCCGCA
The DNA here is from genome assembly GCA_013399475.1 of Chauna torquata. Lineage (NCBI taxonomy): Eukaryota > Metazoa > Chordata > Aves > Anseriformes > Anhimidae > Chauna > Chauna torquata. The sequence goes on along the minus strand of VXAL01007655.1, from coordinate 180,595 downwards.
AACCCTGCTGCTGTTAACTTGAGCAGGGGCTGAAGAGTCTCATTATTTCACAGGTCTGTGTCTTTGATTGCGCTGGTGTACAGTTGGCTGAAAAACAGGAAAATTGTGAACAATTTAGAGAAACTGTTGTCCTATATTGTAGTAAGCTTCAGAGCTGTTTGTTTGTTTGTTTGTTTTAACTAGAAGTTATTCCTCATATTCCATTGGCTTTAGGAGGTATAGCAACAGTGTATGCTTTTGACATTATTCATTGTTTTGTAACTAACTGTACATTTCTGCATGTTCAAAGTGCTGCAGAAACACCAGTTCTTTTGTCTTCCTTTTTTTTTCTTTTTTCTTTTTACCAGTTCTCTGGAGTGAACAGTGCTCATTGTATTTTAAAAGATAATAATACATATGTATCTGAATTATGTGAATAATCCAGAGAGTAAACAATTATGCATAAACAAGTAAAGTTCTTTCATGTCACTTTTCCATTAGCATACAAATACTATGCTGGAAAGCTGTCAAGATTTTTATCTCAACAAAGTACTTATTGCTCCTTTCTAAGAAGAACAGTCCCATTAAGATCACAATTCTTGTGAGCAGGAAAAACAACAAATGCAAAAAAATCTCATGCTTTTCAATATGAATTTATAATAAAAATGAAATTAGCAGAGTACATCATCTTAATGAAGTCAGCGGGTTTACTCAAATGCTTAAAGTTAAGCATGCACTTATCTACATGTTTAATTTGTGTCCTGAACAAAAAATAATTTGCAGGCACGGCTGCAGCTGATACTCCCTGTGGCTCCAAACTGCCATGTTCTAACAGTTGTGTGAATGGCTGCACTCATATCAGCATGGCCAACCTAAAAATGCAAAGTACTTCAAATAGTTCCAAGTGAAAGCATGCTTTCTGTGGCAAAAATTACTAAGATAAGGGAAAACCAGAGTGTTTTCTATGCAGATATTTTAGGAGTGAGCATTTGAACTGCTGTTTGTAACAAATATTAAGAGTATATGAAAATGGGAGTTATGTAAGTAAGATGACTAAAACAATGTCCAATATTTAACTGATTTCATTAGCATAAAAATATCAAGATCCAAGTTCTCAGGACCCCTGGATAAATGCATCCTGCTGCCTGTCCAAGAGTTTCATGAAATTTTTGGGTTGTTTTCAGCCCTGTTATAAATTGTCAAAAGTACTCCTATTTCAGAAAAAATCCATTTCTACATTTGTACAGATATTGATAGATTTATGAGCAATTTATTTACTAGCTTAAGAAAATCATGACTGCAATAGAAATGTAGGATCTTTTTAGAATGCAAGTTAATAATCAGCCTGAATTTTATTAAAAGGTGGGAAAATGAAGGATTATGATCAAAATTGGTTTTTGTACTTTTAATTCTACAAGGAGTCCTTGGAGGTCTTCAAGAAACAGAAGCCCTATCCAATAAATATTTATACTTGTGTTTATTTGCATTCATGTGATCAGTATTGTTTTATTTTCTGGGAAAATAAGCAGCATAAAATTAAGCACATACATGTACATTTTTAGAAATAACCTGTCCACTTTATTAAAGCTACTAGAGGGCTGCATTGGGTCTCTCTCTCTTTTTTTTTCCCTATCATTTCTTATCACATTACATATTTTGCTTATGAAATTACTCAGAACTTGCAGAAAAAAATAAAAAAATTAAACGACAGGAGCAGAGCCCTGAGTTCAGGTCACAAGCAGATTTCAGGAATGTCAAGTTGTCTGCCACTCATCCTTTCTTTCTAATGAGATAGGGTCAGTGAGCGGGGCCAATTTTTTCTTTCCTCACAATACATAGGGTAATGATACAGAGAAAGGTACTATATGGTGGAGATGGTCCACAATGGTCTGAAATCAGACTTTAAAATGAAGTTTAACTGAGTCCCAGAATGCAGCTGTGACATCAGTGAGATTCAAAGGGAAACTTGAGTGAAGATATTCTCTACAGGTCCACCTGAAAAGCCTGAGATCAAAGGTGTTTACGTGGCAATAAGAAATAAATAAATGTGTTATTAGTATTTCCCTAGGAATAATAAAAATCCATTAGCTTCTCTGGAAGAGTTACGGTTATTGGTCATAGGATAAAAGGCATGAAAGCTTCTAAGCTGTCCATACCATTAGGGTCTAAATCATACCTGAGATGATTCATGGGATAAAGAAAACTAGCAAGTCAGGCTGTTATATTTTAAGACCTATTTGTCTCAAACATTTTTGAGCCATCCACCCATGATCCCTTGTGTACCGCCAAAGATTCATGCCTGTGAGATGCCATGAGCTCCTCTACAACGCAGAGAGTAGAGACACTAGTGGGTAAGGATCCTGCAGCTGAGTTGGTGAACAAGCAAGCAAATCAAATTCTCTAAGAAGATGCTCAAATAAGAACTCAGAAATCTGAAGAAGGACCCCAAATGTTTGAGAAAAAAGGTTCTTAAGAAATGAATGGGAAGTTACTTTAATGGGGATGACCATAGCAAACAATCGTTCTAACAGAAATACAAAGTAAGAGACTAATATTTTAATTTGCTTGCAGGAAATAAGAGCTCTTGGATGAGGAGCCATTTTCATGGAAGACAAACTCAGAGGAATCTGGAAAGGTGACAGTTATACTGAAATATGGAATTAGCTTACAAGGGATCTGTACCGTAGAGTTCCAAAGTGAGAGAAAACCAGGAAGGACGTCATGGTAGTAAAACAACATAAGAGAGGGACCTGTGCAAGGACATTGGAGGAGCAAGAACACAGAGACTGTAGAGGTTAACAAAATCAAGAAAATCAGTGGGAAATTAAGGAAACAATAACGTTGGTGTGGCGCAGGTAAGAACAGAGAAGCATAAGGAAAATTCAGAAGTGTAATGGTTGCACTACCTTGTCATCAGAGAGCAGAATGACAAGGGAGAAATTCCAGAGGAAAAAGGGACTGCCAGAGGGGGGGCTTTCCCCAGTCAGCAGAGGAGCAATTTCATAGCAGAGCACCAGCAGTACAGATCTAATGCTGTTACAAAGGACTAAAAGATTGGAAGACAGCACAAACAGGGCAATCTTTTTCACCTCTTATTCTCAGGTTCTTCAGTTTTGTCTTTTGAGTTTCTAACACTATTCTTCGTTTCTAAAAGAATGGAGAGAAAAACTGTGTGGAGGGAGGGAAGGCAGCGGTGAGCTGCAGAGCTACATAGACTGCATAGAGAGGGGCAGGGTCTCTGAGCAATTTATGGCTGCATCTTGGGAACCAAAGAAGCCAGGGGCTATCCCAGCTCTGCCAGAGGAACAGGTGAGAACAGCGTACCTGCCTCATGGTATGGTGGAGTTAATCGCTGCGCAGAATGGCGAGCATGTGCAGTTCAAAAGTTCCTACTTGTAATAAACTCTTCCAATCACAGAGATCTCCTTTACCGTTAGGAAAAAGAAAACATTTTCCACAGGCTACCCAAACTAAATAATAAAGGTTTGTTTTGGAAACAAATTGAGTTTGTTTGTTTGTTTGGTTGGTTGGTGTTTTGGTTTTCATGGGGAAATAAGCACGGCAGTTTACCCCTACTTTCAACACCCAGTGTTTTCTGTTTTACTGGAATATTGTAACTGCGAAAGGAAGCATTCAGAAATTAGGCAATGCCAGCAGTAAGGTTGCCCTTTTAATTCAGTTCCTAAATGTGTCATTTTGTAGAAATGATAAAGTCCAACGCTGATGTTAACAGCATGCTGCATTTCCACAGGACTTGTGCAAGACGTGGGCTGGACAGTGCTCACTGAGGGGCTATTAAATATTGTAATATTTGCTGTCCACCATATGACCCTCTTCGTTATTTAGAGCATACAGCTCCATCTCTGCTCTGCATCCAAAACGCAGCCGTTCTTTTCACATGCTGTTAAGCTCTACAATAGCCCATGTTTACTTCACAAACGTTATCTTTGTTTTCATCAGCATACCTGTGAAAGGTGGAGGTGGGATAATCCCCCTTTTCTACAGGCAAAAATTGTCACAGCTACGAACTTGGACTGTGTAATTGGAGACACTTAATGCTTCATTCTGCAGAGCACTTTGTGTACAAAGGACCATGTTATGCTCAAAGCATCTCCCCTGTTTATGTTAGTTGCAGCTGGGAATGCTCAGTATATCTTACAGCCAGCTCCTAAGTCACCTAGAAAATGAGGATCATGTCCATGTAAAGTTCTCCAAAAGTTTGTAGTAGAGATAGGAATAAATTTAGCTTAAAGTCAGTTGCATTATCCATAAAACCATCTTTTCCTGCAGTTATCTTGCTCATTCGCTCTAAGTCTTCTAAATTCTGCAAAAATTAGGTAGGAGTCCTGCACTTAGCAACCGTTTTAGTGGACGATCAGTTTTGTTCTGATTCCATCCCTGCCAGGCACAGAACAAAAGAGAGGGAAGGGATGAGTTTCATGTAGAAAATAACACCTTAAATGTGTTGTCTTAAGGATTTATCAAAATACCAGCAGATAGATGTAGAATGAACTGTACTAGCATTGGTTTTATAGCAAAATTTACTTCTACAATTTTCTAACCTTTAACTGCCTAACTTTACAGGCTTGCTAATACTTTAATGTCAAATTTCCAGGGTTTCCCCAACAGTCTATCACTCAGACTGCTTTTGCTATCCCATATATTACCTTCCTTCCTTTTTTCTCCTGCACACCTGAGTTAAGCATCTTCTCGCCCATGTGCCCAGTATCAAAAACACAGAAAACACAGGCACACGATTCCTGCCCTGAAAAGGGAGGTGGTCCTCGCCACGGAACACAGCAGCCTGTCAAAGCTTTACAGTCTGCATGTTTTCTGCACATAACCTCTGGAGGGAGATTAGCTGCCGAAAAAACTAACAAGCACAGGTGTAAGCTGCAACTTGCAAGGCTTTTGAGTAGGTGAACTTTTTTCATAAGGTCAATGAAAGCAATGCTTCTGACACAAGTAACAAATCCACTTCCATTTGCCAGTCCCTACTGCAAAGAATTTAGGGGCGAATGGTCCCTTTAATCTCACTTTTGTAAACAATGAATTGTCTTTGAAATTTTCACATACACACACACACAAAAAGAAATGCAATACGAATGCCTGCTCTGCAACGTTTCCCCTGTTGCAGCTGAGGCTTGATGAAGTCCTGAGTAAGGACAGAGAAACCAACAGGAACAGGTGTTGCTGTTTGCACCGCGTGGACCACCACATCCTTCCTCTCAGCTGGCCCCTCCTATTACTAAGG
>VXAL01007655.1:149647-170695 GCA_013399475.1 Chauna torquata | reverse complement strand
GGCTGTTGCGGCGGGCGCCGCAGCTTGCCCGCTCCCGCGGTGTTGGGCCTTTGCGCTTCTTTCGGTCGAAATCTTGTCGGCTGCAGGATTGCTGCGAAGGTCGTGAAGGGGTAAAGCTGACTTAATGGGGTGCGAAGAGGAGGGGCTGCGTGTTAGCACACCGCTTCTGCATCCCGCATCCCGTCCAGGCTGCAGCCTGCCTGTGAGGCCGGCAGCGTGATCTGCAGTTGCTTGCTTGCAGTTTTTTCCCTTGCGGGCGATGCGTGCAGGAAACCAGCCTGGTTTTGTGTGGACACTTGGGTTTCTGGAATCATCCCCCCTGCTGTCCAGTTCTGCCTATGTAAAGGATTTCTGGTGTCTGGGGAGGCCTGAGCAAGGCAAAGTTTGCCTTGCTTTGAAATTTCTGCTACAGATACATAGGAAGGGGGAGAGGGGAGTGAAAGATGGGGATGAATTCTTACCGAGGCTCAGTTTTGTGGCTACACGTTCTGTCGTTGTACCTGCATGATAAGAAAAGGTGCAACTCCAAAAAACAGGCGGGTGGAGACAGCACTAAACAAACGGAGTTTCTTTGCAGCTCCATCCATTTCAATGGTGCAGCTTTCCCAAGCCCCTTTCCGTCGCCCATCGTCACCTTCAGGCCGGTCAGAGGAGGGGGAGGAGAAGAGCATGAAGGCGGCCAAGCAGCAGGTGAACCCGTCGGGGGAGAGCCAGCCTCCCCCCAGCCCCCTGCAGTCAGCGCTGAACTCGGCAGCCTCTCCTTCCCAGGCATATGAGACTTACATTGATAATGGGCTTATCTGCCTCAAACACAAGATCAGGAACATTGAGAAAAAGAAGGTAACTTGTTTTTCTTCGGTATGGCATGCATTTAAACATCAGGTTTTACAACTAGCTATTTATTTTTATAATAGCTGTAATAAGGGGGGGTGTATGCATAGTGAAGGACTTTTTAAATAACCTGTGAAAGGACCTGAACACAGATTAATTATTGTTTTGTTATCACTTAGTACCACTGTGTAGTAAAAACGGTGTTCTTTACTCTCCTTGTTCTGAAATGGGCTACTTGCATTTGGCATGTGTGGGCATAACACTGTTTCAGTGAAACAGGAGAGTAACTAACTATAAACCTGCTCTCTGGTAATTCAAAGGTAATTGAATATTGGCTGACACTGGGGAAGCTTCTCTGGCAGACTGAGTTCAAAATGAACTTAGAACTGATCTGGATAGTTCATAGCCTCAGAAGGCTTCGCATTTCTATTGATTACATGCATCTAATATTAGGATGTAGGGATATATGTAAAATTACAAATGAGGAGCAGCATTTCCTCTGGATAATGGCACTGTCAAATTGTATTAAATATGTATTGCTGTACTTTGCATGGATTGACTCTGTATTTTATATATATAGACAAAATGTTATTCACTATAAGGCTTCTATACTGAAAGCTCCCTAAGCCTCCTCTCCTGACTTTGAGCTGTGCCTTTTTTCCAGGGAATGGTGTTAATAAGTACTGAGATAATTATACCTCTAATATTGTGGATATAGCTGGTCAGGCTTTTGCGTTCTAGGACTTTTCAGTTGATTCCTAGGTGACTCAAAGTTATGTATGTGCCTGATTTTTAATCGGAAAAGTGCTGTTTTCTAGAAGATTAAATGAATTATGGTGCTGTTCCTTTCAATACTGTGTCAGGATTATAAGGAAAGCAATTGTATGAATGTTATGGTTCTATAAATGTGTGAAAAGGCTTATGCATCATGTTTTAGGGTGGGAAGAGGGATTTAAATCAGACTTCAGGCTATGTGGCTATGGGACTTGATCCTCCTGGAGGAGATGCAGTATTACTGCTGTCTCTTATGTCATGCATCACGCTGCAGTTCTGAATCTCAGATAAGCATTTTTTTCTTTGTCATTAAGCAATTGTTGTATTCTAACTCTCTCCAGGGAAGCTTATTGTTCTGAATTTCTCCTGTATCTGATTGTTTCATGTGAGTATAGGCAATATGATCTCACCAGCAAATGAAACTGACTTGTTAGAATAAGTAGAAAGTATCTCTAGTCCTAGATACTGTGTCAGTAAGCCTTGTCTGGGCAGATACACAAATAAAATAGCCTTAAACTTCATGGCAGTGAACTCCCCATTTTTCCCGTGCATAAAGAAACTTGTGATACTCAACACCTTAGTTTTGCATAGTTCATTTCAGCTGTTAGACTTTCAGTATATTAGAAATAAAACTTATTTCCTACTTGAAGACAGCTGTTCATTTTCTTAAGAAATAGTGCAAGAAAATTTTGACATAACTGAATTCAGACTTTGAAAGACATATGGTAGAAAATTAAGTAGGATTATTCCAGCATAAGATAACTAAATTGCAGCATTGGCTTGGAAAAACTAAAAATGCCCAAAAAGAGGGCACTGGATGTGTTTAGAGCATCTTAAAGATTTAAGTTCAATGTAGTATTTCTTAAATGAAACAAAGGCAGTAAGAAAAAATGAAAGATTAAAGGTATGAAAGGGGGGAAGTAGGCAGCCCTGGAGATTAAGATTGCAAAAATGAAAGGCACAGCAAAATCTTCATTCCTTTCTTCTGAAAATAAGAGGAAGTAGTAAAATTCCCGTTTTTGTTGCAGTATGCAGACTTAAAATAAAGAAAGGAATATTTGACTTCACTAGTACTCCATTCTTGACATTAGAAATCAATATAAAAACTGGCTTTGAATTTTCTTACAGCTCAAACTAGAAGACTACAAAGATCGACTGAAGAAGGGAGAAGCCCTCAATCAAGACCAGTTGGTAAGCTTGCTTTGTGTGGGAGTAGATGAACTTAAAACCTTCAAACACATTAGAAAGGATAGGTTGCTGAAAGGTAGTGGTATAGTTTTACAGAAGCAGTGCATGCAGACTTTGATGGTACTTTTCACAAAACTGAATGGACAAACTATTGGTAATCAAGCTGAATGGTGAATTCACAAGCTTTTTCCTACTCTAGCCTTCATGTGTACAGAAGTAATAAAAGGTCTTAGTTATCATTGCTCTGTAGACTTTCAGCTTCAGTGCTTGTGCACCTCTTTCTTGATATGTTGTCCATATGCAGCTTACCTATGTGGCATTGCAGTGTTAGAACAGACCTCAAGACTTCTGGGGTAGCTAATCCTCAGGACTTCGTTAATAGGTATTACTTGAAATTGCATGTTGGCTACATGGTGCTGTTGGTTATTGGTAGCTGTTGAAGAATGATGAACAGTCCTTCCTGGTAAAAAGGAAGACTTTAGTCTAACCTACGTGGGATTGAAAGGCTTTCCTAATACTATGATCTGAGTAACTGACTTAACTGGGAAAACTATCCTGTCCTTCTGGTGCTGCTATTAGACAGCTGCGAGTCACCAGCACTCTCAAATGATGTTAGGTACAAAGGAGACATTGTTCTAAGACTGCTAGAGTTTGAAATGCCAGGATGTAAGATCACTAATCAACAAATGTGGTACACTCTGTGAAACTAGCTTAAACTTGCCTGGTGCTAGAATAGTGGTTCTGGCTTTTTTGTCTTGGATTTGAATGGGTTCTAGAACAGAAAGTAAGTTTCTATGATGTGGAAGCTATTGTTTGAAGTGTGTCTGGGTAGCAAGGTGCAACATAACCAAAAGGGCCTATTGCTCTGGTCATCTGAAGAGTCACACATTTTCAAATGTAGTTCAGACATGTTTAAGAGCAGTCATGTGACAAAGGGCACTGGCACTTCAGTGCCAGCCCTGGATCCTGCTAATGGGACAGCTGGAAAGATAATTCAGTGACTGCTAGCTACATCACAATGTGGCAGTACGAGAACTCAAATATTTCCTTACTCTGAATCATTTGTAAATGATAACTGGTCATAAAGGGGATAAGAGGGGAAATAACTTGCTGCTTTAAAATAGAATAGACCTGTTAGAGTAAACGATCATTTAGCACTTAACTATGGGATCTGATGTAGTCTCTTGCTCTCTTAAGTGCAGAAGTAAATGAATTAAATCTGGCCACTTCAAATGTGATGCTGACCTTTTAGGTCCTCTAAACTAAACCTGGAGTCAGGTGGGGAAGAGCCTGCTGTTGTGTTTGGATCCCAAGTGTTAAACAATTAGTTGTCTTCTGTTGCTAACAAACTATTGACCAGTGTTCTCCTGTATAAGCTGGATTAGTCTTGAACAAGTTTTAAAGCTACGCCTGAATGTGACTTTCTTTTGTTTGGTCTACACTCTGGACTATGAAAAGCCAACAGGTGAAAGTAAAATGAAGAAGTAAGGGACTAAAGCAAAGGATTCTGTAGATGTCTGTCTGCAGATGCATATATCAGCACTGACTTCAGAAAATGTATAGGCAATGAACTTGGTTACTGGCTTTCACTATTCCCAGCTAAGCTTAACTTTTAGGTATCAAGTATTTTTATCACAGTTTCTGGGATGTTTCAGGCTTCTGAAATGGAGAATAAGGTTCAGTCTTGCTAGTGAACTGACTTGGTACCCAAACTGTTCAGATGACTATTGTAAAAGTATGTATCAACTCAATATTTAACTAATAATTTAGTCAAGACCCCATTTCAGTAGTTCAGATACAGAAATACTACATTTATACCTTTTAGATGTAAATTCCTGTTATATATACAAATACTGGGACCTGGTGGTTGAAACTAGAGCAGAGGTTAATAGTTTAGACACTTGCCTAAATAAAGCTTTACTGCTCACAACACAGTGGAGCTCTAATGCAGCTTGATGTCATCTATATTTTTCATTTTCTCAAACAGGGAGAAGTGTACATCTAGTGATGAGCTTGTTTTGCAGGCAATTTGAATTAAACTAATTGCTCATGGTGCATGCCTGCCAGAGTTGCTGTGTGCTAGCCTTACTTTAGGAAACATTTGTTTCAGAAAATGAGGAGCTTCCAGCAAGTTTAATGCTCTCATTGGCAATGTTGCACTGTTTTGCAGGCTCTGCAGACTTTCTTCCTTACTGTCACTTCAGGAGTTAACTGTCATTCCAACATTAATGTTTCTGTTAATGAATGTTAGTAACAGGAAAGCTATTGCTTTCCACACAGGTTGTTATAGTTTATCAGCTGAGCAGTGATAACAGTTTTTGGTGTTTTAAGGTAGCTTTACTCTGGAATTTGCATGGTTAAAGGCACAATTACTGCAATCTGCCTAGTAAGTTGTTGGTGTTAACTTGAGTCTTCCTTAAGCATCAGATGTGTGGGCACTGGGGTCTTAAGTCAAATTCTCTGAAGTACTCAGTGAACTTGCTAACTAGTTCTCAGAAATTGCTTGATCAATTGTTGATGACAACTTAAACTACTAGTTGAGTACTTTACAGTAACTTATGAGCTTCCTTGTGTTACGTAGCATTAGACATAGTAATCTGTTGTATATTAAATAAGTGAATACAAGTGACTGAACAATCAAACTGATGGAACAAATTAACCTTTAACTTGCTTCCCAGTTGCTTAGGAACACAGTAAGTTGCACATCCCAAATATTATTGGGACAGTAGATTAAGCATTTTCCAGTGCAGCGATGGAACACTTGTGTCAACACTAATACTACATTGAAAGAGCTCTATTAGACTGACAGGCAAATTCTGGTACAACTTCTGATATCTTGTTAAGAGCATAAACCAAACTGAGTGTAAAGCATGTGTGAAATGAAATTTAATGTGTTACTTCCCAGGTATTCCTTATGTTAAGTGGGTATGTACAGCATACCTGAACTACTGCATTTTGCTATCTTCAGAGGTGTTAATGAGGCTTATAAAATGAACTAACTTCTCAGTGGGGAAGGGAAAATTCATAAAACTAGAGTATATCAAAATGCAATTAAGAATCTACTTTAGTCTTTTTGAAGACTGGGGAGTAAAATGTGCATTAAAGCCATTATTGAAGACAAGAACACTGCCTGATTTGTAGAAATCAAATTTGCAAGACTTTCTGAAAGTGTGACTTGTCTTCTGCATCATTAGTTTCTAAAGCTTTTATGAATTATCTGTAAAGACATTCAGCTAAGCATCAGTGTAGAGGTTCTGTACTGAACCTGTCTTCTGTATTTTTTAAGCCTTCATATCAGTATCTGACATTAAGTAGATGTTTTTGATTGCTGAGACTTACAGGAACGAAAAGGAAAATGAAAAATGAAATCAGTAGTATTTAGGCTTTCCAGTTTTGGCATTAGTATACTAAATATTGCACAAGATCTTGCCTGAAAAATCAATACAGACAAAATGGTATAGTATCTGTACAGTGGCTGGAGCTGGCTTTGTACTGCTTTTCAGTTGGTTATGGGTGAATGATATTCACAACTAAATTTAAAGTACCAATTACAGACTGTCTTTAAAATTACAATTTGAAGGAGAAGTACCCACTAAATGACTGGTTATGAGATTAAGTAGAATAGATTTGAGATGCAACCAGTAGTCATAAGCACTATAAATATATTTTTATCTATTCATTTGTAGGAGGCAGTAGAGAAATATGATGAAGTAGTACACAACTTAGAATTTGCCAAGGAGCTTCAGAAGACTTTTTCAGGTCTTAGCCAAGATGTAAGTATAAAATGTTGTTCACAATGTTTGTTGTTCACAATTTTTGCGCTGCTCTTCTAATGGCTATGTTTATATGCCACTGTGCAGACTGTAGGGAGTTTCCCTTGGAACTCAGAGGAACAATCTGCTTATACTGTCTGGAGTAGTGAGTAGATCAGTAAACATTGACAACTTTGTGTACCACTGACCTCAGTGATGTAGTTATTCACTTTGTACCACTGTAGGAACCTGTGCTTAAGCAAATTGAGTTATTGGAACTTGGCTGTGCTTGAGGTGACTCCAGTTTATGTAGACTTGAAGCCATGAACCATCTTGCTGGTAGCTTGTACATGGGGTGGACTTATCCCCGCATGGGTGTGGACTGGTAGAGGAGCAACTCTACTGAAAAATACATGGAGGTCCTTGTGGGCAGCAGGCTAAGTAAATTGTGTCCCCTGAATAGTGAAGGTTAGACTCTTAGCCAGTAGATTAAGGGGAACTGATTATTTTTACTTGGTGTTTGTTAAACCATCTGTGTCTAGTTCTGGTTATTCAGTACATAAAGACTATAGATACACTTGAGTGAGTCTAGTGGTGAGCCTCTGGATGGTTGGGGGCTGGAGCATGAGACCTGTAATGGGAGCCTTGGGAAAAATGGGCTTATTAAACCTGGAGAAGTGAGGGCTTCGTAGGAGATGTAATGTTAGCCCTCAAATACCAAAAAGATTATTGAAAGGATGGAGCCAGGTTTTGTACTGAGGTATGCGGTAAGAGAGTAAATAAGAGATTGAAATAGTAGATCACAACTAGATAGGAAGAAAACCTTCACTGAGGATAATTGAGCACTAGAACAGGCTGTCTAGAGAAGCTGTGGAATCTGTCCTCAGATATTTTCAAGATCTGACTGCCCTAAGGTCTAAGTGATCTGGTCTTGATTCAGTGTCATCCTTCATTGTTCTGGAGGCTGGGCTAGATGACCTCCCAAGGTCCTTTCTAAAAGGAATGTTTCCAGTGTGGGGGAAGTGCTGGGGTTAAATCACTTTGGCTTGTGAGTACAGCTTCTAGTAAAATTTTACTGAAGATTGAGGACTTTGATGCTTATTCTCTTATTTTGACAAGGCCCAGGTTTAGTGCTTTATTTAGGACTTTATTCAGGGTTTAAAGCACTACATTTTTATGTAAGCAAGTGCTTTATCTTTCACTGCTGGAGAAACTGATCTCTTGGCTCTCAGGCAAATGCTGTCCTTATGGAAAGGTATGATCTGAGGTAGTGCTGGGGATGCTAAATGTGATTAGTCACTGCTCTGGCATTATTTCTTTGCCTCTTCTATAATGCTGAAGGACTAGTAAAATGGCTCATCTGTGACTGAGACCCAGTTTCTTTTAGAGGCTTTTCTTGTATATGTAGTAATTCCAGGTAGTGCTTTGAGAGGTTTACTGCATTGTGTGAGTAGAAATTTAAGCCTTTTCAGTGCTGTTGATGCTTTTGGGTTCATTTAGTTATTGTATGTTGAACACAAACCACTGGGCTGGATGTCAAAATATGGCTTTTCTCATATTGCTTTGCTGTATGTAGGTGCCCATAAAAATATCAGAAATAAAGGTTTGTGACCCAGTATGTCTTGCTGCAGGTATTTTTAGTAATCAAATCCACTGTTAACTTCTGCTGGTTTTTGTTATTGGGCTTCTACTATATTTAAAGGCTAACACACTTTGCTTTTTCCTTGGCTCTGCTTCTACCAGTATGGATTCTACAGCAAATACCCATTACTAGAATGCTGGGGCCCATTCTGGCAACAGCATCCTTATTTCCCTTTTTGTTCTAGAAAGCTGTGAATTTTCACAGATCTTGCAACGAAATTTCAGATACTCCATATCAAGATACTGAGTTTTGCAGTTACTTAGCTTCTGCAGCATAATGCTATTGGTATGTGATGAGAAATCTCCCCAAATGCATGGAGGCTGTGTATGTTCTGTGACTTCTATTTCTTAGAGTGTTTCAGTCTTCTGCCAACAGAAGAGTAACTGTAGGATTCTGCTGCATCACTTAAACTGGAATATTCAAAGTGAATAGGCAGTTGTCTCCTATGAGACAAATTTGAGACAACTGCATCACTAACTTCACATGATAAAGGTCAGCTGGGCTTTGATTTGTGCATTGGTATCAATTTTATCAATTCCCTGTATTCAATTGTGAAAGCAATTATAGTAAAGTAACTAGCAGTCAGGTACTGTGCCATAGTTGGGTTCTGAATATTGTAGAGGAACATTGCGAGTGAATTTGCCAGTATCCAGTCTGACTAAAATCTATAGGTGTAGAGAATTAATGAGGAAATAGGGAGCTCTGCCAGAGGAGGAACTTGGAAGGTTTTGAGTATCTGAAGAAAGAATTAGGAGCTTCTTTTATCTAACCAAGGCTGGCAGTTTTTGTTAATGCAGGGTGATCAATACTAGAACTTGATGTGATTTATTGTAGAATCTTGTTACTCTACTATTGTTTAACTGCTGAATTCCTATATTGAATTAGCTGCTGAAAGCACAGAGGAAGGCTCAGCGAAGAGAGAGTCTATTGAAGCTTGAAGCAGAGAAGAAAAAGCTGCGTACAATACTTCAAGTTCAGTATGTGCTGCAGAACTTCACTCAAGAGCATGTTCAGAAAGATTTCAAAGGTGGTGTGAATGGTGCAATATACTTGCCTTCTAAAGAACTAGACTACCTCATAAGATTTGCAAAACTGACATGTCCAGAAAGAAATGAGAACTTGAGGTAAGTTAAAGATATTTGTCTAGTTAGTATGCTTCATTCACTACAGTAAATGTCCTCTGTTTGACACTGCCGTGTCTTGAAATATGTTTCGGGACACTAATTAAAATTCTGTTCAGTACACTTGCTGTAGTCTGAGACTAGGAAAATGGCAGAAGTGCTTCCCTCTGAACCTTGCAAGAAGGCTGCAGTACCAGCTTTCCCAGTTGTGCAAGCTGTGTGCAAACCCTGCTATGTTATGTCTTTCTGTGGGGTCCTGGGGAGGCACTCCAATACCACCATAAGCAGGAAGGTTGGTGGTGTGCTGCTTCCCTGAGGTCTTGCTGTTCATGTAATGAAAAAGTGTAGTAAGGACAGGAGTTTTGTTCCCTCTTCCATTCACGTGAAGACTGATATGTGCTGTTTTAGAATAAGGAACGTAAGATAATCCTGAGGCTCTTATCTTCAGAATTTAAGAACTTGATTGAAGCCTGTCATATCTTAGCACTAAATGTCATTTACTGTAAGGTAACTGGTTGTGGTGTACAGTAGTACTAATTTGGCATCATGCTTGTACTGTGACTGCTTATAATAGTTAGCTTGACTGTCTTAAGATAGTGCAGTGGAATTATACGTAAACATGGAAAAAAACTGTTATTAGGTGGTAAGTTGAAACATTTTGTGGAAAAGAGTAATTATTTCCATATTCAAATGTGACTTAATTTCCTTAAATTCTTAACTGCTTGTCACATGCTAAAATAGCCTAATCTTTGCTCTTAACTTTTAAAGAACAGTTAATTATAAAAAACAATAGGAGTGTCTCATCTTGGTTAAAGAAAATAGTTCTAGCTTAATTCTCATTGTATGTTACACTTCCACAAAAAGCATTACCCTTTCCTCAACTCTAAGCTTCATCTTGGCGCACTTTAAATTCAGTAGCGTGTGGGGTAGATTGTGGGCCTATGCCACAGTTTCTCATCTAGCAGAATGGCTGGAGGTGTTGATGGCTGCCCCTGCACATGTGTCCAATAAACAAGGTGATCAGCAGATTAAACAGTAATTGTTTTCCTGTCTGGGATTCCTGGCCTGGAATGAAGTACAGCCATATGGTCTTGTGAAATAGTGCAAGGCTCTCATTTGTCTTAATTACAAACAGAAGAACTTACATTTGCTAGACTAAATCATGCACAAATAATAAAAAGATAAACCATTTTCAATAGTGGATAATGGGCTTTAGGATTCACTTTGTTTACAGCATTATTCTGGAAGGCTAAACATAAGTCACAATCTTAAAATGAGGGATACTGTAAGACTTGATTTTAGGCTATGATTCTACCTGGTAAAATTGTCATTTCTTCTAGTGTTGAAGATCAGATGGAACAATCATCTCTTTATTTCTGGGACCTTCTAGAAGGCAGTGAGAAGCCTGTGGTTGGAACAACATGTGAGTTTGATCTTGAGAAATAACTTAGATCTGAAGCTTGTGTTCTATTTCAATATCTTTAAACCAAATGAAAACACTTGAATATACATGGAAGGTGACTTAATTTAGTGCTGTGTAACTCTTCTATCCAAGGAAGAATTGCTGTTTAGGTTCTGTTTTTAAGTACAGATCAGTAACAATGCAGTAATAACTTTCCCTGGAGAAAGAGACCATTGCCTTCAGCTGATGTCCTAGCAACTCCAGCATGTCTAGATTCTTCAGAAGTAATTATGGTAGTAATTCAGAAGTTCATGCATGCATACCTTACAGAACCAGCAGTGGGGAGCTTTTTGGATAGTTGCGTGTAAATGGGTTGTTTAGAACACTGCTCAGCCATGAAATGCTTAGTTGAATATATGGCTGAGGTATACATATGCATTGAAGGATAGTTAATGAAACTTGCTGGGATCTCTGATCATCCACAGTGCAGCTTTACTCTGGCCTATTGAAAATGTCCTCTTATCAAGCACACCAGAATCTGTGGGACTCTGCTTATTCTTCCAACTGTCCTTTTAGTTTCAAAAGCCCAGGAACAATCTCTTGCTTTTCTCCTGTTCCTTTTTTGCAGTTCTGTTTTTCCTCCTGCAAATGGATCTTACCACTGGAAAAAGGGTGTGTAGGGCAGTTTCATAGTGACTTTGTATAGCTTTACCTATGCTGCAGTCTGCACAACGTGCTGGTAGTATCGGCACTGTTTAGTTTATAGATGCTAAACAAATCTAAGTATGTGGGAGACAATGTGATCCAGTGTTGCTAATATTCACCTTGTATGCATTTAAACACAAGCTGCAGTCTTACCTCTGGATTGCAAAGATGTTTTCAGCTAGGTTATATAAAATGGTCTAACAAATATCTTCCCTTGAAAATATTTGTGTAACTTGGTGAGATGTGTAAGAAGTTAGATGTTGCAATTCATATAAAGGAAGTAGAGTTGATCTGTAATCTGAATACTCCTTACTGTTGAAGTTTCATATTTTAACTTCATGGATTTTCATTTTTTACTCTTCAGATAAACACATGAAGGACCTGTTATCCAAACTTCTAGACTCTGGTTACTTTGAAAGTATTCCAGCTCCTCGCACCACTGTGCCAGTAAAAGAATTGGAAGAAGTAAATAGAAAATCTGAGAGGACAAGACAAATCTCAAAAGGAGAGTCTGTCAAAGAAACAGGTGGAATATTTCAGCGTTTTATATCATAATGTTGGGATAGGCTTGAACTAAGCATTGACTTTACATAGCTTGATGCTAAATCTAATCCTGTGCTGTGGCTTGCTTTCAATATGGTAACTAAAACTGAACCTGAAGGGCTTGCAGCCCTATTCTGGCTAATATTGTAGAAAATTGAATTGATGGTAATAGGATGTTTTTACCTTTTGAGTGAACCTCCATGTGAGAAACGTAATATAACATTCCTTACACCAGGCAAAGCAAATCGTGGATTTGGTAGACTTCTGCAGATGTAAAACCTAATTAGAAAGTGAAAGATTGTCTATACATCATGTTGAATGACAAGCTGAGTTTTCAGAGTAACAAGTTTAGCAATCGGCATTACTATTTAAATAGAATGAAAGACTTGCTATTGTTTAGCTTGCCTCTTAACACTTGATCAGTTGAAACAAATTAACATCCTTTCTCTAGAATCCCTTATGGAGCTTATGAAGTCTGAAATACAGCCACAGGAGGTAAGATTGCTTACTCCACTGCTAATTGTTTTCCTTTTAGCATTGTGATTTATCAGAAATATAACTGCATTTCTGCAGCCCTTTTTTGAACTTCAAAAGGGAGTCTGAACAACAGCTTAGGTGTTGCCTTCTGTAGGAAGCATTACAGACCTAGTTGCATTTCTAACTCCACATTTGTGGCTTCTCTGAGGTATTTTAGGGTAAATGGGGAGGGATTACATGAAGCAATATAGTACCTTAATGCTCTGGCTCTTTTCTGAATAAACCAAAGCATCAGCCTTTAGAATGAAAACACTTACCTTCTATACTACAGTATAGAGAAAATACACATCTACTAAAGCGGTCTCTAAAAACTAAACTTATTGCAGAAGACTTAATATAGATGGGACTGAGAGTGATGTAGGTCTTGCTCTGATTTGTCAAAAGTAAGGATCCCAAGGCAGACTTGTGTGCATAAGGATGTGTAGATGTACATCAACAGCCCTTCAAACTCCTGAGTTAGTACTCAAGTTTCAATGGGCAATAGCATAAAAGCTATTAGACTTGGTTCAAAAGGAGGGGAGAGGTGTCCTCTTGGAAGTAGAAATACTGGTTCTTAAAATACTGAATCCATGTTTCCCAGATACCTCACTAGAGGGTGTAGTCTAGAACAAGTTTTTGTAACATTACTGGTAATGTTGTTACCAGACTCTAAACTTTTTTCTTGTGACTTGTCAGAAAAATCACAGCCAGTATGTCTTGTAATTCTTCAGATATTTACTTCCTGTTTATGATAAAATAGTAACTCTGGAAAACTTTAGGATATTTCAGTTGAACTCCCAGACTTACTGATGTTAAACACAGTGTGGAGTTGAAGTCCAATTGTACTGAATCTGAGAAACTGGTGACTTTAGTATTTAAACTCCAATTAAGAATTAGTTATACTCTGTTACTGGACTACCAGAGTCAAACACTTTAGGGGAGACTGTGCTGCTACACTTATGATAAGAATGACTAATATCAGATACTGCTAACTTTTAGATGGTTAGAACTACATTTATAAGAGTCACAACTGAACTTGATATTGTCATTGCCTAGGAACATCAGTTAGTACTGAGGATAAGGATCATAGATTCACTCAGCTTAACTGTTTCACTGGTGCTGTTCAGGACTGTTCTTATATTTCTGTGGCATGCCAAGAAAAACTAGTCTGCATTGTTGTAGGATAGAGCCATGGCTGGCCACATGGTTTCTACGGCTAGTGCTTAAACTGTCTAGGCTCTGTTTTTAGTCAAACTTTGAGTAGCTGGGTGACCTAACTTAACTGACCTGAACTGTAGTAGCAAAATGTTTTCTTGGAGCCATTAAGTTTCTTTGGTCTATATAGTTTCTCAACAGGCGTTATTTGCCTGAAGCAGAATACTCTGTCAAGAAGAAGCCAGAAGAGCCCAAGTCTTGGGAAGCTGAGTGTCCTAGGAAACAAGAACCACCAAAGTCCTGGGAAATGCTTGTTGATATTGAAGAGCAGGAACAGAAGCAGAAACAAGAGACCTTAAAGCCTTGGGAATCTCGTGTTAGGCAGCAGGAAACAAAAAGACCGGATTCACCAAAGCCTTGGGAAGCTCGTGTTAAAGAGGAGGAACAGAAGCGTGAGCCTACAAAGCCATGGGAGACCCGTGTTGAAGAAGAACAAAAGAAGCAAGAAGCTCCAAAGGCCTGGGTAGCACGTGTTCGAGAGGAGCAGGAGTCCCCCAAACCTTGGGTAGCAAAGGTTAGGGAAGAGCAGGAACAGAAGAAACAGGAATCACCTAAGCCATGGGTAGCAAAAATTAGGGAAGACCAGGAACAGAAAAAACAAGAGTCACCAAAACCTTGGGTAACCAAAGCTAAGGAAGAACCAGAACAAAAGCAGGAATCTCCAAAATCTTGGGTAACTCAAACTAGGGAGGAACCAGAACAAAAGAAGCAAGAGCCTGTGAAATCATGGGAAATGCATGTTAGGGAAGAGCCAGAGCAAAAGAAGCAGGAGCCTGTGAAGGCTTGGGCTGCGCATATTAGGGAGGAGCCAGAGCAAAAGAAGCAGGAAACTCGAGAGGCTTGGGAAACAGCTGAGAGGCAGCAGCAAGTGTCATCACAGCAGTTACAGAATCCTCCGAAGTCCTGGGGAGCTGCAAGTGTTGGGCCAAAGGAGCAGATGGGGCCAAAGAAGTTTGATATGGAACCCAAAGAAGTGAGTTGGCATATGTGGTCTTACCTGTCATAAGCTTTTGACACTAGTATATTGGACTAAAGCTACATACTAGCATAGGCTTTACAAGGTGCATTTTGTAGGCCTGTGTAGACTCCCATTTCATTCTTTCTTGGGGGAAGTAACTCAGTTCTGTTAAGCTTTGTATTTGATTAGCAAGATGGTCTGCTTGGCTTTTTACATCAACATGGTATTGCTGTTTGAGCCTTGAATAACTGCTTTATGTATAAGACAGAAGAATTAACTTAGTCCATCCCCAGCTATTGGCTCTGTCTACTGTTATCAGTACAAAGCAGGTATGACTCATCCAGGGATCAAATACTGTCTGTGACTGCATACAAATAGCACTTCAGTAATTTTAGGCTTTTGATTAAAATAGCTGCTGATTCAAGAGATACCTAACATCTAGATCAAGCAATACCAACTGTACAGGGGCTTAAATATGTATTTCCAGATGAATGCATAAGCCATACTGCCATCCTAGAGATTCTAACAATAGTGTAGTTTGTTTTAGAAATGTGAAATGAAACCTCTTGCAGGGTTTGCAGCTGAACACTGTCAGCCTCGTTAAATTATCATTTCTTGCCTGTGCTCAGGTAGCTACAATTCTCTTACCTTGAAGACAGATAAGGTGGTAGGCAAAGTAGAGTTCAGGTATGTCATTGAGTTAGACTTCTAGAAGAAAATGAGGAATTGAGCAATTCTGTCATACAAAATGCTGTCAGTCTTGCTACCTTGTTGCTGCAAGAAAGCAGAAATCAATTTACTCTATTAAGCCTAGCAAATGATTAAATTTAAATCTCATCAATAAACCTGGCAAAACTGAAATGGATATTCTTGTTCCTAGAGGCGGGAGCGCAAACAGAAGGTTGAACATGAAATTAAAAGAGTAGGTAACATGCATCTCTGGGTAACCAAATGGGTGTGAGGTGTTTCAAATTGATCTTTTCCCTCAAGCTGAGTAGAATTATGTCCATTGGTGGTGGTATAGGTGCAAAATGTGGTTCTTTCACGCTATAACTCTGAGCACAAATAGGTGTTGTGCACCCAACTATGCATTATTACTGTCATTGAGATTATCTGAACTGTTGGAATAGTCTCAAGCATTTTACAATGCTTTGGAATTTCTGGCATCTGCAAAAAGCATGATTTCTAATGAGACAGGTATCTTATTTTGTATAGGATGGGATGCTGGATGGCCTAAGTGGTAGGCAAAGCTTTGATGCAGTGAAGAAAAAGGAGGGGCTCTGGTCAGTTGGGGAAACTCAAACTGTGTAGGTGGTCTTCATAGTATTGTGCAGGTGTGAAAGTTGGCTAAATTAAATCAGATGTTGGAATGTAAGATTGCGTATGTTGGCTTGCTGAGTTAGTAAATGAAGCCTATTTAAGTACTCCAAAACTTCAGTTTATATAGCAGACCACACAGAAACATCAGTTGGCTTTCTTGTATAGTTGCTATTGACAAATTGTTATGTTAGAAGTATACTGAATGATCAAAAAAGCATACTATCAATGTAGCTAGCTTCTATAATCAAATTTTTTAAAATAAAGATTTTTGGTTTGACTTAAGCGGCAAATAAAGAACACAATTAAAATATTTTAAACTTTTTGGGTAATGAAAATGAGCAAAAGCAAGATGCAGCAATGCAGTGCTGGATCCAATTCTTTCCCTGGGAGAGCCTATAAAATGACCTTGTACGGGGACCAAGGCATAGCAGATATAAGGCTCCTGTCACTTCTGCTGCACTCTGGAGCTGACATCCAACCTTTTCTTACTCCATGAAATGTATGTTAGAGCTCTGAGACATCTTCTATTAAACTGCTAGCTTCTAAGATTTAAAAACATGCCTATAACTTAATGTACTACAAGGTGCAATACTTAAGAAGCTGGACCTGAGAGTGAGTTTATGTGCACGTCTGTTTAAACTGTTATTCTACATAAGTTTGTGCAACCTGTGGGCAAGGAAACTCATTAGAGCTGAATTTGTTGCTTCCTGTCTGAAGGCAGAAAGGTTTAGCTGGTGCTGTTACCCACTACAACTTGATTCATACCTGAGAATGCTGTTCTGAGTAGAAAGTGAATGCTAATTGTATATTTACATGGCACTGTTGGTAATCACTGTAGTGATTACAGCTTCAGTATCGCCATTCTAGCCATTCTTGTATTCCACAGCTAACAAACCTAATGAGAAATTGAGGTCATGTTATCATAGAACGGAGTTTTATTAGTATGTGAGATAGTATGTTATAGTATTGATATCTACAAAAAGATCTTCAGTGTCTAAAAATCAAGCTTCATCAGAAATACCTAATATATTGGCACTTCTATTAGTAAAATTCCAAAGTTGTCAGTGTGTTTTTATGTTGTTGTATTTGCAATAGTTTAGCAGGTCCTAAAATAAATCCTAGGTATTTCAACTCCATTTTTTAGTCAGTCCTCTGGAGATAGATGTTGAGTTTTTGCTGAATGTGTGAGTAGTGTCAAAGTTTGGGGCTAATTTATCATGCTTCTGAAACCTAAACTTACCAGTACTGTGTAAAACTTGATCCTGAATGTTGTTTGCAGCACTGGTGTTATATTGATCTTGGCAAGCATAAATTTGTGAGCTGGACTAACAGGTTACTAAACTGAGAGAAGCTGCTACTAGCTTGTAATGACAGCATCTAATTGTAGGCTAGAAAAAAAACTGTTTAAAACAATAAGAATGTTAAGTACCTGCTTTTTCAAAGCATCTCTTATAAAGGCACAGAACTAGGAATACTCCAACTTTCTGATGCTTTCTCGTGCATGCTCTGTACTGTATTGTACTTACCTTAAGTATTCTAGTCTTGACCATCTAAACTGAAGTACCAGCAAAACAGCAAATCCATATCAGGTAACATTACTGCAGCTACTTCTGGTTGGTGGACTTGAATATGTGCAGGCACTAGAATAAAGCTTCTACAGAATGGGGAGCCTGTTTCATTTCTGGCTTAAAGCCATGATATCATATATCTAACCCTGTATGGGTGCTCTTCTAGCTGAAGCAAATGATGCTGCCAGCATACTGTCCAGAGCATGATCTCACAGTATCAGGTGAAGGAGATAAGACTATAACAAACTGCAGAAGCATGCAGAAGATCGTATAGTCTTTGACAACCACAAGTGAAACACTTCAGTCTGTCTTCTTTCTTAATGCTCTTGAGGCTCTTCACTTGTTTATTGTGCAAGTCTAACTTAAGACTGGTCATTGTGTATGTAGCTTCGGACACTGCCAGGCTTCACCTGGTTTGGTGTCTTGAAGGTGAAAAACCAATACCTGTTTGCAAATGTATAGAAAAATTTTGGTGGCGTACTTGTGTCTTAGTAAATTTTAATGAGGAAGAGGATAATAGAGAAGCATTAATCAAGAAGTTTGTGACAGCAGAAGTCCCTTTATAAGGGAGGGCTGATAGTAATGGAGATTCAGACTCCTAGTAACTTAATTCATAACTTGCTAAGACTTAATTTTATACATCTGTAGCTTTTGTCCTGTACTTAGATCCTTAATACCTTTAGTTCCTTATCTTCATTATTGGAAACTACAGCAATAAAACTGGAATACAGTCAGTAGTGAAAGCTGTTGGTTGTGCATCTTAATTTGTAATTAAGATGGGGGTAGTACAAAGGTAGCACTCCTAGCTCTAGGATAAAGTAAAACTTTTCACAGCTCAGAGTAGCTATCATGTGGGCCACATAGATATTAGAAATGGACTCTTCCAGTGTGTAATGCAGTGCTGCATGTATATGGATTATGCTTTGAAGCTCACTAAACAATGCAGACTTCTTGTGCATGTTATTGGAACTTCTGCAAATGCGAGAATGTGATTATTTTCAGGTAATTGAAGAAATGCAAGAGTTTCTGGGCTTGTTGTCCTAAAATTGGACAAGGGCACTTCATCAATTTGTTTTGAAGCCAGTGTGACGATGTTATGATGTATACTCTTCTGCCATATGTTCTTCTAATGACTTAATGCAAATACTCAATTATGCTACTATACAGTATACTGAAATAGTAACCTACTAGAAAGACATGTTGGCACTGTAGGAAAGTAAAGGCTTTCACACATGTTCCTGTGTTTCAGCATCTGGACCAGTAGAAATAATGCAATTGTTTATTTTCTTTGGATTTGCCTCTAGCTGCACAGGCATACATAAAAGGTACAAAGCTTTAGAGAATCACAGTTGTGGTTTTAAAATACTCATGACAAGCCTACTTTCCCACAAGCTGTTTTCAAAGTATTTTAGACTATCTAGACAGCTTAATATTGTTGCTGTCAATAACAGGGTTTGTGCTGTTTAAGGAGTTTACTATCATGATTTTTCTGGTACCTTAGACTCACCTGTTTTCTGATAAAACATTCCCATATTTTTTTTAAAGCAAAGTGAGAAGCATTTGGGATGAACTGTTAAGGGACTATTTGAAACAATTAAGGAATAATAAGGCCTTGCAGAGGTCATTGGTTAGCTACAAAAAGCTAGGTTACCACATGTGAGCATAGGTGTATTTTTAGTGCCAAACTGCAAAGTATAATGTAATACTTTCTGCGTAAGCTGGTAGATGGAGAGCATCTGGCTCCAAAGTGCAAACATTAAGT
Source organism: Chauna torquata (assembly GCA_013399475.1). NCBI lineage: Eukaryota > Metazoa > Chordata > Aves > Anseriformes > Anhimidae > Chauna > Chauna torquata. The sequence continues at coordinate 151,398 of VXAL01007655.1, read as the reverse complement.
CTAATCCTGAGTAACCTGTTTGCAGTGTATCTCTTAGGTGCGGTTTCTTCAGAATGTCTGAAAATGCCATCCCAGTAAGAGATCTGTATTTACTAGCATGGGCTCTACTGGGAGGAAGGAAGTATGTATTAAATCTTGAGTGATGCAGTTTTGATTTTTAAGTTTGTTCTGGCCTTAAAATTAAGTATGTGGTTTTCCTTAGATGGAGGTGTTTAACTTCGCACTTCAGTGCAGGTAAATTTATTGTCTTATATATTTGGCTGTAAGAAAAAATCAAGTGAATTCTATGGCTTAACCAGTGGCAACAGTAAGCTGATTTTTTTAACTAGTGAGAGCTTGATTCAGGAAACATCGATAATTTCTTGGCCTGTGGTATCCAATACATATAGCTTGCTCTGGAAGCATATTGGATAAGGTAGCTTTTCTTGTTTCCAGTGTTAGATTTAATCTTTTCCTTTGTAGGTGCCTAAACCTGTACATCAGCCAGCTGCAGAATTTTGCTCTACTTCAACTCTTCCAAAAGATCCAGTACTAAGAAGGGAGAAACTTCAGGATCTGATGACTCAGATACAAGGGACTTATAACTTCATGCAAGTATGTTTTTTCTCTGCTGTTGTAGCAGACCCAATTCCTACTAGGTTAGGAGAAATGCAGTGCTGACAGTACATGTTTGCACTGAATGAATGGATCTAGCTCTGCTTAGTTAACAGCAACTTGTCAAATGAATGCTTCATTTGCATGTTGAATTTTTTTTCTCCCAACCAATAATTTTTTTAATTAATGTAAAAATGATACATACAGGTTCATTCTGTTTGTCCTTCCTCAAAGGCATGCTGCAGACACAAACAGATCNCCTTCAGTTACTCCAGCAAGTAGTCCTGTAGGTAGGTAATACTGTAAGCATAATCTGTGTGTAAGCTTTTGCAAACACCAGCAGGGTTTGCTTGGCTGTGGATCAATAGGCCTAGTGGGGAGGACAGCTTGTCTAAATAAAAAGAATACCTGTCTGACAGAGCAGCTTGAGCCATTTACCTTAAGTGTTCCTGGGGGTGGCTTAAGCTGATGTGTTTGCCTAGAAATGGAATGCTTGTATAATCACCGACTGGCATGTGCATCAACCTACCTGCACAGTAGGTATGCTGTGTCTGTGTACCAAATTTGTCTGGATGTNTCTCTGCTGTTGTAGCAGACCCAATTCCTACTAGGTTAGGAGAAATGCAGTGCTGACAGTACATGTTTGCACTGAATGAATGGATCTAGCTCTGCTTAGTTAACAGCAACTTGTCAAATGAATGCTTCATTTGCATGTTGAATTTTTTTTCTCCCAACCAATAATTTTTTTCAAAAGGAGTCCATTCTGGATTTCGATAAAACTTCACCAAGTGCCATTGGTTCATCCCAACCACCTTCAGTTACTCCAGCAAGTAGTCCTGTAGGTAGGTAATACTGTAAGCATAATCTGTGTGTAAGCTTTTGCAAACACCAGCAGGGTTTGCTTGGCTGTGGATCAATAGGCCTAGTGGGGAGGACAGCTTNTGCTGTGTCTGTGTACCAAATTTGTCTGGATGTGGCATGTAGATACAAGCCATGAATGAGCTCAGGATAAAGAGCAGTTAACTAGCTATACTTTATATAATGGGCCATGATAAGAAATCATTTGGATGGCTTTTAGGCTATAAAACAATTACCTAGTTTATTAAATATTTAATTGCTCTCACTTTTTATCTGGAAAGTGGTCATCTCTACTGCAG
>VXAL01007655.1:122195-141547 GCA_013399475.1 Chauna torquata | reverse complement strand
TTAAGAATGAGCTGGTATCATCTTTCTTCAACTTAGAGTTCACAATATAATTATCTCAAAACACATGGTGACTTTGTCTATAGTAGTACTTACTAAAATCTTCTTGAGGATATTGTGCACCTTACTGTATTAGTGATAAAGCATTGTAGATTTCATGACAGGTCACATGTGCCATTAAATTGTGAAAGGAAATACTTATCAGTTGAGCTGAATCTTGCTGTGTTGAAGTTCTAGCTTTCTGTAGCAGATCCATGTCCCTAATTCTGCCCTAAATCATGTCAGTTGTTACCTAGGAAAGCTAGTTTCTGAACTAGGAGGCCTCAGTCACAAGTTGTTGTAATTCAGTGAGGAACTGAGAATCAGCTGAGCTGCAGGAGCTGTTTATGCATGTGTTCTTAGCCTCAAGGGGGTTACAAGAAGATGATGGCCTACTCTGTGGCAAAAGATAATCTTCCTTTTACTGCTGTTTATATAGATGGGACGTCTTACCAAGGCTGGCTTTATTAGCTGGTTGAGTCAGTGTCTGACCAAAGAATACTAAACTGATAAGTAGGGTCCCAAGCTGCCTTATTCAATGCAAAACTGATCTGCTTGATATTTAGATATTGATATCTGATGAATATATGGAGCTGACACTAAATTTTAAAATAAATGAGCCCACTAAATTTGCCTGAAATAGGTTCCAGGATGAGAGTAAGATAACTAGGAATCTGGATTTATAAAGATACCTAATCAGTGACTCAAGATCACTTAGTATTACTGTTTTTCTGCCAGAGGAGTCTTCATAGGAGTTGCACCATCTGCTTCTCTAGTATGTGAAGTCAGTGAGACATTCCAAGGTTGAGAGCTCCAAAAAACAAGTATAGCAGTTAAGAAAGCCTGTTTCACTTGAGTGTTCCTTATCAGACAATAGGAGCTGATCAGCCTTCTGTATGCTTTTTGATGAAACACCATGATGTTTGATTAATCCTCTACAGTGGCTCTACATAGACTTTAGAAAGATAGTTTGGACTGTCACTACTTGGATCTGTTTTAAGTTTTTTGGATTCATTTTAAAGCATGCATCTGTGGAAACACATTCATGGTTGCAAGGTCTATATTTAAGGCTAGCCACTTAACCATGTAGAGTGAAGAGCACTCTTGAATACTATAATGGTTGCTTGGGATTGAACTGCCTAAACATGTGGTAGGAATGTCTAGTCAAGAGACTGAACCCAACTGTAGGACTAGCTTCCTACAGTTGTCTTATTGCTACCTAGATAAGATGGAGCTTGTTTCATTATACTGAAGGATGCCAACACTGGTGTGATCTAGCTTATCATAGGCCACTGAGGTCTTGCTGCTAGTAGAACAGTATAGAATTTAAGTGAAAATTCTTACTCAAGTGTTGCTAGTTCTTAGTCTAGCATGGTTATTTTCTTGATGCTGCTAGCAAGCTTGTTCTGCCTTACTCAACTGAATGTTCTTGAATACATAAGGTTTGCACTGCCAGCCTGGGCTTTGTCTACAATGTACTTTAACAAGCATTACACTCTATAGAACAAAACAAAGGATCCTGCTTATTTGGAGTAATGAAGGTGCAGTATACTGAGCAGCTTAATCTGACTGAATTTCTTAATNCATATCGTTCACCTGGTGGATACAAAGGTATGTCTTTATTTACTATTACCTTAAATAATAACTAATATTATAATACTAGAATGTGGCTTAACATGTGGTATTAAACTTAAATTCTACATGTGAAACTTTATAAAATGAGATTAAGAGCAGTGCAGAGAATGGAGTCCGTGTGTAGAATTTAATCAAGTTCATTCTGATTTCTATTTGTAGTCCCTGTACTTTAGGTGTCAGGTGAACTGGCAGAACAATTTCATAGCCTTTTTCATAAGCTAAATTATGGAAATGGAAATGTTCAATGATAGATTAGTAAACTGCAGTAGTTCATTTACCTTTCTAAACTTCTTTCCTCCTTTGTTCTTTCTCTTGGCATCTGTCACTTGCTAACATTCTGGGCAGGTATTCTCTTCAGATGTCACTTGCAGCATTTGCAGAAAACAAGATACTATTTGCTCAACGCTAATGGCTTTAATATTACCAGCAGAAACTGGGATAAGGGAAGAGGTTCCCAGTAATGGAGAGTCTTTCTGAATTAATAACAAGCTGAAGGATTGTTTGGTCTCTGCAGATCAGTTGTTCTGCTGCTAGCTGGAGTGTCTTGGAAAGTTTCAGCTGACTTTCAGCGGATACTAGCTTATCAAAGTTACTGGTAGCTGCAGCCTGCTTGCTTTGAAGTGGAAATGTGCTTAGTCTGAAATAGAAATTGTTTCAGTTACTGAGCTGGGACTGCTTGACACCTTGTAGGAACATACCAAAAAATTAGTTATGTAATTCTAACTTATCAGCAGTTAAAGATTTGGTAGTGCATGGTACTAAACTGCTTGCAGTTCCTCTTTGATAGCTCATCCAATAGCTAAAACAGTTAAATATTATAGTAGTAAAATGTCATAGTGAAGTGTCTGTAATAGCAACATGAAGTATTTCCTAATTATGTATTAAATTCTGTCTGTAGATGTAGCAGGCTTTTCAGCTGTTCTGTGAGATCCCATTAGTATCAAACAGGCAATTGCTAAGGTCTGATACACCTAAACATAAAACCTTGCATCCAGAGTAGACAGTTCGGAGTAGCTGAAGTACGTTCTCAAGAGTTGTGATACTCTGCTTTGAATTCTGAAATAAGGCATAGAGGTGCAACTGCATAACTTTATATGCATGTCAATTGCTAAAAGGGAGTTCTAGTTGTATTCTGGACTTGTAGTGTAAACCAAATTATTAATAATAAATAATCACTATATGAACAGGTTTTGATGCTTACAGAGGTTCACCTTCAATAACTAATGGCAACTATGGCCAGCTGCAGTTCCCTGGTAGAGATTATGCTGGAATGCCATATTCTCAGAGGGTAAGTATTGACTTTGTTTCAGTACAGGTAAGCTATGCCTTACAGGCTAGAGGTCAGTCTTGTTTCCTAGACAAACTCTCTTAGAACAGCAAAAAGGTGAAATAGGAAGATGGCTGAGATGACATGCAGGACAGGTTGATTTGTCTGAACTAGATCTCAAATATGCAACCAGATGGCAAACAAGAAATGATGATGCCTGCTTTGCTATGGATTTTGAAGTTATTACTCAATGCCTTTGTAGTATAAAGTACATTAACTCTTGAATGGGCTGACAGAAAATGTGGTTAGGCAAGTTTCACTTTAGTTTCACATGTTTTTAATGAGTTGCTGTAGCCATCAGCACTGTTGGACTGTGACCAGGAGTGCAGATATCCTTATTCTTGAAGGTCCTGTGGGGTACCAAAAAACTTGGGAGGAACCTGCTTTAGTGAACTTTACACTTGATTTGAGCAAGGGCAGGTTTCTTAAGGATTGCCTTGTCTTGAAGATGTGCAGCAGATCATAACCAAGAATGACTGGTTTCCTGTTCTGCAGACTGTATCTGTAGTGGTGGTAGAGCACAGCTGGAGTAGGTGAAATTAGTTACTTGAACACATTCTGTTGTCAAATACTAGCTAATGCAAAAAGGAAACTTTACAAGTTTCATCCTTTACACAATTTCCAAAGGGTGAAGTTAAGCAATTCCAGCTAACAGTTGGTTAAACAGGTTAACTTTGTGGTTTTGACTTGTTCAAGGTGGGTGCATGGTCCAAATATGAGCTAAACTCTTGCCAAGATAGCTTTGGGAGGTCTTGGAACATGGTGTGTGAAGCATGTTTCAGGTACCAAACTAGCCAATTTTGTGGACAAGTGTTCCTTAAGCTTTCTTAAGAAAGCTTAAGCTTTCTTTGGGAGAGAGAGATGAGGAGCAATTTTCCTGATGTGAGAAGGTACATTGTCACCTGCTGTGAGTTCCACAGAGTCCTTGGTTTCCTGCTGTGCCATGCTTCCCATTTATTACCTTAGAACTTGCAGCCACCAAACTGTAAAAATAAGGAGGGGGGAAGCAAAGGGAGGTAAATATATCAATATTTAAACTATCTGCTTTCTATACTACTGCGTTTCAGAAGTGGAAAGAGATAGGTAAGGTCTTAACACTCATCATACAGCAGAAGAAAGTCTTCTCTTGGTGTTTTAACTAATGGAAGAGCTAGTTGGAATGGGTAAATGAGTTGCTTTTTTTGTGGTGAAATAATTGTGTGATAGGACAAATGTAAATAAAACCATATCTAGAACAACATAACTGGAATACTGCTGCTTGAGGTGTGTGAATGAACAACTATCCTCTAGCAGTCACTAGGATGTCTCTTGAAGACACCTGATTAGTTTTGAAGGTGAAATTCATTGACTCAACATCTCTGTGCATAAGGTCTTCGTTAAGTCTCAGGTGTCTCATTCAAATGAGTTTTGCCATGCCTCCATCAGCTTTTAAATGTTCTTACCTTTTTGCAGAAGTAGCCAAAACTATAGTGCTTAGATTAGTTGTCTCCTATCAGTTAAACTGTAACATCTCAGTAATGTGAATTACAGGGGACTGTATCAAAACTTACCCTGAACCATCTGTCAGTTTAGGCTAAGCTACAAAATCATTAATGTTTCTGCTTTGGAAGTAATACGGAGGTATGATGCCCACCTTTGGGGGTAGTGTGGAGTGTTTGGATGTAGGGTAAATGGAAGGAATGAATATGGCAATGAGATTTCTTCAGTACTTTGGAATTAAGTGTCCTGAGAAAGTATTTACAGCAGATAGTAAAGCTGGAGTCTGTCTGCACCTTCTGTACTATCTCAGATCTTAAAATATGTATATTTCAGACTTACTGCCACTTAGAGTAGTGACTTAAGAGCTGATGCGAAGCACTTGATCAGGATAGTAGTTGTGCTCATTCTGGAGAAGTAAGTATGGCTTGCTACCCCTGTGCTCTGAGCTAGCTGGCTCCATAGTACCCAGAGGGAACTAAATGAAACAATGGTTTTGCATCAAAGTAACTGGTTTTACTTTCTCTGATTTTATATTACCTACAAGCTCCTGCAGGTATTAGTGCTCTAAGTGATGGGATTTTGCTGTTTCAAAGTGGCAGGATTTGGCACTCAAACCACTGTTCACAAACTTGAGTGATTAGCCCCTTCTCTGTTAGATCTAATCTTCGTATCTAATCTTATTCAATCTAAATATGTTCCTGCAAAGAACCACATCTTTTTGGTTATACTAAAGTTTTTTTAGATTAGTATTCTTTCAAATGTTTCTTGGTTGATCTTTTTTCTGTGTCTTGGTGGTTTTAGAACATGCTAGCTGGACTTGTAGATTCTTGCAGAGTCCTACTATTGGTATGGCACCATACATGAGTGGCAAGCTGTTGATTCCTGGTGCAACTGAGATCCATTAGTGCTTCTAACAAATATAATCAGCACCTCATGTCAAATGGTAGTAACATGTTTTTCCATAAAGCTCTTGATAACATGCATGATTTGGCCTGGGTTTTTAAGACTTCCCACTGAAAGAAAAATTAAAAGCTTGTAGTCCCTGGTCTGCCTATCAAACCCATACTTTCATGGCTAATGAATAAACTACCTGACATAAAGGTGGTATCAACAATCCAAATCCTCTAAAACAAACACTAGCACACTTCTATGTGACTTCATTTATTTTGAGATAAGATCTGTGCCATAATGAAACTAGTTTTTTAGAACAATTCTGTGCAGCTGTTGGATAAGTTAGTCTTGCAATGTTTGTCATTGTAGATGAGGATATCTATGAACTAATATCTTAACCTGTGAAGTTCATTTGTGTAAAAAGTTTATATGCTGTTAGCTTAGACTTCCAGTTGACTGTAGTTTTCAGTATACTAGACTTGCTTACAAGGATGTGCCACTTTCCTGACCTGACTACTGCTTTCAAGCTTTATCTTTTTCATCTAAACAGCTTTCCTTAAGGATAGTCTTTTGATGTAATATGTACGGTACACCAGTTTTCAGTGGAGGTGGTTTTTTGTATGACCTGGAACATCTGGTCCAGCAATTGCTCATGTAATAAAGCTACCTTAGTTTTAGGCCCAAAAGTCTTTGGGTTGTAACACCAGTGGACTTCTAGAAGCCTTGGTTGGCTGTAGGGCATTCAGAAATTTCTTAACCATAAATTTCCAAGCCCTAAGTCTTGTAAACTGTTAGTTTCTCCTTTTTATCAGAGCAGACTGGATGTGTTTTCCTACTGTACTGTTTCAAACATGAACTGATCCTTTAGTATTAGGAGTTCTTGGGTAGAAACTTTGTGCTTAGATGTAATGACTCTCAATACTTGCTAGTGTTCTGCTATTTTTCTCACATTGGACTAGAAACAAGTGGTGAACGCTGCTGTTACGGTCCTGCTAATCTTTGGTATGACAACTGGATCATCACTTGCTTAAAGGCAGCTAATAAGCAATGTAGTATGTAATAGACCTTAATGAGTGAAGGGACTGTATTTGTATCACTTCACTTTATATACAAAAATCCTAGTTCTCACTAAAAAGGTGCAATGTTGAAGAGCTTACATCCATACCTGTCAATGAAATGTGAGCCAGTATTTCAGAAAAGTCCATTGGTGAGAACAAGATCAGGTAACAGAACTTTTATTTAGCTAAGGTGATGCACTAGAATCTTACTGCCTTTGTGCCATCTTGATGTTTAAGATACCAAAGCTATCATCGACTTAAAGCCTGAGCATCTTGTTTTTTACCTAATGCAGCCAGATGGGTAGATTTCTTTAAGCAGTTAAAGATTTCTGTTTCTTCCTAGGTTAAGAACAAGACTTAAGTTTTATTTAGTATGTATAGGCTAGAATAACCCAGCTTGGAAAGGGGACTAGAACATCTCTAAATTTGCTATACCATCTCAGCAAAATCTGAAACATAGGATGATTCATCTGCATTGATCTCTAGGTGGAGATAAGCTGCCTTTTGGTGCAGGGGGGTCTACAGTGCAGTCTAAAGACAGCCTTGAGAGGAGTAGTATTAGATAAATTATATACAACAATGTTCTTTACTATCTGTATGAAACTCATTTTTCTAATAGACATGATCAAGTGTATGCAAATATAATGTGCTCTTACTGGGATGGTTGCCAATGAAGTGTTACAATATGTTTATAGTCTTCTGTGGTTCAAATTATGATGAAGGCTAGTGACTTAATCTGAACCTTAAATTTAGCTGTTTAAGATGTGAACTCTCAAGTCATCCCTTGAGATGTTTTTTAAAATATAATGTTTTTTAAAAATAAAATTTACAGTTCCTGGCTGGTGGTGGGGCAGGGTGTGTTCAGCTTTGAAATGAAATATGTTCTGTACAGAATCACTTATAACAGATCTGAGATTTAAGGTAATGCACAATGAAGTCAACTGCATGTAGTGTAGAAACTAACTTGCTAGAACTGGCATCTAAGTTGCTTTTTCACTTCATACAAGCTATTATAAGAGTAAATTTTCCATAAATAAGGCTCTTAAGCTACATTTTAATTCCAAATGCCATTGTTGTCTAGTCTAGATCTTGAATTGTACAAGTGAAATGTTTGCACATTTATTTGGTAGCCCCGTTTGTTTTCAGATTTGCTCATAGCCATGTTACTAATACTTCTGTACTTTTTAGGATGTTAATTACCAGCAGTGCTATAAACGAGGTGGGATAACTAGTGGTCCTCGAGCAAATTCAAGAGGTAAGGCTAACATCAGGTTCCTAGTGGTGCGTGCTTGTGCTCGCTAAATTGGAGCGTTACTGTGAATAATGAGAAAGTGTACTATCACTGTCATCAAACAAACAGATCAAGCTTGGTATAAATTAACCAAGCTAGATGGAAACTTAAGTACTGCTCTTAAACAGTCAGCATTGCATAGCAGCAGATGTAATGTCACCATTCTCAGTTTGGTGCTTCCCATGTCAGTTCTCTGATACGGTACCTTACTGAACTTCCTTCATAAATGACTAGAAAATACATGCAGAATGGTACCAGTCTTGCACTTGGCATCTTCTTGGTTGTATGGTCTCTTTCCTGAGTAAGCTATCAGATCCTAGAGACCTGAAGAAACCTTTCCTATGGAAAAAGCTGTTTTGGGAATACAGCTTGAATTTGTACTCTACTATTGAAGTACACAGTAGAGATTCATGCTTGGGTTTAAACAGCTAGTAATATATAGTATGTATTTTGAAAAGCTATAAACCAGATGATTTAATCCTACTGTATGTGCTAGAAAAAGCTGGACTAGGTGCCATAGCTGAAAACTGAGAAGAATGACTATAGATCACTACTTTGAAGAACAAAGGGAAATTTTGCATATCATAGCAACTGTTTAAGATAAAGCAGCTCATATTTCAATCTGAGGGAGGACTCGGAGTATTTCAGAAGAGAATTAAAAGAAATGGGACTGTGGTGAGTTAACAGTTGACAGATGTACTTGTTAGTGAAGGTATCAGTAGCAAATTTACTTAGTCTTATCAGATATCTTAAGGTGTTCATTTCCTGTAGAGGCAACAATGGCTCAACTTGATGGTAACTGCTTTAAATTTCTCAGATGTGTTAATGTTTTCATTCTAGACTGAAACTTAGATCCTCATAACTTAGATATTTGAACAGATAAACATCTTTGGGGAGTGGGGTGCAGAAAGCTTAAAAGCAGTTCTAGTTTTTCAGACTGCTAATATCTTAGCATCATAAGTTGATATGACCTATTAAGAATACAACTCTAGAAGAATAATATTGAGGTAACTTGAAGTGCAAATTCAGGTCTTGAAGGTGACTAGATGATTATTGGACTCTCAGTAATCTTACCGGGTTCTTCCAGAACTTGCTTTTTCTCTGCTCAGGAGTTAGTATATGCTGCTTTATGGTAATGTGTTGCAAATACTACAGCTGAAATTATTGCAAGCTGCTGCCCCCTCCTACTTAAAAATACGAAAAGTCATTATTCATAGCTGAATTATGGTCCATCTTGCTGAATGCAAGTGTGATCAATGTGAACCAACTTCAGCTGTGTTCTCACTGGGGTCCTTTGACAATCTCCTGCAGCTGAAAGACAAATGTGTTGTGAAAACCAATATACTTGCTGCTTAAAACATGCCTGCAGATTAAGGGTACCCTTCTGTTACAACACTTATTTATTGTTGCTAATGATCTTTAACAGCAGGGTGGAGTGACTCTTCTCAGGTGAGCAGTCCAGAACGAGACAATGAAACCTTTAACAGTGGGGACTCTGGGCAGGGAGACTCCCGCAGCATCACCCCTGTTGATATGCCAGTGACAAGCCAAGCTGCCACCATACTACCAGTGCACGTCTACCCCCTTCCGCAGCAGATGAGAGTTGCCTTCTCTGCAGCTAGAACGTCTAACTTGGCCCCTGGAACTCTAGACCAGCCAATTGTGTTTGATCTGTTGCTGAACAACCTTGGAGAAACTTTTGACATCCAGCTTGGTAGATTCAATTGTCCAGTGAATGGTACTTATGTCTTCATCTTCCACATGCTAAAGCTGGCTGTAAATGTTCCCCTGTATGTGAATCTCATGAAGAATGAAGAGGTCCTAGTGTCAGCATATGCAAATGACGGGGCTCCTGATCATGAAACAGCTAGTAATCATGCAGTCCTGCAGCTGTTCCAGGGAGATCAGATCTGGTTACGTCTGCATCGGGGAGCCATCTATGGAAGTAGCTGGAAATACTCTACCTTTTCGGGATACCTCCTTTATCAGGACTAAAATCCAGTGCAATGTTTACAAAAAAGCTGCTCCAAACACCTTGGTGGAGGGGGGGTGGGACTAGCTTTGCACTTACTATTGACTTTATAGAAGATGTGGTTCCATTATTGGGGGAGATGATGGTCCTGTTGTGCAAGGTGAAATCGTGGAGTTGGGGTACTGAATCAGCACTAATTTGGCACTTTATCAGTTGTGATGTAGCCTTGCTAGTAAAGCTGTGAATGTATATTGTTTGCACTTACCCTAAACTGTATTAATGTCCAGCTTACTACACTATTGATTGCCTCAAGTATGGGCTATTCACAATGCCTTGTTGTGCCTCAATAAAACAAGTTAATATGCATTTTAGTATTAATCTTGCTAGTAGTCTTTATTTTTAAAATATCAACAAACTAATTATTCCTGGTGTGGGCTGTACCTGCATAGTCTTACTCTCTATAGAACTGGTCTTCAAATTTCAGTAATTCAGGGTAAGATAGAGTTTAAATGGGATTACTTGTTTGGTTCTTGTTTGCAGTTTGAGTGCTCCCTTGATCAAAACGAATTCAAGATTTAAATACCTACTTTTTAATTGAAAGGTTAAATCAGAAGTGAAACACTATGGTACTTTTATTAGGACTACTTCTTTCAAATCCATATTCTGTCAACATCTAGCTCTGTCACACAACTATTTCAGTACTGATGTAGTTAGCTGAAATTTTTAAACCTCAAAACAGTTGCTGAAGGGCTTGCTCACATTTTTATGCAGATCTCATTCAGATATATCCTAAAGCAAAACTGACTCTTGTGAAGCCCAAACATGTATGGCTTCCCTCTCACAAGAGACTTTAATTTGCATTGCAAGCTGGTTCTCTTCCTTTTCAGACAACTGGTGAGGAAGCTGGTATTTGTAGTTGAATGCTGCTCTTTGCATCTTAAACCTGAATACAAATGCTAGGAATCATTTATGAAACTCCCTTCTTAGAGCTGGAGGGAGTATATGAGCAGTTCTTAGTAATCTCATGGCCTGAAAACTGAAGAGCTATGGTGAATGTTCTAAGCTGCATGTCAACTATTAAAAGCATTTTTAATCTTAAAATGAAAGTCTGAACTTGTAAGAAAACTAGAGGATCACAGGCTTTCTGCTTCTAGAAGCTTCAATAGTTTCAGTTTTAGCAGTAGGAAGTATTTTATCTGAGTATGCTAGTAAGGGAGAAAGTAGAAAAGACTGGTACATCTAAGGATGAACAAGTAATCCTAAAAGCAGTTCATCTAACCACTTTATTTCAAAGTAAGAATTGACATGGAGTATACTTCAGACATGGTATAATGCTGCTGTTTCTCAGTAACTTGTTTCAAAACTTCCAACTTTAAACCATTTTCCCCTACTACCACACAGATGCCAAAGCAAATTGTCTAGCATGACTTCAAAAAGTTACTGGCATGAAGATCTTGATTTTTATTCCAAGCTTAGATTTTTTTCATATAGATTCATTTAGAGGGCGATCATACTCAGTCTTGGTTTAATTTTTGTGGCAAGTTCTGAGAAGTCTGGGATAAAGTTCTAGGGAACCTAGCTTTTTATATAACTGATGACAAATGTTGAGCCTTAACTATTGAATAGTAAATGTGTACTGTATTTTTAAACATGCTAGTTCTGACTTTATAGAACTTTCTCAATGGAGGATCAGTGGTAGGATTGAGATGTTTAGTGCTTTTTTCGTCTAGACTTTGTCAATTCTCCTTGCCTATTAATATGAGCATGTGGTAGATAAGCGCTAGGATAAATTTCAGCTTGCAATACCTATGGATCTGCAGCTAAACTCAGACTTCATTGCTTCTCTAACAGACCTGCAGGTCTGGATTTCTAGACATCTTAAGCACTGTCCCAGTCCCTTTTTCCCCATGCTGGCTCAGGACTCATTTGTTTACTAGTCCTTGTGCATATAGCAAGGTATTCCTTGCCACTACAACTCTTAGCTTTAGCTGTTGATTTGGCCATGAAGCTTACCATACTCAGGTTTATTATGTACTTGTACTATGGATTTCTTTCTTTTTTTTTATAAGAACAAGCTCTCAGTACTTATAAGCGTTGCTAATAAGCTTTGCCTTTGGCAACCTCAGATACGTGGTTACTGTGACTTCTTGAAGCATGTGTTGCTTTCTAATGCTCCAGTTTAATCAGTCTGGACAACTGCTTGGTTGACCAATGCTGTGAGCGTTTGTTTGACTAACCTTATTTCTTACTGATGGATCTAGCAAAGCTTTTATCTGTCTCTAGCTTGCATATATTTAAAATCTGAAGTAAATATCTCAACTTCAAAGCTGGTTATCTGTTTGTGTAAGGACACTTTTAAATTCCTAACTAAAGGAGTACACACTTGTCACAGCAAAAAGTGTGAAGATATGATGAAACATGGAGTCTAATCATTAAACCATTGCTTGGTAGTAAATGACCGTAAGTCACAATGAAGGGCTTTACAAGACTTCATAGGTTCTGTACGCTTTATCAACTTGAACCGTAATTGTCTCTACAATACCAGTTACTTTAAAATGTCTGTTTTCCCCTATCAGTTAAAACAAACAAAAACAAACCAAAAACCAACAGAACTGAACAACATTCTCTTCCAATACAGTCATTTGAAAATAAGATCAATTTTTTCTTACAGGATTCTCATGTAGTACCTCCCTAGCTGCATCTACTAGTTTTCACTGTTTCCAGTCAGAGCAGTGAACACAATTCTAGCTAACCTTTGTTACAAAGGGGCTATAAGTACAACTGAATGGTACTGTCATAAAACTGTTNTTGTGCATATAGCAAGGTATTCCTTGCCACTACAACTCTTAGCTTTAGCTGTTGATTTGGCCATGAAGCTTACCATACTCAGGTTTATTATGTACTTGTACTACGGATTTCTTACTTTTTTTTATAAGAGCAAGCTCTCAGTACTTATAAGCGTTGCTAATAAGCTTTGCCTTTGGCAACCTCAGATATGTGGTTACTGTGACTTCTTGAAGCATGTGTTGCTTTCTAATGCTCCAGTTTAATAAGTCTGGACAACTGCTTGGTTGACCAATGCTGTGATCATTTGTTTGACTAACCTTATTTCTTACTGATGGATCTAGCAAAGCTTTTATCTGTCTCTAGCTTGCATATATTTAAAATCTGAAGTAAATATCTCAACTTCAAAGCTGGTTATCTGTTTGTGTAAGGACACTTTTAAATTCCTAACTAAAGGAGTACACACTTGTCACAGCAAAAAGTGTGAAGATATGATGAAACATGGAGTCTAATCATTAAACCATTGCTTGGTAGTAAATGACCGTAAGTCACAATGAAGGGCTTTACAAGACTTCATAGGTTCTGTACGCTTTATCAACTTGAACCGTAATTGTCTCTACAATACCAGTTACTTTAAAATGTCTGTTTTCCCCTATCAGTTAAAACAAACAAAAACAAACCAAAAACCAACAGAACTGAACAACATTCTCTTCCAATACAGTCATTTGAAAATAAGATCAATTTTTTCTTACAGGATTCTCATGTAGTACCTCCCTAGCTGCATCTACTAGTTTTCACTGTTTCCAGTCAGAGCAGTGAACACAATTCTAGCTAACCTTTGTTACAAAGGGGCTATAAGTACAACTGAATGGTACTGTCATAAAACTGTTCAGACTAGATGTGACTTAAAAGGCTAGAACTGAACTTTAAGTGGTAAGGCTGTATTTTAAAAAGGAAAAAAAAATACTTCAAAAGATCAAGCAAAGTAGTACTGTTTTCCAGGCCAATAGCTGTCCCAGACAAAAGCCACTGAGAATTTCTATTCCAATCTTCAAAATACCTAGAAATATGACTTAATCTGATTTCATGTAATATATTAATACCAGGAGATTGATACCTCAGTCCTCAATCTTTATGCTTCTAGATTACGTACTTGTTTTGAAAACTTCTCAAAGTACTTCAGAGTATGCATTATTTACCAGCTGACACAGTTTTAGTCTCCCTGAGTATGCCCAGATTAAAGATCTAGATCCATAATTCTGCTTCTGGGTGAAGCGTTTGAGGTGAGTTTCACAGCTTGAAAATACCTGAGGTAACACTGGGTGCGGTATAGACTTCATGTAAAAACTGTGTATGCCAATATTTTCTTCTTCTGTTGTTGTTAAATGAAGTTGCTTGAATTGTTGCACAAAGTAAAATGCCTTAACTATATAAGGATGATAATGAGGTTTAATTAAAACATACAAAGGGAGATCATGGTTCTTCTGCTAAATTCCTATTCTTGTCTTTCCTATGCAAATCTGATACCACCTAAATTCTCTCCAGTTTAGTTATCTTCTGTAGTCTCCTGAAGATAAACTATAATATTCAAGATAAGGAACCAACATTAGGTTTTAATTTGGACAGAGTGAATTTCCATGTTTCCTTTTGGTAGTTCAGTGAAATACTGGAACTACCACGAAATAGGAGGGTTATGTAAAGTTTTTGAAATACTAATGGACTTGTGGCTTGTGTTTTTTTCCAGGTTATGGAAGTGAGAGAAACATGAATGATCTCCCAGAATCTTCATGGTTAACTTCCTGCAGCTAAAGAACCCTCCATGCTTCTTGCTACAGTGGTGGTGCAGATAATTTCAGTTTTTGTTGTACTGGTTCTGTTTACTTACCTTTTCCTTTCTGACTGCTGTAAATTACCTACAGGTGCTCTTACAAAACAATCGGGGAGGGGGGAGACTGATTTGGAATTTGACTTCTGATCAAAGCTTTGTCTTTGGAGGTCTGGCATACACTTAACTTGCTGCAGATCATCCTTGATAGCTCTTTATCTAATCTATATGTGTCTTTTCAGAAAATTAAGTATTACAATCTTGTGGAGGGTATGAAGTCTATTCTATATTCTAACTGGAGAAATGGTCTGGTACTATAACCAGATAAAAATGAATTAACTCTACTAATGCACCTGTTCACAAGTCTCTGATCAACTTAAATTTGTGTGTTGTCTCTCCACTATAAACTATTAATGAAAAAGTTTATAAATTTGCATCTGCTGACTGAACATCCCCATGTATCATTGTATTCGGGGAAAAAAAATGTGAAGTACTAATTCGGCTGGAGAGTACTAGTTCATAGTTTCTGGACTGTTTGGGCCTTACATGAGTGAGGACCGTAGCTGATTTGAGGTGAAAGCTTTTTTTTTAGGTACAGGTTTAATTGCTTTGATGTTGGTTCACTACAGTGAAGTAAACCATACATTGAACAGTGGATTGCTTTTAGCTTGCAGCACATCACACGAAGGACTGTTGTCTCCTTTCTCATACTTTTCCATGAGTATCTCTTATTAGCTACAGTTTACAACCAGATGTTTTCCTAAAGAACTTGGTTGGCCTGATAATGTGTCTAATGTTCTATGTCAGTGGAAAGTACATTACACATACCATTCAGCTAAAATGCTACCTGCATTTCAAAAGAACCAAAAGTCAAAGAACTAATGCTAGTATGTATATTCAATAATATGTAAGGCTCTTCTAGTTCTCCACCTCCCAGAGTTCTTGAACTTAAGTTATCTTTTTAGCTACCTTGTCTGGAGCTTATTCTGATTTTCCTTTTGGTGAAACCTGTGTTATTTTAAAAATCATTAGTTTCAGCAACTGAGTTTCAAATATGATTGCTTGTTATAAATCCTTCATGAAACTGTTGTTACAGTGTACCTGAAGGGTTTTGGAGCTTTTAAAATCTGTAGTCTCCCTTATTTCCCCACTGCCCTTTTATTCTCATCCTTTTTTTCTGCACTTGCATGCTGATGCAACTTGAATTTCATTCATTTTTATTTTCTTTGTATATTCTTTGCCCCTTTTGCATTGGGTCTTCTCTCAGCAACAGTGTTAAGCAGTTGCCAAGAAAATCTCAGAATCTGACCTCAGATTCCTTAATTTTTCAGAGTAGCAAAACAATTGTTTTTTTAAACATTCTAATCCAGTTCCAGATCCATTATTTTGAAGTAGAAGTAGCACAAAATATTAACAGACTCCACTCTAACAAAAAGGCACATGAGTTCATAGAATCATGGACTACCTGGAGGTGGAAGGGACCCACAGGGATGATCAAGTCCAACCCCTGGCTCCACACAGGGCCACCCAAAAATCCGATCATATGTCTGAGAGCGTTGTCCAAATGCTTCTTGAGTTGGTAAAGCTTGGGGCCGTGACCACTCCCCTGGGGAGCCTGTTCCAGTGCCCAACCACCCTCTCGGTGAAGAACCTTTCCCTAACACCCAGCCTGAACCTCCCCTGTCACAGCTCCATGCCGTTCCCTCGGGTCCTGTCGCTGTCACCAGAGAGAAGAGATCAGCGCCTGCCCCTCCGCTCCCCTCGTGAGGAAGCTGCAGGCCGCCATGAGGCCTCCCCTCAGCCTCCTCTTCTTGGGGCTGAACATCCCAAGTGACCTCAGCTGTTCCTCACACGTCTTCCCTTCCAGACCCTTCACAATCTTTGTAGCCCTCCTTTGGACACTAACAGCTTTATGTCATTCCTACGCTGTGGCACCCAAAACTGCACACGGTGCTGGAGGTGAGGCCACACCAGNACCAGAACCCCCAGGTCCCTTTCTGCGGGGCTGCTCTCCAGCCTCTTGTCCCCCAGTCTGTACATACAGCCAGGGTTGCCCCTTCCCAGGTGCAGAATCCGGCACTTGCTCTTGTTAAATTTCATGATTGGCGATTGCCTGGCCCTCCGGTCTGTCAAGATCTCCCTGCAAGGCCTCTCTACCCTCAAGGAAGTCAACAGTTCCTCCCAGTTTAGTGTCATCTGCAAACTAACTTAGTATGCATTTGAGTCCTGCATCCAGATCATTCATAAAAACATTGAAGAGAACTGGCCCTAAAATGGAGCCCTGGGGAATCCCTCTAGTGGCTGGCTGCTAGCCTGATGTAGCCCTGTTTAATACAACCCTTTGAGCCCAACCTGTCAGCTAACTGCTCACCCATCCATCGTGTCATGTACTTGTCTAGCTGTATGCTGGACATTTTGTCCAGAAGGATACTGTGAGAGACAGTATCGAAAGTTTTGCTAAAATAAAATAAAAAAAAAAATCACATCTACTCGCTTCCATTTGTCAACTTGATGGGTTACCTTGTTGTAAAAGGAAATTAAGTTCTTGATTATGCTACTTACACACTGAAGTTTCTGATGTTATATAAGAAAATTTCAACTAATGACTGAACATCATTTTTAGAATAAATGCCACTTTTTTCTATGGTGGTTCATGTTTTGCAGAAAGAAGTATCAGGTATACATCAAACCCAGTGCATAGGCAGATGACAATGTTTGCAACAATACTATCTGCAACTAAATCACTGCTTACATATTACAAAGGAACTAAACATTGTTGAACTGGATGTAACTTGCAATGCCCCAAGTCTCTAAATCTTCATTAATGGCTGTGAGCACAAAAAGTGTGTCTGAAAAGTAAAATCTCAGGTGTAAAGTCTTTCCCAATTTTTTCTAGTGAATGTTGTCTGTTAAAAGTGTGCAGTTTTAAATACAAGCGGTAAGTGCAAAAAAATTCTGAAAAACATTTTCAGAGAACGTTAAAATAGCTTTTGAGTATATTTTGTTCCTTATTGATATGTTTTACATTACCAGCTCCACAAGACTGAAGTCTTTTAATAAATAAATTTCCAAACATTTAAGTTCTTATACCATGGATGAATACACAGAAGCAGAATAAACCAGAACTACTTTTAAACTGTTCATAACATGCTAATTTTGGAAAAAAAGAAGTAGAGCTGTAACACTCTTGTAATGATCTGCTTTTTAGTATGATGATTCAAGATCTTTAAAAGGGGTAGTTTTCACAGGACTAGTCTTATTTACTATCTTAACCAAAAGGGCAAAATGACAAATAATGACCATAGTTAACAATATATATATTTTACACTCACATTGTTTTTGTTTGATATATTTTACAATTACTGATCATACCGTCCCCTGCTTCGAAGAAGAAATGAGAAGGCTGAGAGTACCTACAATTTCTTGTTTGATGCTGTACAGCTGCATTACTGCAGAACAGAAAGACAGTTCTTCAGCAACAATGATCAGGTTCTCTACATCACTGCAATAAGGGAAGAAAATCACAAGAGCATGCACTGTCTCTGAATGCTTGCTTGGTGTAATTCATCTTTACAGGTAGATTCTTTTTTGATTCTAGGCAAATGTATTAAGGAACATTTTTTTTTTGTATGAAATCCTTATAGTATCAGATGTTTTAGTATTTTCCTTGTAAGCAGTTTAGGAACTTAAGTTATTTAGGGAGCAGTAAAGATGTTTTGGTAAGTATTACCATATAGTTAACTTTGTTAGAGATTGGTATCCCTACCATAACCAGCACTCCTGTGCATTCACTATTGTTAAAAAGAATATTCTTCAGTATGGGTCAGGTAGTACTTCCCCTGTTGAGGGAAGTATTGCTGTTTTCTTAAGTGAGGAGCAGTAACGAGAAATTACGTTTTATGCTGTAATTACAATGAACAAATGACATGCTGTCAAATTGTGTTCTTAAGACAACTGTATGTTTCCACGGTATGATCTTGTAACTGCCCTGATGTTTGACTCTTCCAAAACACAGGAAGTAGGCTTTCTGCTCTTTCTACCAGATAACAGCATGACTCTGTTTTGTAAATGCTATGTAAAATTTCACCTGCAGAAGTAACAAGAAGGATTTGACTAGGATCAGTTATGAAGCTTTTCCAGCATGCCATTGGTCTGTGAACTGCACCTTCAACAGCTATCTTACACTTGTACAGATGTTTAACCCTTCTTTTGCTTCACCTGCGTGTTCTAGGATTTAAGGGGAGAAATAGGAGTACAGAGGTGAAGAACCACAGCAGGGCCAATACTTGTAGCTGGTGTGGTTTGTATATTCCTGACAACTTGAGTGGTAAGACCCTTCCACCCACTTTTACACACAAACACCATCAACATAAGGAAACAATTCTCAGGGTTCACTGATCGACATAATGAGGGCAAGTACCACAAGGATCAGAAGCACACAGTAGGGAGCGTGTATCCCAGCTTCACATTTTAGGAAGCTCCTTGCAGCAAATTTCTGCCTTCCTGCATGCTGCAGAGGCTTTCTTGTGCAGCAGCACGTACCTTAGGTACCCGGATAACCCTGTGGATCGCGCTGGGCACCAGGATGCCCGTGAGAGCGGTGTGCCTCAGCGCCGCCACGTACCCTGAGGTACCGACAGAGGCCACCGCGCAGCCGTGCCCTGGCAGAAGCGCTGGGCCCGGCCTGCCCGTCCCCCCACGGCCGCGGCTGCCGGGCCTGCTCCCTGCCGGGGGCCTGTGCCGCTGGCCCGGCTTCCCCTCCATCGCCATGCCAGCGAGGGTTTGCTACCAGCCAGGTCTCCGGCCGGTGCCTCCAGGGACGGAGAAGGGGGCAGCTGCAGCGGCTGCAGCCCAGGGGCCGAGGCAGCCGCGCGCACCGCGAGGGCAGCGGCCTCCCCGCCCGCGACCGCTGCGTCCCGCACGGAGAGGGGTGCAGGGGGCTCCACGGCCGGCGGCGCTCCGTACCGCAACATGGCCGCCCCCACGGGGCTCCGGCGGAGCGGCCACCCGGCAGCCGCCCACTGCGAGCGGGGCGGCTGACCTTCATCCGTACA
>VXAL01007655.1:90051-121615 GCA_013399475.1 Chauna torquata | reverse complement strand
AGGGGCCCGCTCGGAGCCGCCGGGTGACGGCCGCGGAGCGCGGTGCCGCCGTGCCCTGGCGGCTGCGCGCTCGCTGCTGGCTCCGTGAGGTTTGTAGCCCTCGGAGCGGGACGCGCCGCGGCCGGGTTGCCGTGATCCGGTTCTCGGCGCGCAGCGTCCGGTGGTGCTCGCTGGAAGGCACGGCGCCGAGACCGAGCACTGCTCGCGTCTGTCGCGTGCTCTGACAGGTGGCTTCGAGCAGTGGCTCCCGCGGATGCGCCTTGCGCCGTTCAGCAGTGTGCTAAATAAAGCTTGGGGAAAGATGCGTTAGTTTTTTGAGGGTAGCGTACATCACAACGTCCCTCCTTTGATGTAATGGCACTGTGCGCAGAATCAAAATTGTGACCACAATCTCAATTTGGACACTTGATTGGGGGGGGAAAAAAAAAAAAGGAAGTTCCCTTGCATGGCATTAATAACGCTTTGACCTATGTAATTCAATAGAATATTTGGTCAATCATATTGGAGGACTTTCATTCTTGACTGTGTTGGTGTGTTAACAAAACGGTCAATGAGAATCAGCTGTAAGGAATTACTGCTACATTAGGGTTGCTCTACTGGCTTAATTTGCTATTCAGGCAATTTAAAACTCCTTAAGAATTAGATACAACTAATCCTTACTTTAGCAGTTGGCAAGTTCTTTCAGCAAATCAATAGATTAAGTGTTGGACATTGAGAACACTCTTGCTGATAGCTAGGTAAAAGTGCAAAACTCTTTTCTTACTTGTTTGCCATAGTTACTTTAAAAATTCATCATTGCTTATTTTTATCCCTACTGTGAAGGACTGAGAGGGAAATTAATATTTGCCAGCAGCCTGTTGCACAGGAGTCAAAACTACAGGAATAAGCTGTTGAATGTGTGGCAGAGGTGCAACAAAGAAGCAGCTGTCTGGACTCCTGGGTCCTGCTCCTAACGCTGCCACTTTATCATCACTATTAAATAGTGTGAAGCTGAAGAAAAGTTAAAAAATGTTTTGAGATTATGATGTGTAAAATGTTTTAGTTTCAAGTGATGGATAATGCAATTCTCATGAAATACAGAGGTTTTAATTTCAAGGTTGCAAGTGTATTTATCAAGAACAGGTTGAAGTACAGATTTTTATTTAAAATAGCTGTGAAATAAGGGGTATGTTCTGCAGTTCATACATTTTCTGTCTTCTAACTATTATAAAGAACAAGTGTTGAAATTAAGATGTGCCTATTATTGCACAGGCTTCCTGTTACTAAATGAAGCACGATGTATGTGACTGATATAACGTACTGATGCAGTGTTGGGGTTGCTGTGAATCTTTGGAGGAGTGGAACAAAAGTGCTCCTGAGGAATGTTGCTAATGTGGACCTTTGACATCTTGAAGCCTTTCAGTGCTTTTGAAGCAAGGCTTCAAAGCAACGTGTCAGACTTCCACGTATGTGATGATAGTGTTGACATGTAGCTGTGTTCCTGCGTGTACTGGAATCCAGATGCTGTCCTAGCTTTTATCTTGTTCTAGCAAAGAAACCAATCAACCAACCAACCCAAAAAGCCTCCAACAGTGAGCGCTTGAAGTGACAATACAGTGCTTGTCCAAAGAGAACAGCAGGTCCCCTTTATTCTATGCAGTAGTTAAAGTGATGCTGCTCCTGATAAGTGCTAAGGGGTATTGAGGTAAAACGTCTTCTGTGTCACCGTCTGCAGTGTGTATTTGCTTTCAAGTTTGAGTCCAGGTAGCGACTGGATTTTCCCACAGAGCTGAAACCCTACTGTTACTACTGCACCAATATAGTGCCTCTATGTAGTCACTTCATGGCTTGTGCTGGTACAAAGTCCTTCAGCAACAATCTCGTAATGGTCCTGACTCCATAATTTGCTTACAGTGCAGAATGGAGTTAAAAAGAATGAAAACTTGTGTACCTGTAGAGAGTCCCAGGATGTCTGAGAACGCTTCTTTTGCTTCTGTATATTCCTGCACCTGTGTAAAGAGAGCTAAATCAATGAAGTTGCTGTCTGTCTTCTGGATTATCATCGAATTGCATTCAGAAATGGAATCAAGACTCCATTTAAAAGTTACTATTTTTTTTTTTTGCCTTTATTATTTTTATTAAAAGGCTGTTTGCGAACTTTCTTCCTCCAGCAGCTAGAAACAAATGTCACTTTCCAGCCTAAACTAATTTATGGCCCATTTAGATCAATTTCTGCCAATCTTGGTTGTTAACTAGAAATTGGTTCTTGGTACCCACTCTGTCAGAGGCTAATATTTGTCAGAGGCTAATCCCTACCAGCTTGTTTTCCTGGCCTCAACAAGCTGTATTTCCTTTGCCTTATCATAAAACTGAATTTCTGAAATCTAATAATAAGACAGCACAGTTCTCTGCACTTTCCTCTGAAGTAATCTGTCTTGTGGTCATCTGTGTTTGCGGCGTTCCAGAAAGTCTCATGATCAATACCATTAATACCTCATTTTATACATTCTAAAGCTACGATTTTCTTCTTCAGGTTCCATGCTTACATATCTCATGTCTTACTGTAATATACGAGGGCCCTTTTATCCTGTGGTTGTTCCTCACTAACAAGCCTCAAGCTTTTAGGAGAAATTCCTATTATGCTTTAGTGCATGGCCATGTGTTTTGTCCTATTACTCCATTCCATTTTGGTTGCAGCAGTTTTAAAGATAATTCAGTTCTCTGTTGGATTTTTCTGAGCTTTCTCCTCTGCTGATGTATGCTACTTCTGAGTCATCAACAAACTTCATTTCTCTCAGTGACCTGAAAGCAAATGTAGGTGTGGGATTTGTCTGAAATGTGGTTCTTGATAAACTGGAGCAGTAATTTCCCTCCAGGTCAGTAATGTCTGTCATGTAACTACTGTCATTTTCCTGTTAGCCTTTTGTTTCTCTAAGTGTACAGGTCTCTCCATCTCCCTCTTTTTCTTTCTTCTGTTTTTCCATTTTTTCTTCAGCTCTTTCACACCATAATTGGCCTGCACTTTAGGATCATATTTGTCAATCGCACTGTATTTATTAGAACAGTCAGTTTTCATACCAAAGAAAGATACCCAATTTCCACACACACTTTTGTCTGTAATGCCTTTCTTTGATATCTATGTCTTGTTCTTTTTAAGCCTGTCTCATGGACTTCAAGGGATTTTTTGCTGTTTTTAATGGTTTTTTTTTTTTTTTTAATGGCTAAATACTGCTTTCATGTACCAGTTCTTGGAATGTTGTGGAATGTTATTGTCTGATTATATGAGCATGCACAGTCATCTCTGGCTGATTCCCATTCAGATAGGATTATCTGTACAATTCTTATACATTAATCTTCATTGGCCCGGCCTGCTGTAATGCATTTCTTTGACCTGTAACTAAGTGGACAACATGAACAAAATTGCAGGAATACAAGTGCTTGTTTAAATGTTGAGAAAGAGTTGCAGAATTTGGCTTTGGCAGGAACTGAGAAGCAGTGCTGGGAGAAGAGAAAGAAGTGTGAGAAGACTGCCCAAAAGCAGAAGAGTCCAAATGAATGTTGGGCTTCCTTCTGTTTCTTACACATCTTTGTTGAGTTGGTTGTCATAGTGTGCAGGGATCTTAAGGCCACTGTGAAAGTGACATTGAGCACCTCGTTATCAAGGAAGGAATCTCAGATATTAGACCAATTTGATGAAGAAGTTGACTTGCATGAAGTTTTGTGGAATGCGGGGTGTGTTTGACGCCGGGCAAGTTTGGCAGAACTGACAGAGGAAAGAAGCTTGGGTAGGTGTTCTTATACACGTTTATTTTCACTGTGTGCGGAAAACACTGCGTTTTCCCCTCCCTCCCCAAACGATGGCTTTGCGTGTAGGCAAGGAAAGAAGAAAGTGTCTTTTGAAGTTCTAGTTTTGTTTTAACAACCTATGTGTGACTGCCAGCATAAAAAAACAAGAGAAAATACTATTAGCAACGGCAAAAATATGCCCAAGTGTGACGAATACTGATGGAGTTTCTAAGTAACACATTTTAAGTACATAGCAAACAAAAAGTAAAACTTAGATAGCTGAGCATTCAAATTAAATGTGTGGAAGCCTTAAAATAATCTTTGCAAATGGTAAATTGCGTACATATTCAAGTTACTTTTTTTTTCTGCACGTTTGTCTTTGCAAACAGAGATGTAGTGCCTTAATTTTTCAGCTGAAGAGACAAAAAGCAATTTTTTGTGCCATGCTTGGATTCAGAGGTGCAGAGAAGGACATGTTGTTTACCACTGGTGGAGAAGGATGGTCTTGGCTTGCCTTGCAGAACCCGAGGGAAGGCTCGGTTTTTCCATGTCCATTGTTCCAGAATATCCCGTTGTTGTTCTGCAGAGGAAGAAATACCTTCCCATGCCATTTTACACTCAGCCATTCTGGCTGCTGTCACTGCAGCGGGCTGATTACTGAAAAATGTGACTATGAAGTAATTGCTTGCTGTGGGCTTTAAATATGACAGCAAGCAAGATGCAAGAGTAATACTTACTGAAATAAGTTTAGTGATATATAATGCATGGTAACCTGAGATCCGATGTGAAGAGTACTTGCATCAGTAGGATCCATTTGGGAAAATTTTTGTGTTTTTCCTGCTTATTTCTCCGTGTATTCTAGTTCTTTGAAAGTAATGGTGTTCACCTTGCTGTTTTTCAGTGGCCTATCTGAGGCTTTCTTGGGTGTCATCTGTTCTATACCTTATCAAATGGAAGAGGAAATAGGCAAAAAAGGATGTGTTCCTTGATGGTTGGAAGAGTGGAGCTGTGATGCCGGGGTGGGAAGAAATGCACATTAGGCCGAAGGTGAAAGGACAGACAGGGTACAGAAGGACGTACAGCTGCAGTGCACAGATCCCGAGGTGGTGGACACAGGTGGAACAAGATGCGTGGGGACGTACACATCTCCTTGGTCGTTGCTGTATATTTACCCACCTGTATCTTACCAGTGCTTAGCTGTATGCCTCTTCCAGTGTAGCTGCTAGCCTGGCACATTGCTGTGTGCCAGCCTCTTAATCCACATGGAAATTAAATGTGTTTTTGTTTGTTTGTTTTTGTTTTTTAGTTTAAATGCTCTGACCTTTGATTAACACAAGAGTTGTCAGTACGTTTTACACAGCTTTAAAATAATTGTTGTTCTGTATATTCAGTGGAAGTTTATTTTTCAAAAACATACTTTTTCCTTCAAAATAAACGTATGCTCCCATTGATCAGAACATTCATAGAAAGTTTTATCAAATCATGAAGAAGTGAATTCAAGCCATGTTTATTCACAAACTGTACAAAGCAGCATGCTGCTAGATAACTAGAACGTTATCAGAGCTGTGCTGAAGGTGTTTTTCAGCCATCTGGTGCCTCACTGTGGCTCCTGGGCACAGCTCATCAAAATCAGCAAATCGCTTTCCATTCCTTCTGTCGGATTGACGATATTCCTGCTCTTGGTTTGTAAAAGTTCGCATGCAGCTATAACAAATGTCTTATTGAACCCATCCAGCTCAGAGGACTCTTCATCATCCCTTCCCATTTACGCAGTGCACATCTGACAACAGCTCTGCCCCTGCTCACAGAATACTTGCAGCTTTACCTGCTGTTGTCCAGGTGCTTGTCGTATGGTTTTCCAGAGCAAGGGAGGGAAAGGACTGATCCCAAGATCACAATTAGCATGACAACAAAACAAATGAGAATGTGCTGGTATAGGAAGAATGTTGCTGTGTGCAGCTTTTTTTAAAAAGTCCTCTGTTCCAAAAGTTGCAAGCAGTGCGTTGTTTTCCTGACCGGGTTTGTTGCTGCACAAGCGAGCAGCGTGGTATTTGAGCTTCACAAATGTAACAGAAGCAGGTGTCTTGTTTCTAAAATAGGCACGCAATCTCTGTTGGTCTCTACAGTGTTTGTGTTTCTGATACTGAATAGGAAATAAAGCTGTGTAAAAATGTGAATTGTGGGGTGGAATGAGGAAACTAGAGCATTGTTAAAAATCACGATTTAAAGGTAACGATAATAGTATGGAGTAGAAGGATTCGGTGGGACCTGGATACTGTGCTCCTGTGGTCTCTGGGGGGTGTCGGTATTTTAGGCGGAAAGAAGCCCCCACAACGGAGTGCTGGTAGGAACAGGGCCTCCTTGGAGACACTGCGCAAACCTTCGGCATAACGTATCTTTTGTCACTCCAGGCGCTTGCTGAGACGATTCACTGTGCAGGCCAAATAACCGTATTTGTATATATCCTGGCAAAATTTCAAGGCTAGCAGTCGTGTGCCAGAACAAGTGGTACCAGTAAGGCTTCGTGGAGTAGCAGTGACTTTGGTGTAGATTCAGTAAAAGCTCTTTGCGCAGAGAAAGAGAACTAATTTGTACCGTTATCACTGTGTCCACCCTAAATGCGATACTGGTAGGATTACCGCAGGAAAATACAGTAACAACAAAACAACCCCCCAGAAGGTTACATTCTTAGTCAATGTATTTATAGTGGTAGAAGTTGTGTGTAGATTCGATCTGAGGACAGCACATTGGCACTATTTAGAAGAAAAAAGCCTACGGGAGTTCACACACATCTTTGGTTTCCTGTGCTGCTGAGGTTATTTGTGCTTTCCTGAAATCTGTGGAAGCTGCACGTTGACAACTGGAGGCTGCGGCAGCTTACCTCAGACCTGTGAGTCGGATCTTACCAATGCTGTATAGATGCTGTCTGCCAGCAATTAAAGGCCAACCTTTGGACTCCGGTATACTTGATTTAAAAGGTGATTTTTGGAATCCGGTGTGCTTCAACCAGTTGACTTTGAAAGCTGGCGTTTCGGTGTGTGTAGATAAGTGCAGCTCCTGTGGTGCCTGTTACAGCTTTTAGTTTACTTAGAGCATTGCTTATGGATAATTAAAGTTTACAGAGAAGGGAATTGCAGGAGAGTATGCTTCTGATTTGTTGTTACTGCTTTTATCTGAGATCTCAGATTACTCTATAAACATCAAATGAGTCTGAACACAGAGTAGGTTAGAATTACACTGTCATTACAATGAGTAAAAATAAGGGCCAGAAAGTTAAGTGATTTGGCAAAACTGTTGAATGGTAGGGTTGTGCTACAGCTGTTACACTTAGGCATCATGAAAGCTATGTAGTTTTACCTTATTATGGAAATGTTAGATGAAGGAATTGGGTACATGAACTGCAGAACGTACCCCTTATTTCACAGCTTTCAAATGAGGCAAAGTTTATGGGAGGGTGCAGTATGCTTGTACTTAAAGCACAGCTCTGGAAATAACCACAGGACTGCCAGACATAATCTGTTCGGAAAGAAATACTGTAAAAGGTGAAAAAAAGAAAGCATCTGTCATCTAGCCCCCAAGTAACATCTCTCTTTGAACATCAAACACATGGATCTAAGTGATGAAAGATCTGACCTACTAGTAACTACTGATGTTGCCAAGGCTTAGCAGTAACTGCACCATGCTGAATCAACGATTCTTCACATTGGAGGACTCCTGTTGAATGACAGCACTATAATGCTATCAGATTTTCACATCTTTTAAATCTGGCATACTTTGCTCAGACGTTCAGTGAGCATTGTTTTCTCTCTGAAATTTTTCAGCTGCATGGCTGATGTAGTATTTGAAAAGTTCCCAGGAAAGCTGTGGATTTTGAAATATTATCTGTCTACACTTGATTTTAATTAAAAATGGTTATTCCACTGTTTTTCCCCAGTTTCAATTTTTCTGTTACAGTGCATTGTACATCTAGTTCATTAAAATATAGCTGTATAATACATGGCTTGTTTGACTTATGTGGCTAAGTTAAATAATTCAAAGACAGATCTATAGTGATTCTCAGTAGGCATTCTCAGAATGATTTAAATATTCATTATCACTAATCTCTGTTAGAGAGCCTTGTCACATTACTTATTCCTCTCATGTGCCATTATATGCTCAGCTTTTACAAGTAATTATTTAGAATGCTGCTGATTTGGGTAAATCCATGTGCTAAAATCTTTTCTACTTCATGAGGAGAATCAACTCTATAAAATCCTTGGTTTCTATTCTCATTCAGCTTTTGGTAATACAGGCTTCTTCAAACATAGTGATTTGCTAACTATGTTTTATATGTATTTCAGTCCTATAAGATTATCAATTTTGCTCCAAGTCTGCTGCAGATCATAGTATCGGATCAAGTTGAATTTCCAGTGCGACAAGCAGGTGAGATAAAATCCTTGTTTAATTTTCTTTCAATAGAAAGTCAGTCTGTTAGTTATTTCAACAGAGTATTGAGCTGTTGGGATGTAAGCAAGTTCGTGTTTGTTCTGAACGTGGAAATGGAAAGGTTCAGCTGAGAAACTTTTCTGTCTTTGCTGTCTCTTTACTACATGAAGATCAGCTGAAAACATGGGTATAGGGTTGAGTCCTACTTTGGCGTCCCTGTGTTTATAGTGATCCCTACAGGATTACTGTAATACTGATATTAAAAGAGAATGATCTCTGCTCAAAACTGAGTACCCAGGAAGCCCTAGGTATTCTTTCTTCTGGTGGTGAGGAGGTAGTGAAGCCAAGACAAGAAGATATTCAAACAAGAAAAGTGGATCTCATTTGAATAGTGTTTCTCTGTTTGAATCCCTTTTCCTGGAAAAGTGAAAGTTGCTGAAAAATGAAAACATTGTGGGTCACGGGTAGCCACATATGCTTATTTGATATCTATGGTGTCCACTCACAAAAATAAATATGAAGGAAGGTCACATTACTGGTAAGTTAAAAATTTGTAGTCTGAACATGTCTAGAAAGATTGCTTAACTGTATGTGTCATTTTAGGTACAGTGATGCAGTTAACTTTAGGGTATACATTTGTGTAAGATCAGATTCTAAATTCTCGTAATCTATTTTAACTGCTCTTATACAATATTTTTTACAGATTCATAAATTATTCCGCTTTTTCAAGATATTGGTGAATACTGTTTTGTTCACAGTTCTGTTTCTATCCTATGGAACAGCATTTCCCATTGAAGCACTGTGGTTTTTTTTTTTTTTGTACAGATCCTATTAATCCTCTGAGTGTGTTGTGGCATGCTGACATACACTGTTTGTCATGCTGGTGTGTGTATTTTCAAAGATAGTCCAAATTTGAATGGCATTGTTAAACCATTCTTTGGTAAAGTTTGATGCTTAAACTGGACTCCATAAGGTCATTTTCATAAATTAATCCTTCATTTTACTATAATTTAGGAAAAAAAAAAGTATGTAGAACTTTTTTTTTAGTTTTATTTTTATTTTTTACAGAATGGAGGTATGAAATAGAAAAGCACATTTAAATTTAATTTGTAAATCAACAGATTTCCCTGAGATTTTGTAAAAAGCCCAGAATTTGTATACCATTAAGATCTATGGACAAAGTAAATTAAAATCTTTGGCTATTCTTTCTGGACCTGTTTTTTGTCTGAATATTCTGGCATTTCATAAACAAAGAATTGTTTTTCTTCTTGCTCCTATAAAATATTTTACAAACTATGTTTTCATACTTTAATTTGTCATGACAAAAAAAAAATTGTACCCAAAGATATCTTATTTATACTTTAAAACCCTAATCAGTTTTCAACCTAAAATAAAGGGATAAGAGTTTAATTAAAACATTACTTTAATGTCTTATGCCATATTTCCTGTGTTTTCTAAAAAATGCCTACAGGCATTTCAGTATTGAGGCATAAATGCTGCTTATTTTCAGTAGAAGATTAAATTTATTTTTCATGTTTTTTCATGTGAGACAAAAGGGAACAATTCTAAGGGATTATGGGAAATCCTAGTAGTGAGATAAAGCTTAGGAAATTCACAACAAACATTTCTGTCTGAATAGAAGGTAGGCCACATGCCAGTTTCATACTGGGCATTTCCTCTAGCGGAGCGTACTGTCTGCATGCACAATGATTTGTTTACGTGAACCTTGCAAAACTTCATTTACTGAGCTTGAGTAGTTATTTTAGAGATGAATGAATAAGAAGATGTGTAGATTTTTGTTTGCTTTTTTTAGCATGATAACATATTGTGCCCATATGCAAGACAGTTATAGTAAAGAATGTGCTCCAATAGAAGTTGACTGAAATACTATCCTATTCTGTTTAGGACCAGGCACTTGAGCCTTTTTTTTTTTTTTATGATAAAAAAAAAAAAAAAAAGAAAAGTTTTTTTTTCTCTCAACTGTGCTTAGTGCTTACAATTGTTACAAAACCATGCAGGGGTTTTCAGTTGTCTTTTCTGCTCTTTGTTCTACTTTCAACTGTACTACATATTGAGCACAGAGTAATGTGGAGATGCTTTAGAATTAAATTTAAATTATTATTTCCACATGGCTTATATGTAGCTGCCATTTACCTGAAGAACATGGTGACACAGTACTGGCCAGACCGTGAACCACCTCCTGGAGAAGCAGTATTTCCATTCAACATTCATGAAAATGATCGTCAGCAGATTCGTGATAACATTGTAGAAGGAATAATTCGCTCTCCTGACTTAGTGAGGTATTTTTATGTTATGTAGAGATATTTCTATAGCTCAGGTTTTCGGACCTACCCGTCCAGATGTAGTTAATTTGAGAATCTCCTTTTCCTGGGAAATGAAGTGAGTACTTATTTTGAAAATGTAATAATAATCAATTTTGCCATATTTATGTGCACTTGTTTTTCAGAAATGTATTAACCTGGCTAAGAGCACTGTGATATGAATTATTCTTACAGTGTAGTTTAAAGCGTCTTCTAAAATTTGCTGTAGTGGTGGCCTGTCTATATGGCTGATTCAGGGCAGATAGTACAGAGGGCTATCTTTAATACAGAATTACCCATTCAGAGAAATACTGCTCAAAATCCATTTTTTCTAGTAGCTCTTTTCTCAATTACGTTCCCAATTTTCATATGTAATCCCAGCATTTAAATGTGTGTTGATATTCTTGGTTTTAAGACATTAAAAGAATGAAAAAATGCTGTTCTCTTTTTACTGGAGGCATAGTTAAGATTCACAGATTTATTACAATCTGTGAGCGATCAGGGCTTTAATTAAAATGAGTCTGATAAGAGTAGATTAGGCTTAGTGTATAGATGTGTGTCTTTGAAAAACAGATGAAAATCTTCCTCTCCTTTCCTCTCCTCCTCCTTTCAACTGACTGGGTACCCAAAGATGTCTTTTTGGCCAGTAGTCATATCAGGAAGAGGAGTGATTGACTATAGATTGAAATTAGGGTTAGGGAAAACACTCTGATTAAAAAAAAAATAATGAAACACAGGAATACATTAGGATGCTATAGCATTGCTATCACTGGAGATCTTTATGAATAGATTAGACAAACACTTGACAGGAATGTAGGTCCTGCACTGATACAATAAAATGAACTAAACCATTGTTTCCAGTTCAGCTTTTCTAAGTCTCTGACTTAGGTGATTAGAATCCACACTAAAAGAGGTCTTTGCCAAGGTTGTGCTACAATGTAAGGAAGCTTGTGTTGTTTCTGTGATAGTGTAATAAGGGCATGTAGTTTCCAGTCTTATCCTGTTATAATTACCAAGGCTAAGCTTATACAAAAGAACACAAAATAATGGAGGTTTGAGGAGTTTTTTGCAAACTAGTTCAGGCATCTTTTCATAATCTGATCTTCAAAATATCCTGACATTACAATGACCATCTACATCTGAAAGGACTGTTGAAACCCCCCAGAAAATCACCTGGAATAAAGTAGAGGGTTTCTAAATACTGACTAAGAAATTGTAGATTTGTCAGAGATTAAAAATGTCAAAGAAACTTTACTGGAACTAGTCTGATGCTGTGACATTGGTATTTTTCACTGTTTGCTTTTGAGAATAAGGGAGGAGAAGGAACCAAATCAGCAACAAGAACAAACTCCAAAGGCTTGAGGGGGAAGATAAGTTTGTACAAAGGTCAAAATATCAGACGATTGAGAGCCCGTTATTAAACTACTCGGGGATAGTGGCTTCTTATGTGTTTGACTGCAAGGAAAACTAAATATAAAAGAAACAATATTTACTGCAGACTTTTTCTTTTATTCCTTAGCAGAGCCAAGAGCATTTACAGCTTCTAGTTTAGTGCCTCTCAACCTTTTTAGTCACACCTCGCTTCAGTCAGTTAACAATCCTGTCTTGCCACACCACTGTGAGTGGCTTCAAAGAGTGTATGGAGGGAAAGGAATGATATGACATTTTACCTCATTTGCTCCTCCATATGCTTCAGAGGTTGTGAAGTGCTGTCCTGGAAGATATCAGGAAAATCATAATTTGATGAGGACCCTCTGGCTTGGATCATAACACAAACTAGTTTTGTTTAATAAAAATGTACAAATTTTTGCTTATGTGGTTGCTTTCAGCCTTGTAAGTATGTAGAAGTATAACCATTCATTTTCAAAGTACAAAGCTAGCTGATATAATGAGCAATTAATTGCTTTCAAATATTGCCTGATGAGATTGCTTGTGGAGAGTGAGGAGGAGTGGAGAAAAGTAGTTAAAATATTCTGAAATTAGTTTCTTCCTTAAAGTTAAATTCCCTGGGATTTTTTTTTCTTGCTTTTCTTCTGTCATCTCCCAAAACTCTTTCAGTGTTATCAAAATATGTATGACATTTAAGATGCAATATGTATATTGTAGTGATTAAACCAAGATTTGGGATCTTTCCTTTAATATTAAACACTATACCATGATCGTATTTACCTTCTAAGGTGTTTCTTTTTCCCTCCTGCCATAGAGCCCAGCTGACAATGTGCCTCCGTGCTATCATTAAACATGACTTTCCTGGGCATTGGACAGCTGTAGTAGACAAGATAGGCTACTACTTGCAGTCTCAGAACAGTGGGAGTTGGCTTGGGAGCCTCCTGTGCCTGTATCAGCTGGTGAAGACTTATGAGTAAGTTGATGTCCATCAGTAGACGAGGACTCAGTACTTTTGTTCTCAGCTGATTACTGAGAATGACATTCTTAAGAGCACTGGCAGTTCTACAAGGAATTCAGATACAGAATGAAAATTAATAATTGTCATATGCTTCCTTTGCTGCAAATAAATGAAAATTATTCATCATCTTTATATCATCAGTGAACTGAAAGCAGAGATTCCAGCAATAATTTGTATGAGTTTACTGATTTTTTTTTTTTTTTCTTGAGGCCTTGTACTTTTGATCTGATTTAACCCATCTGTGGAAAAACTTCTTAAATGCGTATAACCTCTTTTGTTTGAAGATTCCCCAAATGCTGGAAATAAGAATGCAAATTATTTTCTGCTTTTATGTCATAATACAGTACTATCTGTCACATACTCCTATTGCATATTGTTATCTGTACTGTCCTCCTGATAGTCTAAATCCGGAAAGCATAAATTAGGAGAAGTGTAATGAGCTCTCTCATTTAGAAAAAAATATTGTCTGATGTTAGGAACATATGTATAAACTGCACACACAAGAAAAAAATGTAAATAGAAAAAGAGAGAATCTTACCAAAACAAAGGAATTGTCTTTCTTTTTCGATGGCTGTTCATGCCTGTTTGTTCAGCACCTAACTTGGGTTTGGCGTTGATACGAATGTCAGAGAAATCCAAGTCCTTGCTGCTGTGAGCTTACAATTCAGTAGCAAAGAACATTTATATCAGGTAACATTTGCTGTTTTTCATTTCTCTATTTGTATATGTTAAAGTATTTGCGTGAATTGTTTGAACTATAAGATGGGGGCTGGAGGAGGGACAGTGAATGAGTGACTGGTGGATATTATTTTTTTTTAGGGTATAGTAATTAAATTGCTGGTGGGGAGAAGGCATTAGAATCTCCGGTGTGTAGATCCTTGACCAACATTCTTGTTTCCTTTGCAGATATAAAAAAGCAGAGGAGCGAGATCCCCTCATAGCAGCAATGCAAATATTTTTGCCTCGGATTCAGCAGCAAATGATCCAGCTTCTACCTGATAACTCCCATTACTCTGTACTTCTTCAGAAACAAATCTTAAAAATCTTCTATGCTCTTGTTCAGGTTGGCATCTGTGTACAGGAAAACCAAAACTTTTACGTTGCTGGACACAACAGTCCCCTTCAGTGCACCCATGGATATCATTGAGTAAAAATACCAATTTGGATGTGAAAAGTCACGTTCAATAAATAGCTTTTATAAAAATGTGATTTTTATAGATTTGTCTACTTAAAAACTGGTCACATGACCCCTAAGATTAAATTTTTAATGAACCTAGGTACTTCTGCACATCCTGTCTGTAAGCTTGCTGGAGAAATATTTCTATATTTATAAAGTCACACGTAATCTGGTATAAACTATGAGTATCTCAACTGTGCTGTTCAGCCTCTGAAAGTGGCAATAGTGCATATTGTAGTGTGATTGCCAAGTAGTGCACTTCAGTAGGTGGTGTTTCTCATTATCTTCTAAAGATCTGGCAGAAGTTATTTGTTGACGCACATGCATTTTCAGAGATGAGTTTGGCTGTTATGAGGATGAGTTTCGCATTCAGAGAATGGGAAACAAAACAAGACCCTACATTAGGGGCAGCCTGAAAGATCTTACTGAGGGTTAAAAAGCTAAAATAGTTTGTTATTAGATGGGGAGGGGTTAAAAAAGATCCCAAGACCCTATTTTATTTTGCAAAAGCTTGCCTGAATATTGTCACTTTGCTTTGGATTTTGTAGTGAAGTAAGATTTACTAGATAGTATCTAGATAGTAATTAGAAGTTCATTTGTCTTACTAAAATGCTCTTGATTTCCCCAGACCCTTTAATATAGCCATTGCTGTGGTCCCTAAAACTCATCTGGACTATTGTGAAGAACAGGAGGAAACAAAAAGAATTAGCAAGTTCTCAAGCCAAAGAACTTTCCTCACATAGTGTCTTATAAGAAGTTCCTCTGTAAATTGTACCACGAAGGATGCAGTTATAGTAGTATTAATATCTAACCTAATTATATTTTTACTCAGAACCTCATCTTCCTGGGAGTGTAACTACTGTAGAAACATATTCTGCCTTCTTCAGAAAAAAATCAATATTTATTTTATGACTTTTTTTTTTTCTTATTTCAGTATGCATTGCCACTCCAGTTGGTGAATAACCAGACTATGACTCAGTGGATGGAGATATTCCGTACCATCATTGATAGAAATGTGCCTCCTGTAAGGTTTAGTATTGTAAAGACCTCTGATACTTTTGGCATTTGAGGAACAGTTAGTGTAAAGATTTTCTAAGTGTTCTTTTTTTTTTTTAATGTCCTCTATTTGAGATTCTTATCCTTACAGTAAGTGTTCTGACAGAAATGCAGGAGGATTATGTAAGATGTCAGAGTTTCACTGTCTGAGGTAGTGATAATATGTGAACTCCAATCTGAGATATTTTGGAAGATTCCAAATACTTCAGTCATTTTCTCCCAAGAAGCAAAAGCTCATCACAAACCCATCATTTGTCTCTGTTTCTCTTTTTCTTTCATCCATCTTGCATATCTCTTGAAGAACAAAATGAAAAAAGTAATTAAATGTATGCGTGCATGTGTGTGTGTACAACAATAACTGGCATTTCTTAAGTTTTTGGAAACTTATTTCACAGCCTGAACATTGTTTTTAATAGCTTTTGCATTACTATAAGGTTGGGGTATATAGATATGGAGGAGTAGTGTTGTGCTTAATTTTTAAGCAAAAGTGCACACTACTATGTGTTATCCAAGTATATATAAGAGTTTCAGTTTTTTAAATGTGCATCATTTTGAAAATTAAAGTACGGGTATTATACA
Source organism: Chauna torquata (assembly GCA_013399475.1). Classification (NCBI taxonomy): domain Eukaryota; kingdom Metazoa; phylum Chordata; class Aves; order Anseriformes; family Anhimidae; genus Chauna; species Chauna torquata. The sequence goes on along the minus strand of VXAL01007655.1, from coordinate 105,885 downwards.
ATTATTGCACATACACAGTTTATATTGACTAATTAAGATATTTTAAAGTTCCTGAATGTCATATACCTGTTAACAGAACCAAGGCTTTAGTAAATGCTGTGAATTTGTATTACTTTACTCTGTGAGGAATGTTTAAAATGTTATTTCTCTCAACAATACACACAACTAATTTAAAATCCATGTGTTTATTTGTAGGAGACTTTGCAAATTGATGAAGATGATAGACCAGAGTTGGTGTGGTGGAAATGCAAGAAGTGGGCATTGCATATTGTAGCTCGTCTTTTTGAACGGTAACAAACTAACAAACTGATTAAAAACTAAGTTGGGGTTACAAGTCTTTAACATTACTTGGGCTATGGTTAGACAAGACAGTGGAGTTGGTTTAACAGCTCATGGTCACCAAAGAGATATTCCTGCTGCTGTCCACTGCCTTGCACTAGCACAGGCAATGGTTTGAGCTCTTAGTGAAATGATTTAGCTCTCTAAGCTGGCAGGAAACTAGCCAGGATAAGTATATTTATATATGTATATATGTATTTTTTTCTTTTTTTACTGCATTCAGCTACAACTGCTCATATTCTTGAATATGAAGACAGAGAAAGATTTGAAAAGAAATCTAAAAACATGGAAATTTTAGAGCTTATGACAAAAAGGCAGCTATATTTCCTTGACTACAATATTGTACCGTATGAAGATCTAAGAAGAAAAGGGAAGTGAGGCATTATATAGGAAATAATGGCTTAGTAGGATATCTGTGGAAAAGGATTTGTTGGGGATGGAAGGCTACTCAGGGTACTTTGTGTTGTAGAAAATACTGTGTTTTCTTGACACAGAAGACTGCAATATAAATATGTCTTCTCTTCATTTTAAAGGTATGGAAGTCCGGGAAATGTAACTAAAGAATACTTTGAATTCTCAGAGTTTTTTTTAAAAACGTACGCTGTGGGCATACAACAAGTAAGCACAGTTCGTTTGTTTCTGAATTAGATCATATAGGCTGAACAGAGGTATTGCTTTCCAGTAGTGTGCTCACATCGAAGTTGGGGAAGCAAAACTGAACAGAATCAGGCTGATTTTTCATTGTAGTGATTGAGAAATTCTTTAGAACTCTTCTTAGTGCCATACTTAACTGAGGTATAATAACACAATTTTTCAGCAATTCGGAAAAACCCTGCAAGAAAATTTTCATAAAAGGCGAGTACTTATAAAACAGTGTTATCATCATATATAAATATTCTGTATATAACTGAGAGAAAAGTAATGTTGCATTGGTCTTGCATAATAGACGGATGTATTTTCAGGCTGCTCTTTAGTAAGTGATTTTGCTGCAGACAGCTTAAGAACACTGGATTCTGTCCTGTTTTATGTCAGGAAGATGTAATCAGATTAGAAGGTGTCTGGAGAATAGCAATAGAAGTTATTTGTACCGGGTAAGCATATTTTTTGAAAATAGAGCATGAATTCACAGTTTGCAAGGAAATTGTTTCTGTTGGGGAACGCTCATTATTAGTATTTAACATGGTATTGTGGATACAGTTCAGTTTTGATAAAGTTGCACAGAAGCGAGGCAGTTCCTGTCAGTTTTCTGTGTTTTTCTGTCAGCTTAACTGTGGGCCTCTGGGAACACAGGCTTCCAGACTTCCAACATCTCCCTGGTTTGTTGGAATGGCTATAGCAATTGGGTGTCTGGAAGCCCTGAGAGTGGTGGCTCACAAGCTCAGATGTTTCTGGTACAGCTCCTCCTGTTTCTCATGCAGTCTGCTATATACTGGATGACTGGGAGCTGTAGTTCCCAGGCTTTGTGCTTAACTAAACTTCTTAAGTGTGCAGGCTTTTGGGTTACATATTCCAAACAGACTCCTAAGAACTCAGGAGAGTGCAGTATACTCTCCTGCTCATGATTCTGGGCTCTTGATTTTCAAGTGACACCTGTTCAGGTAATTTGTATTTCTAGAGTATGTGGCTCCTCAGCAGGCTGCCAGATGAAACATCCCTGACAGGGCATCTGCAGGCTTCTCAGGGTTTAATCTTCCGGTGTCTTATGCAGGGTGCCAGGCTGTTGTCACTTCAATAGAATGGAATAGAATACGATAGTTCAGTTGGAAGGGACCTACAAAGATCGTCTAGTCCAACTGCCTGACCACTTCAGGGCTAACCAAAAGTTGAAGCATATTAATGAGGGCATTGCCCAAATGCCTCTTGAACACTGACAGGCATGGGGCATCAACCACCTCGCTAGGAAGCCTGTTTCCAGTGTTTGACCACCGTCATGGTAAAGAAGTTTTTCCCAATGTCTGGTCTGAACCTCGCCTGCCACAGCTTTGTGCCGTTCCTGCACGTCCTGTCATCGGCTCCCAGGGAGCAGAGACCAGCACCTCCCTCTGCACTTCCCCTGCTCAGGAAGCTGCAGAGAGCAATGAGGTCGCCTCTGAGCCTCCTTTTCTCCAAAATGGACAACCCAAGTGTCCTCAGCCTCTGCTCAAATGACATGCCTTCCAGCCCTTTTACCAGCTTTGCTGTCCTCCTCTGGCTGTTTTCAAGTATCTTAACATCCTTTTTACATTGTGGAGCCCAGAACTGCACACGACATGCAAGGTGAGGCCGCACCAACGCTAAATATACCAGAAGAATCGCCTCTTGTGACTGGGTGGCTATGCTGTGTTTAATGCATCCCAAAATGCAGTTTGCTGTCTTGGCTGCCAGGGCACACTGCTGACTCATGTTGAGCCTGGAGTCGACCAGCACCCCCAGATCCCTTTCTGCAGGGCTGCTCTCCAGCCACTCATCTCCCAGTATGTACCTGTGTCTGGCATAACTCTGTCCCAGGTGCAGAACCCAGCATTTACCATAGCTGAGTTTCATGCCATTGCTGATTGCTCAATGCTCCACTGTATCTCTCTGCAAGGCCTCTCGTCCCTTCTGGGAGTCAGCAGCACCTCCAAGTTTAGTATTATCAGTGAACTTGCTGAGTATGCATTCCACTCCTGCATCCAGATCATGGATAAAAATGTCAAACACGACTGGCCCTAGAATTGAGCCCTGGGGAGCACCACTAGTGACTGGCCACCAGCCAGATGTAGCCCCATTCACTATGATGCTTAGAGCTCTGCTGTTGAGCCAGTTCATCGCCCAACGTAGTGTGAACCTGTTCATCTCTCAGTTGGACAATTTGTCTAGAAAGGTGCTATGAGGGATGGTATCAAAGACCTTACTAAAATCCAGAAAGATTACGTCCACTGCCTTCTCTTTATCTACCAAATGGGTGACCTTATCATAGAAGGAGATCAAATTACTAAGGCAAGATTTTCCCTTCATGAACTCATGCTGACTATGCCTGATAACCAAGTCAGATTTAAACTAGATTTCAAAATACCAGGATTGTCTGCAAAATAAAATTACTTTTCTCCATCCAGTTTGACAAAAACAAAACAGTTTATCCATCAATGTATCAATTCTATGTAAATATGTAAATGATAAGAACTAAAGGATGGTTGTGGTAAGACTGTAAGTATTAAATAGAAAGGAAGGGGAAACAATAATATAAATTCTAAGCTCTTTGTAGTGGTTAACTCCTGAGTGGAGAAACAGGCTTCCATGGGCAGCGGTCATTTGCAATACTTACAGTTTACGTCTGTTGAAAGATTAGGATATGTAGCAGAGGGAGAGCAGTTTAGTTTGAAAGATAAATGGTCTGGAAGATCTGCACATTTCTTTCATTTCTCACTCATAAATGCTGATTTGTCACATTTCACTGCAGAGTTAGTAAGAATGCTATTGTGAATATTGCATTACTAAGCCTTTGTTACTTGTTTATCAGGTGTTAAGTGCTGACATTTTGCTAGAGTCTATGTGAGATATAGACCATCTTTGCCCAAGGAATGTATTGTAAAAAAGACTAAGATCAGACTTAGTACCCCTAAGGGAAGGAGTTGCGTTCAAAATAAGATTTACCGTAGTGTTCTGAAGAATTGTGAAGTATAGTTGTCCTTCTGAAAATGTATGATTCAAATATTTTGTTATGCATTGTCTTTGATTTTTATTGTTATTCGTGTATGTGCCAATTCTTTACACTTACTAACACTCAGTAGTTCGTTTGCCATTCGTGCAGATTAGTGGCTTTGTACTGTAGGTTTTTCTTAGTAGAGCAAGCCTTTTATTATAAAAGCGCATTGTGTGACAGAGTTTGTGATAGCATGCTATGATACTACCTGATGGTTACAACAGGTAATTGAAATTAAGGTTTTGTGTCTCTTCTGTTTCACAGGTTTAGGTGTTAACCTAATTTTCTTTTTTAGTTTAGTATTTCTGTTCTTATCACTCTTCCTCCAAAGTCATTTGTCTTCTTTAGGGGCCTGTCCATTACAAATGAACACAGACACCATTAACAGATTTAGAAGCCAACCAGTTCGAAAATCTCACTGTGATCTCTCACTTTTCTGTATCTATTCCAAATTTTGCTGAAGCCGGTGTAAACTGTGAGTCTGTGAATACTGAAGTATGTCTTTGGTTTACAATCACAAGTGATCATGTGATGGGTCTAGTAGTAAATGTAAACACATACATAAATGCTAGCAGGATTAGGTCCTTAATGTTTAAATGATTTCTGGCTTTTGGATAAAACACATTACAGTGATTACTAATAGTAGAACTTCTGCTGTAAAAACTAATCTGTCTGTGCTGAAATTCACTGAAAAGGTGCACTGCATGTCTATGTTAATTTTCCATCTTCATTTAAAAATACCAATGTATTATTTCTTTAGGTTCTCTTAAGAATCTTAGACCAATACAGGCAAAAAGACTATGTTGCACCACGTGTTCTTCAGCAAACGTTAAATTATCTGAACCAAGGGGTGATTCACTCTGTAACATGGAAGCAAATGAAGCCACACATACAGGTCAGTGCATAAAACCCAGTCATAAACACTGCATGTTGTCAGGGTGATAAAAGATGTTTTTTTGCAGTTTTAAAGGTTTCATGGATCTTTCATGCAGTGATTGACCTTGACAGAAAAAAAGCATTCCTACACTAATGTGGTTGTTTTTTTTACAGTATTACGACTAACTTTTATTGCAGATATTGTCATCTCGATTAAAGATTTTGTTCCGTAAGTTCCTTATTTTGCTGAAGTCTGCTAGAAAGTCGTAATGTTCTGGCTTTTATTAGCTGTTAGCGTTCAGAAATGACTGGATTTGGAAATTAATAATTGATTGCCGTGCAAAGACAGTCACCAGAGAGAATATGAACTATGAGGAACTGAACAGTGTTTTAAGGACATGTTTTATAAGTATATGTAAGAACAAGTGAAAAGTGATTTTCATACCTTTTTTTTTTTTCATAGTATCATTTAGGTTGGAAAAGACCTCTAAGATCAGCTCCCCTGTTGTAGTTAGTTAATCCCATGAATGTTATGGGGAAGGATGCCGAAACCCATTCTCATGTAAAGTGTTGCATTGGTGAGATCCTTCTGTAGAATGCAATGTTCTGCTGTTTACAGACTAGGTCCTGAAGTATATTTTGTGTGTGGTGCTGGATTATTATAAAGTTAGATTATATAATTACCGCTGTCTGGGTCTGTTGCAAAAGGAAAGTATGTATATTGTAAGTTTATTTCTGTTAACCAAAACAAAAAAGTAAAAGAATTTTACTCTTCAGAAAAATAAGTCTGGTAAATTAGTGCATAATGGAGGAAATCTGTACTGGAATTTCATTTTCGATGTACTTATGAGTATTTGACTCCTCTAATATTAGAGTATAACAGAAGAAGTGATATTCTCCCTAATGTGCTACAAAGACGAGGATGAAGAGCTGTGGCAAGAGGATCCATATGAATATATCCGCATGAAATTTGGTAACTGTTTTTAGTTAGAATTTATTTTCTGCTTTCATCACAATTATGCACTGTAGTCCCAAATATACCATGGCCACTGTGATGTGTCTGCCTTCACCAGTGTCCTGAGCAATAGGAAGAAGAGAATTTGTTTCTTAAATCTCACAAATCTGTAATTAAAAGAGGAAGGCAGATCAAGTGAGTTTTGGCCATTTAGCTACTGTTCATAAACTAATTCTCTTAATATCTATTTCTACTTCAGATGTCCTCAGTGCAGCCCAATAGATTGGCTTGCTTACCTTTTAATGCCAGTTTCAGAATCCTGAACTGGAGATGTGACAGCTGTCTGCAATTTCTTGCAGCTCACACTTTGACCAGAAGAGGCCTGACTTGCTCTTTCTTTGTTGAAAATTGTTCATGTTTTCAGTATCTTTTGCTAGTTGTTATTACTAAATTGTAAAACAATTAGATATATGTATTCCTTCAAGAGACACAGTGAAAAATCTTGGCAACTACACATTGGACCAAATTATGAGTAGTTGCTCTTGTTAAAAAAGTCATGTCTGAAGAAGAGAAGGGTACTTTAAAAATATAGCAAATTTAGCTGGAAAATTCCATTAAGCCAGGCATCACAGAGACATGTAGCATTTGGGAATTTTTAATTATTGTCTTTTGGTTAGCATATGTAAAAACAGAATATAAAAGTCCCTAGAATACTTTAAAAAACAAAACAAAACACACACACAAAAAACTTAGAGTTATTAGAGTTATTATACAAAAAATTAATCATGATAAAGTGTTGATCACTGAGGTACAAATATGTAGCTGATTTTTGGTATCTAAATTAATTTTTTTGTAAGTAGTGAACCCTATTTTTATGTGTAGCTGAGAGTTAAATACAGATTCGAATTATACTGTGGAAGGTAGAGAAAAAAAAGCATGAAAGTACATTTACTTGAAATTTCATGAGAAGCATTTGGTTTGGAACAAGAATTCCGGTAGTCTGGTAGTATTTCTTAATCGTGATTTATCTTCAAGATCTCAGGAAAAGTTAATGTGTAATTTTAACCACATTTTAAGATTACTTTTCTAGACCTTTTATTTAATTCAATCTGTGTAGAGATGTTTGGATTAAAACATATTTGGCAGCGCAGATTTTTTTTCTTCAATATATACATTATATTTTCAGTATGATTAAAGGAGGTATACTTGTAATGAAGGAAGCTAAAAAGCTTCAGCTTTCAGCAGATTTAAAACCATCCCCAGATCCAAGTATTTTTTACATTCAAAGAGTTTCCCATGAGGTTTTAATAAAATCAAGCCAAAATTGTGTACATATGGTATACAGATGGCACTGGAATGCATTGCTGTTCTTCCTATAGTGGTTTTAATTTTAAAACAAAAACAAATAAAAACCACAGAATTTTTCATCTGTTAAATACATGGTCTCAAAAGAACTGTTGAATAAATATTGCATTCTTAATAAAGGGAGTGATGAGTGCTTAGTAGATTAGGAAGGCAAGAAGTAAATGCTTTCATAGGTGACATGAGCTTGAGTCTGACTCTTTAACAATGAAGTGAAGACAGCCATGAATAGATTTGTGTCCCACAAACTCAAGATAGTTTATCAAAATTTTATTATTATGTTATATTCAGAAAGTGAGTTTATTTATTTATTTTTAATGTTAGATGTATTTGAGGATTATGCATCCACTACAACAGCAGCACAGAATCTCCTTTATACAGCAGCAAAGAAGAGAAAAGAGGTATGGAACTAGTGTTTTTTAATTTTTGTTTGAAGTTTCCTTAAAAAGGTTATTTTCCCTTAAATTTGAAGATGCTACAGGAAGCTAATCTTGAAAGATGTACTTGCTAATACATAGTCAAACTCTTTCCTGGCTGAGTGCCATCAATTTTGGGAGAATTAAAATATGTATGTCTTAAATAAATAAATAAATAAATGATTTCCTCTTGCAGCTGTAAAATTAACCTGCCAGATAAAAACTGAGTTGGGATAGATGTAGCGATATTTTTTTAAGTTTACAGTGTCTGTCGTGGCTGTTCAGAGCTTCCCAAACTGTAGCAGGGGGAAAAGTGAACCTGATCCTTGTTAATTTTCACTGATGCAGTTTAAAATCCTGTTGACAATAGTGAAATTGGGAAGAATGAAATGAATTTCATAGAGCTGCTCTCTAAATGAGGGCATAACTTTTCTGTAGATCTTTCTATACCTACAGTGATATCTGCAAAAGGAAGTATTCAGCCTAGCCCTGGAAAGCATACATGTTTGCTAAAACTACTGACTTTTCTGGGTACCATTTTAACATATAGCAAGCATGGAGCTCCATTTCTTGATGAATTTTCAGAGAAGACCATACCAGGTGAAATTACCTGTGACCTCTCTATTTCTTTGTTGTCAAAACAGTTGTTGCCTGCTGACCTTCTCATTTTCATAGTTTGTACCAAGATCGTCAAAATGTCATTATTTCTGAAAAGCACAAAAAGTATGTGGAAACCAGAATAAGCGATTGATTTTTCCAAGAAGCGTTTCTAAATCTAGCCAACTTTACGAGTTATTGCCAAATTTGACAGATTAAAATAAGTTTGAGGTTTTAGTCCAAGCTGTTCTTGAAAGTGTATATGTTCATACATACGTGTACACACGTGCATGCCTTTATATATGGATGGGGCAAGCCAGAAGGGAAGTTAGGGGGAAAAAAAATCTGTGAGGTACTACTTGAGCCTCTTGTCTTTTACTCACCTTTTTTGATTTGCCTCAAAACAACAAAAATACCTTATTTACTATTACTAATATGAAATTTCAAGGAAACTAATTCCGTTTTGCCAAGTTTGGGTGAAAAGCTGGAAAAGGAACCTTTTAAATTTTAAATATGGAAAGATGTTACATATAGTACCTCCCAGTTACTTCAGTCAAGATAAGATTTCTACTTACATAAGTCATATGAATTTTTTAACTTAAACAATGCTATTGAAATAATTTGATTGAGATACTTCACTGACAAAAGGAGATTGTGCGTTTTTTTGTCTTATGTAGGTATTACCAAAAATGATGGCATATTGCTACCAGATTCTGACAGAGCCAAACATTGATCCAAGGAAAAAAGATGGAGCTTTGCATGTTATAGGATCCCTAGCAGATATTTTACTGAAGGTAAGTGGGTAAGGAGGCAAAATAGGTTTATAATTATAATTCTTACTATCAACTCCCCTTTCCAATAGAATATCTTACCTTATTAAAGTATTGCTAGCCCATAACCGTATTTATGAAGTCAGTAGAGAGACTGCACTGTGCAATAAGAATCTGAGGGTTTGTTTCTTTAAAAATATTAAAGTTCTTTGCTGTTTTTTATATTCTCATTTTATATGCTGATTTTTGTTCTCAGGTTTCTCCAGAGCTCTGTTTGTTTGCTAGTGAACCATCCCTTGGTCCTCTCATGCTTTACTAGTAAAATGGAAGGGTGTTAAAAAAAACAAACATGCATTCCATCAATAACATTGCTTATGATTCTCTAGCAGCCCTCCCCAACAACTTGCACTATTGTGGGCTTTTTCTGGTTTCAGAAAAATGTTTACTTAACATGTTGTAGGAATGTTTTGTCTAGCTTTACAGCCTTTGTACCCTAAAATATGTGGCTTTAAGTCTTATTTCATCAGCCAGTTGGGAGTTTTGCAAATAAGTGGAAAGAATACAAAGTTTCTATCCTTCTTCTGTTTTCTATACACAGTATCTTCAGAATTCCAATTTTTCTCTGGAATTAGAGTACACGTTTAACCCACACTGTTGCCGTCTAATGTAGTAGTTGTTACAGTTTCCCTTACCTTTTTGTAGACTGTGGAGTCCAAGTATGCCCTCTCCCTAGGTCAAAAGTAACTGCCAAAAAGTTACCACTTTTAGAATGAGAATTCAGGTCTTGTGCTGGAGGCTTCATCTTAAAGAGTGCAAAAATTTATTTTATGTGAGTTGTCTCTCTGTGCAGGATGTTTCTTCATACAAAGCCTTGTATTCAACAAGGCTAAATGCTGGATGTTCCACTTGGGTCATAACAACCCCATGCAGCGGTATAGGCTTGGGGAAGAGCACCTGGAAAGTTGCCCAGCAGAAAAGGACGTGGGGGTGCTGGTCAACAGCCGGCTGAACATGAGCCGACAGTGTTTCCAAGAAGGCCAATGACATCCTGTCATGTATCAGAAATAGTGTGGCCAGCAGGGCTAGGGAAGCGATTGTCCCTCTGTACTCAGCACTGGGCCCCTCACTAGAAGAAGGATATTGAGTTGCTGGAACACGTTCAGAGAAGAGCAACGAAGCTTGTGAAGGGCCTAGGAAACAAGAGCTCTGAGGAGTGACTGAGGGAATTGGGGCTGTTTAGTCTGGAGAAGCAGAGGCTGGGTGGAGACCTCCTTGCTCTCTACAACTACCTAAAAGAAAGTTGTAGTGAGGTGGGTGTCGGTCTCTTTTTCTCAGGTGACGAGTAATAGGACATNATATATATATATATATTTTTTTACCAATGTTCCAATCCATGATCTGATCCAAAATCCTGAAACATCAGTAACTTTTGCAAAATTTTTGTAGATACATTGGATTATAAATGCCTTCCCTTGTGTTGGAGTATGACAGTGAAAGAGGAGGATATTTTGTGTTGTGAGAAGCCTTTCATAGTGAGTGGGGTTTCATTTATCTCTGTTCTGAGGGAAAAAAGGGATTTATTCCACTGTACTGCTACCATTTGAAATTTGTGGTCTTGAAACATAAGGTTGTAATATTTTTATAAAAGAGTAATAATCCCCAACCACTGCAGTCTCCTCTCTACTCTGAATTTCTTGTGTTTTGGGGTTTGGCAGATGGAAAAAGTCCATGAACTGTTTCAGCATAAAATACTTGATTTGTAAGTGTCTTCTGGCTGATGAGTTGACTGAGATACAGACTGTAAGTAGTTCATAGACGTGATGACCCTGACTTATCCACTTGGTTCTCCACAGAGGCTCCAGTTCAGTCAATGCAAACCTCTGACCTATGTACACAAGGGGAAATTCTTTTCCCTTCTCTTTGTTTTTTTTTTTTTTTTCCCCTCCACTCCTCAGTTCTTCATCTGCCTCTCTGTAGGTTTGGGAAACTGTGTGGGGGAAAAAATGATGTATGGATTAGTGAAGTAGAAGTCTGATCACTTAAGATATATTTTGTATTGTATGATCCCTTTCCCCTCTTCTCATCTTAGCCACTCAGTCGCTCCTTTAGATGGTAACAGTCCCTAGCATATATCTTTTCTGATATTCTGGGACTGTAGGTGCTAGGAAAGTCCTCAGTGTCCATGCTGGTGGTCCTCACTTTCTGTAAATGTCTTGGGATTTGTCAAATTTGGAATATTGAAGAACAATTTTAATTGAATATCCCTCTCCAGCCAAAGAGGTTTCTTTCACAAAAGAATTATCTTTTTCCATTGATAACAACATTAATAGCAACATTAATAAACATATAAAAAGATGTGAGTTGTTGCAGTGTGTAAAACATTTAATGCTTATAGTTATGGCAGGTCATTTGAAACTCGTATCTGTTTCATACTAGACTTACATTTATCTTAAGCTGTGTATGTACTCCTTTGTAGGAAGACTGGGGGTACTAGGTTCTTCATCCTAATTAATTTTTAGGAATACAAATCAACTGGAATCAGTGCATTACAGAAAATGAAAATTCCAGGTATAGTATTGTAATGAGTAATGTACAGTTGAATATTATATAAATATTTTTTTTACTTATGTGGCTTTGAACTTGCTATGCTTGTTAGGTTTGCTCAGTTCTAGGTACAAGATCCATATCTCTTCGTGAGGCAGACTATACCTGTAGTATGTAGGCAAATCATTGCATTTTTCCATGGATTTCAAGATAGTTAAATTGGATTACTGGCTAAAATGGAGTATATAAAATGAATGGTCTCCAAAATTGTTTTTTATTTTCACCAACAGAAGAGTGTATTCAAGGATCAAATGGAGCTGATGTTACAGAATCATGTATTTCCATTGTTCATGTCTAACCTGGGGTACCTCAGAGCTAGAGTAAGTTCACCAATTATATCAATTTCAGTATTTGCCATGATTCTTTCCTTTGCAATTTAACTTCATGCTGAATGTCAATGAGAGAAATAAAGCAAATAGATAGTAAAATTTCAGACAATTATCTTGTACAGTAATTTTTCAGCATTTTGATTCTAAAAATGATTTGTCAGTTAAATGAATTGAAAGGTCTCTGTTACATTATTGTTTACCTCCTCAGTCACACTGGAGAATTTGAGCAGTGGTTGTAGCCATTTTGTGACCATTTTTCATTAGCAGATCTCTATAACTGGAGCAGTTGGACAGCTGTGAAGAATACGTAGGATTTTCACAGAGTAGATAATGCCACTTTGAGGGTAGCTTGAACCAAACCCACAAGTGCCCATATGAGTCATAAACTAATGGTTAATTTTCTTCAATTTCTTTTCTGATTTTTTTTTTCCCCAGAAGGACCAAAACTGTGAATGCCAATTAGGTGCATGCTGGACTTAATGAAATTTGGGGAAGAAAAATAAAGAACTCTTTGAGTGCAAAAACTGTATATGTGTTACTGTATGAATACACTGTAATCAAGAAAAAAAATAGTCCCTAACTTGCTTTTGTTTTTTTCTTGCAGTCCTGTTGGGTACTTCATTCATTTAGTGCTTTGAAATTTCACAATGAGCTAAACTTGAGGAATGCAGTAGAGTTGGCAAAGAAGAGCCTGATCGATGATAAGGAAATGCCTGTTAAAGTAGAAGCTGCCATAGCTCTTCAGATGTTAATAAGCAACCAGGAGCAAGGTATGCTACAGTGATTCATCAATTGTATATACTGATTTTTTTTTTTTGGTAGAGATGAGATTTGTGCATATTTATCTGAACATTTTAACATTTAAGACATAGATTTCAGAACATTTCATCATCTTTTGACATCTTCACTTGCTCATTAGCTCCTGTATACATCGCAGAATTTTGACTTCAAGTTTTTATGGCAGGTTTCTTGCACAGAAGTCAGTATCAACATATTTCATTTAATAAAATAAATAGTGTCTGTCTTTGTTTTTCTTTAATGAAGTGAAATAGTGTGTGTGCTTAATAATGAATGCTGTCTGTGTATGAGGGCATGTATTCCCCCAAAACCAGTGGATATTTTTTGTAGATGGCTTTTCATTATTGAAATGAATGAAATGGTGGTGAATGTACAGTTTATTTACTTACTTAGTCTGCTAGTTAAGGGCTGTAAAAGTGCCTTGGGTAGGGTGTGTATGTGTGAGTTAAACTTTTAAAAATCACTTCATTCAAGAGTAGTCAGTTACCTAGTAGTTTTGAGGTACTGTATATTTGTGTTTAAGGATAGTTGATTTCACCTTATTTCAACTATTTTTTTAGCCAAGGAATATGTGAAACCATATGTAAGGCCAGTTATGCAAGAGCTTTTGCACATTGTTAGAGAGACGGAAAATGATGATCTTACTAACGTAATCCAGAAGATGATCTGTGAGTACAGTCAGGAAGTAGCTACCATCGCTGTTGACATGACACAACACCTGGTAAGAGACAGTACTAAAATAACAGTCCAGTCACAAGCACATGCCTGGTTTGGTAAACATTTTATGAACTGTGTTTGAAGTGCACACTGTTTAAAATAATCCCTACAAATATACACCTACAGTATTCACAATACTTTATTTTTTGAGTCTGAAGCATCTTTAAAACCTGTAGGCTTTTCTGAGATACTGAATTTTGTCATTGGTTTTAATGAGTCAAGCTCTGACTATTTAACATTTCAAATGTCTTAACATAACCAGACTTTTCAAAAAAAAAAAAAAGAAAAGTTTTTTTAATTTTCTCTATGCCTCTTTCAAAACTAAGGAGCATGTTTTTCAGCACTGACAGCTCTTACAGATAGGGCATTAGTGGTTTTGCATTAGGTATTGTGGTTTTGCAAGAACATGAGAAATGTGAGTTGGCTCTTGACTGTCAAGTTGGTTGCTTTTCTTTCATAGGCTGAAATATTTGGTAAAGTACTTCAGAGTGAGGAGTATGAGGAAGTGGAGGATAAAACAGTTATGGCCATGGGCATCTTGCACACAATTGACACTATCCTGACAGTTGTGGAAGATCACAAGGAGGTGAGATTTCCTTTTATACATCTTCTGCTTTCCCTCATGCCTTTCATTCATGATGACAAGCAGTTCCATGTATGTGTTGCATCACTTGATACACATGAATGCACATTTAGTATAGTAGGATGGTGAATTAGTACCAAGTGACCTCTGACAAATCTGAATTTAAAGCCCAGTTTACTTTTGTGATTTCTTAATTGTTTAGCTCTTAACTTTGCAGTGTATTTATATCCTGAGGGTAAAATCCTTAGGCCTTCTCTTGTAAACACTTCACAGGATAATTATTACAGACTGCTAAAATAGATTTTAGGGAGTAATGTTTTGCATAAGGGTGATTTTTGATAATGGTGACTCATATTTTGTTGTTTACGTAGCGGTTTCTTGGATGGAATTCCTAGGAATTGGTCTATGTTGTGATGCAAGGCTACATTTCACATATTCAGAGAAAAAAGAGATTCTGCTCATAGCACCTGAGCTGGCTGAGATAGGAAGGAGTTCAGTGACTGGCAAGAGAGAGAAGGTCTGTCAGTAACTTCGAGCTCAGTTGGCATAAAGCACAAAAGTGCTTTTTCCTAGATGGTTTTTCTTCCTTTAATTTACAATGAGAAAGTTTCATTGCAAACGTGGAATCTTATTATGAAGCTTATAATTTTAAATAAAATTTTCTTGTATGACAATTGTATTATTTGGATTCAAAAACATCTTTCATTCCTTTACAAGAACCACTTGCATCTTTTGAAAGCTAAAATGAAATCTGGTAGCTAAGGTGAGCATCAAGAGTGACAGTCTGAAGTAGATCTTCAGGTTTTACCCTAGGAGAACCTTTGGGGTTGGGGTATTTTTGGTATAAACTCAGCAGCTTGTTTTTCTGTTATGTGAAGCACAAATTAAAATACTGTGCAGAATGCTCTTCAGGATCTTATATCATTTTAGAAGTGATATAAATGATATATGAGGCTGAAAACTCCTTAGAAATTCCTTTCCCTTTCACCATTAACTATGTAGAGAGCTTAGGGGATGATCAGTTCTAAGCCATGTGTCTGAATGTGCTGTCTGAAGGTACGTGAATGAGTCTGTGAGCACATAATTAAGCCCTTTGCTGGAAGAAACCTAGGATGCCTGACATCCTGCAAGATTTCGTATTTAATGAATGACCAGTGGTAATAACGTGAAATGTGTGGTTTTGCCTGGAATTTGCTGGGTTTACTTAGACTTGCAATGTGGCCATATAATTCTCTGTGTAATTTGGTTTCATTCTTAAATGTAGTCTCTATGTCCAACATGGCAAGGCTGAATAAATTATCCTCTCAGCTTAAAACTGCCCACCCCAACAGATAGCTACACAATAGCTTTTGTCTGACTTCAGCACAGTTGTATTCTCCCAGATTCTACATGTGTTCTTCTTGCTGAGCCTGTTCTGGGAAGGTCTCCATAGATCTTAAGCAAAAGCATCTCTTTGGTTTTCTTTCAACCCATTCTACTTCAAAGATTTTGGACTGAGGCCTTACCTCAGACACTTTGAGTACAGTGTTTGTATCACCTTTACTTTATATACAGAAAGGACAACAGAAACAGTTTTTCACAGGATGTGCAGAATAACCGTTAAATAAGAATTTTTAAAATAAAGAAAAAAGCTGCAAGTGACAAGTTTTAAAGTAACACTGTTTATTGAAAATTTGAGTGCTTACATCAGTGAGACGTTATTTCATAATTTCGTGATCATTAAATGAAAATTTAAAAAGTGATAAAAAGCCTTTTTGCTTTGAAGAACTTCTTAAACTGAATTAGTCAAGTACATTGACTAATGTCAAATTACTCAAATTACTGTAT
>VXAL01007655.1:57174-67184 GCA_013399475.1 Chauna torquata | reverse complement strand
AATTAAAGCTTAAACAAAATTTGTTAAATCCCACTGTTCTTGAAGCAATGGAACCTATCCACTGTATTTGTATCTATAGAACAAAGTCTCTCATTTAACATATGCAAGTGATACAGAACTACAAAACCCCCTCACTTGTGTCTGCAGTTTGAGAGGAGCATTTCTGTGATTTACTAATTCATATGGGTAGATCCGAAAATGGTATTTTGAAATCCCTGCACCTTGTACTTAAGTTTACTCAAAGGATAGGCAAAAATACCCTGTGTAGTTGGGGTACTCAGTCCTAGTTCTGATTGCCACAGTCAGTCTTTTGATAATGTTAGTCTAGTGGTGAGTTCCTCAAGGATCTCTGCCTCTGAAAGAGGATATTATTCCAAGTCCAAGAGACTCTGTATCTTTGCAGCTAGACAGAGAATCGTGTTTCCCTCATCCCAGCAAAGCATACAGCAGGTATTACTACCAATGTCTTGACCGTGTGAGTGAAAATAGCACTCTCTTCTCTCAGTTGTCATATCTTAACCCAAATGGATGGGATACAATGAAGATGGATGTTCTAACTTTGCTAGAGGAAACCAGACTTTATGTCAGATACAGGAAAGTCTTAGCATAAAATCATGTCATAAAGGGGGTGTATGAACAGGCCAGGCTGCTTGCTTTTGACATCTCTTCCACTGCTGTTACTTCTGTAAACAAATAAACAAAAAACCCCACCTCATAAAACAAACCACCAACAACAAATAAAACAACAGTGTAAAATGAAAGAGAACTGAAGCAGTGCTTGTGCACTAGACAGGTAGAAACTTCCCCGCAGATTCTGCAGATCTAATCACGATACTCAATTCAAATGCACTGAGATACTTTTAAATTAAATATAGAACATCTGTCCAGACGTCAGTAACCATCTGACAGCCATTAATATGAGGTAAAGACTTTGTGGGATTTTCTCTAGCAGAAAACAGATGCATTCCTTTAAAAAGTCTGAGAACCTCTTGTCTTGGCTGATGTGCAATCACCAATGGGAGACGCTCAGCAGCACTACAGCTTTTCTTAAAAATTGTCAGCATGCCTCCTACCAAATTGCTATGTCACAGGAGCTAACAGACCAACTGTTCCCTAATGAATTTTGGGGAACAACAGTTCAAAGAGAATCTGCAGGCATATGCAATTGTGGTGATGTAGGAATCATGAAAGCATCCATTTAAAATGAGGTGATGTGTTTGATGTGATCCTGCATTGTTCCTGATTTTGCCTGGATCTTCTAGAGGAGCACCCAAGAACTTTGTTCCATGCCTTTCTCCAGAAAGAGAATGTGCTTGACTTCTTGGGCAGCCCCAGATTTGGTGCAATGCTGTGAACTCAGGCTCAGAAAGCAATTTTGATTACAAACTGATAGTTGTTCATATCAGAAAAAATGAGGTGAAAGTAGGATGTTAATACTAGGACTCTCTACACAAGCTATATAGGGGTTCAGAGTTTTAAGTGCTTGGTATGTGCATGGTGGGGTGGGAGACGTACTTTCAGATGGATTGATTTCTCCAATGTGAATGGAACTGTGTCAGCTCCAGGGTTGACCCAAGGTGAATGGAGAGGGGTGGTCAGGAGTTGCCTACTGGCCAATCCTGGATTATGTTATATGAAGTGAAATGCAAAATCTGAAAAATGATTTGCTAGTTGAAGCTGCTGAGCAACAAAAAATGTGTTTTCTTGAAATGGGATTTTAATATCGTGTCCAGTAATGTTTTAATTTTCACTTTTTTTTTTGCCCTCACTCAAAATGCAGAATTACTACATGATGTGTAGGCGTATTGATTTTTCACAAGACTGTTTACCATTGAAGGTGTTTATCCAAGAAGTGTTCCTCATTTTTAGATGTTTTCAACATGTTTCTGTTAGTAAAGTTGCACGTATCCCTCTTTCACTACTTTCTACGCACAGAGATCTTGGCAACAGACCTAAGAGGAAGAAGGACAGTGCTTTGAAAGGAGAAGCGCCTGGACAAGGTGCTACAAGACAAGATTTAGTAGCTTAGTGGGTAGTATTGGTGATAGGATGATGGTTGGACTAGATGATCTTGTAGGTCCTTTCCAACCTAGTGTTTCTATGATTCTATGATTCTATAAGCAGGTTATTTTTAGAAAATGGAAGAACTATGGCCTCTGAAGAAAATATGAAACAATAAGTATTTATACAAAAGTGCATGAGGTAAAGAAATGAATATAAAATGATATAAGCAAGACTCTGTTCTTTCATCATGGCTGTAATGTTTTTTTGTCATTGCCAAACATTGTGTGAAAATTGGTTTGGACTGCGTGTGTTGTTTGTAATATTCTTAACATACATCACCTGAAATTTTTTTTTTGGCTCAAAAAGAGACCAAAGAGGCTGTGCAGATTTCTTTTGATTGTTAAAAGCAAAGATATGAGCCCATGACTGCAATGACTAGAGGGAGACCACTCTGTGTTACATTATCAGATTGGATTGCAGGATCATCACCTTTCTAAGAAGCCTAAAATACTAAACTGTGTTTTGGCTTTGAGGGCAAGAACTGACAAATGCAAAACACATATTGATGACAAGAAGAATCTCTTCCTAACTTAAAGAATTCTGTACAGTGTTCTCTTAAGCTGTGCCGAATTTGCTTTAAAAATAGTAGTAAATCTTATTGCTTAGGTCAAATGTTACATCTGTTGTGCATTTATATGGGAGGAATAATATTTCTTTAAAAAGTGTAACATGCCACCTACCGAGGAACCCAATCTCATTTTATAGCCTCTCTTCATACAGCCATAAAACTTATTTACAAGAACACCCCAGAATTCATTTTAAACAAATCTGTGTGTTTTCCAGAGTTAATATGTGCATTTGTGTAGCAATGTGTGTTTGTTAATCTCAGACTTGCGAAGTCTGCTATTCACATGCGTGGTTTGCCTGCAAAAGAACATAACTGATGTTTGATGTAGATGAGATCATTATGTATCATCCAAATACAATTCTCAAAATGTCAAAATAGTGAAGATAGTGATCTTGCATTCCTTTGAGCGGGGATTGCACCAGAGCTTGGACCAATTTTCTGTGCATGGAATTCATAAAGGAGATAGTTTTACCAAGCCTCCACAGAACATGAGATTAATCCTGCTGAAACTGCGACCCTGGTATTTTTATCAGTGGAGTACTTCCCTCACGGTGAGTTGCTGAAGTAGCCTGTTTGGTAGATTGCACTGTTTGGTAATGCTTGCCCTTTTCTGTACAGGGCACTTTTGTGAATCCTCCACAGTATCTCTAGGAGCAGTGGTTAGTGGCACGTATTTATAACTGGGGAGGCTGAGTTAGCATAGGTTGCCCAAAGCCATAGCAGTGTGTTGCAGCTGGCATGAGAGATTAAAATTCTGGTTCAATAAAAGTGTCTGGGAGTTTTGCCATTGGCTCTAATCAAGCCAGGATTTCACCCAAGAAATCTGCTAGGTTCTGGTGTTTGTATCACCGTTAATACCTTCCAGAAAAGCTATGCCAGAACACACTTAGTTTATGAAATCGCTTAGTAACAGTGAGTTCCTCTGCTGAGCTGCAATTTTAATCTGTCTAGCAGTGACATTATTTAATTGTATCTTGTGTGGGTTGTTTGGTGTGATGAGCTCTCCTGTAGAAAAACGGTTCCCAGCTGGGTGATGGATGACATGCAGACTGTCGGTTCCTCTTGAGGCTTTGAAGTGAACCTAATGACATGGGAGTAGAACTTCAGGTTACCATCTACACCATGTATCAAGGTGTTGTGAACCTTATGGCCTCTCTGCAGATATTAACAAACAAGCTGGATCAGTTGTGAAGGTGTAGGTTGATTGCCACTTTAACAGACTCTGAAGAGTGTGGTTTTTACTGAAGAAAATACATGGCTCTCATGCGTCCTTCTGCCCTTTGACAGTGTTGATTTTTTAGCCAAAGTTGCATTCTTAAGCTTAATTCTAACTCCAAATCTCTTAAAATGGTAATTTCTTTTAGTCAGTACCCAGTAAGGGGGAAAGATGATCAATATTTGCTGTCTCTTGGTATCAGGTATGTTAAATGCATAATTTAAATAATTACCTATTTGATGAAATTGCTGGGACTTCACCCATTCCCATGCAGTTTCCTACTGAATTTGTGCTTTTTCTGGCAGAGTTCAAGCTGTGTGGATTTGTGTGCACATGAGAAAAACTCCCCATATTCATATAAATGAAATTCAGAATAATATATATATACGTATATATATATATAGTCTGGAAAGGTCATATCAGTATATGAGTAGTGGTTGTTTTCTTTATTATTAAAGTTACTGGCCTTTTATCTCTCAGCACCTTGTAGAACAGAGTATGCAACAGCAACAAATAAGGGTGCCTGCAGCTTCCAAGTCTTTCTGCTCTGTTAAATATAAATAATCCATACAGTCCTTTTTAGCACAACGTGCCTTGCACCTGGCTCTGCCTCAAGAGGTTGTCCAAAGTGCAAGAGTGGAGCTAGATGGCTGTACCCTTATGTAGGCATTTGACCACAGCTGTGGGGCTGACATCTGCACCTCAGTAGCAGCTGTGGCTGTGTTCTGAAGAGCTTTGTGGGTACGCAGAACGCAAGCACTGTCTCATGTTTTCCTCCTGCCGTAAGTATCTTTCTCGAGGATGCAGGGGGTTAAACAAAACCACACCATAATGCATCTGAACGTGCACTGATCAGAACCAGCTATCATTTCTGTGTGCAGACCACTCAGAAATCTGTCAGCATGAAGCGAGACTAAACAGCTACATGGAGTCTGGTTCCTCAGTAATACACGGATCATGATTGCTGGATTTTGCCAAACTAGAATCAGTTCAATTAGGGTAAACAGCGTGATTAGGTTAATATGTATTATTGTTTTGAAGAAAGACTAACAGGATCTGTCTTCATCATTGCGGAGGAAAAAAGAAAAACAGGCTAGCCAAGACAGTGTCCATGCCCAAGAAGTCCCCTAAAACATTGATTCTACTGGAAAAGCAAGCATGGAAATTGCCCCAAGCAAGAGTTACTACTCCTGGCGTTCAGTTACAGAGTGTTTATTCCATTGTTTTGTTGATCAGAAGGATTGCTGATCTCATAAAGGTAAGTGTCCAGGCAGACTAAGGTAAGGAGGTTGCTAACGCTTTCCCACTGTGCTCCTCCTATCTGTAAGTACAGCTGGTTTCAGAACCCAGGGACATTTGATCCACCAGGCTGGAGGGACTGAAGGATTCTCCTGGTTGCCAAAGGCCGTTCTGTCAAGAAGGAAGAGTTCTGCAGTCTCGGGCTGCCTCAGTCCTTGTGGTTGCTTCCTCCTGACTGTTGCAAAGGCATATTGAGTGAATGATATTCTTCAAATAAAATATGCATACTGAAAAACCACTGCCACTGCACGACTGAAGCAGCGGCTCTTTGTGGTTGCAAATCATACCTGGCTTCCCCTTGCAGAGGGAAGGGGGAGAGTGCTCTGGCCAGACTGTTACCCTCTCAGTTTTCTCTCTGTTGTGTAGCTTCAGGATGCAGCGGTCTTCCAGGGCATAAGGATCTTGTCTTAGATCTTCAGCTTCTGCTGTTTATAAACAAAGAAATGTGATTCTGGATTCCTCCTCTCACGTGTGTTCACGTGCACACGTCTTCCCCCTCTCACACGCGCTACTCTTGGGGGTGGCTGCTGTTTGCGGCTGTGAGGTACTAAATTAGAACTGCAGAATGAAGGCAGATTTTTTCTGTCGATAGATATCGCCACAGAGCGTAGATTATTAATCATGGGATTCTGCTGTTATCGTGTCACTGTAGATATGCTATTGTGTAAAATGTTTTTTTGCAGATCTCGAGCAAGTTTTTCAGTGTTTCAGTGCCCGATTACTGAATTGGGACCTGACTGAATGAAATTTCCTAACGGTGCAGCAGGTTGGGGAAGATACAGAAAACACAAGGCAAACAAATCCCAGGTTAACTATGACAGGAAAAAGAGAATTGTTTTGTTTATAAACTGTAAGTAGTTTCTAGCTTGATATTCTTGTTCTGTTCCTGATTTTAGAGAAAAAAAAAAATTCTTTCAGTTTTCATTTGGGAAGGGAGCTGTAGTTGACTTTCAACTCCAGGTTTTACTTTATGCCAGTACTACTGCAGAAAAAAAGCACCAGCTACTTAAACATAATGTCAAAGGACATATGCTAGTTTATTTTGTTGCCATTTTTGTGGCTTTCATCCAAGGTCACTTGTGTTATGGGAGGCCTGAGTCCAAGATTTATTCTGCTGCAGGAGATTGCCTAACAGGACACTAACAGTTTGTAATCTAATGAATTTCCAAAGCCATATGAAAGCACTAGACAGCATTTAGTCCTTTGCTGAATGGTTTCTGTTTCATAATATAATTTTGTACAATACCTTTTCTTTACTGTTTTTTTTATAATATCCCATTTTTAGTTAAAAGACAAATAGGAATAAAACAACAAAACAAAAACACAAACAAAAGAAAGCAAACAAGCAAAAAAGGTGGATATGATCTTTAAAGACACAAAGAGGTCACCATTAGTATGTGTAGCCCTAATGAGGAGACAAGGGGAAGAAAAAAAAAATCGGGCACTGAATTTAGGCTATCAGGCTTATCTTGTTAGGCTTTTGTAGGAGAGGAGGGAACAGAGGTGTGCTTCTAAGCCATCAACTGTTCTAAATCACCCTCTGGGAAAACCTACTTTCTTCTCTTCTTATAAAGAAACCTTAGGGAAATGAACCATCCAGGTTGGGCATGTAGGTGTGCTAATAGGAACACACCTCTGGTGGTTTTATTTGGAGGAGAAAGAGAAACACGAGGATTATAACCAACTAATTAGAGAAGAAAAGCCTTCACTTTTTGTTTGCTGATTGTGTGCAAATGTACAGTCAGTTTTGCTGATGCTCGTATATAAGAGAGATTCTGAAACATGGAAGTAATTTGATGTATATGCTTTGTCTTGCTACAGTAAATTACAGCCTTTCCTTGCCCAGGAGCTGAGCTATAGTTTTTCTTCTGTTTTACAGTGTGTTACGTTGCCTTAATTGCACCATCTATCGTAACATTTTTGATGCTTTTCATTTTTGTCTTTCATTATGTATTCTCCAACACAAGTAAATGATACTGCAGCGTTCACAAAACTTGTCAGGCTGCATTCGGGTCAGCAGCGCATCAGTGAGTGCTGTGAAAAATAATCTATGAATGTTGAAGTTGTAGGACCTTGAAAAAAGGCAGCCAGGAGGAACAGCTTGGAAATCTGCTGAACAGAAGCACCCAAAGGCTGGTAAGGTTCTGGTTAGGGATGACTGAATGTGGCGAGCCCCTGGACATGTGTTGTCCAGATCCTGGTCTTTCTGTTGACCATTGGCCTATCATTTAGGCTTAGAGGAAAATCTGAAAGAAGGGAAACATCCTCCAATGGGTTATGTTACAGAGCTGGAGTTTCTATCAATTTCTGCTACTATCCCTGCTTGAAAACTTAGAACCACAGAACACTTCAGGTTGGAAGGGAGCTCAGGAAGTCTCTAGTCAACCTTCTGCCCAAAGCAGGGTCAGCTCTGAGCTCAGGTAAGATTGCTCAGGGTTTTATTCAGTCAGTCTTGCTGGTCCTTCTGTAGGCTAGGCAGGGGGCAGAATTCAGGGCTAGCGGTGGCAGAGTAGCGTGGGTGGGCTGTGTGTGCAGAGGTGATTAGGAGGGCAGGTGTCTGTCTCGTTCAAAATGTCTTAATGGCAATAATATTGAATGAGGTGGCTCTGCTTCAGACAGAGGATAGTTAGAGTTTGCATTTGAAAGGAAATGTGCAGAAAAAGTAATAAGCATTAGGCATGAGTCCCACTACTGTGCAATTTCTAACCCTGGAAACTACAGCTTGCTTGAAGTATCATTAGCTTCAATTGCGAGGGCATGTCCCTTCCTCAGAGCAGTACAAAAGCTGAGGCATGAACTAAAGAGGTCTGTGTTTTGTCCAGAAGTGCTGTGTTAGAAATACTGGTGTTTGGGAGGTAGGAGAGAGATGATGAATGGGAGAATCAAATAGCATAATGTCACAGCAGTGATTGTTCTTAGGTCTACATGGCTGTGTGTTCATCTGTTGCTCATTATTCAGAAGAGAAGAACACAAGAAGAAGGAGCAGCTCACTGACAACAAATCTACATGTGAAGGACTCAGAGGAATGGAGGGATCTCTGGAGGTTTTAAGGAGATGGGTTGAGACCCCTATCTTCCTAACCTTGTCCAGGATGGCAAAGCCTATTGGTGAAGGACAAAAGGCTAGATGGGGAAATACTGGCTTTCAAGGGTTGAGAAAGGCACCTGCAGTCATTTTCTTTGTGTTACTGCAGTGGAGAGTAGAGGCATGCTTGTGACCTGGAAAGTACTTGCTCAGCCCTAGGCTAGAGATATGTAGCCTAAACAACCGTGCCTTCAAGTCTGAAGTTCTGCCATCGAGGTTTTACTTCACTGCAATGATACAGCAATGAGAGGCAGAGATGCCAGAAGGTAAAGAGCCAAAGCCGTCCAAGTTCAGGATCAGCTCTGCCCCAAACCGCCCAAGCTCGGCAGTTCCCCTAGTGGCTCCTCTTCACCTGGGGCTTTTGCCCGCAGGCTCCTCTCAAGGGGACTCGTGGGGGGGGCACTGCTGTGACACGCGTGGTCTCGGCGCTGCGCTAATCCATCCCGCCGCCTGGGAGGCGGGGAGGGAGCGCGGCCGTGGGCGCCGGGACACGCGTGGGCAGGGCGGGAGCGGCCGCGCCGCTGTCCGTGGTGCTGACCGGCGGCCCGGCGCCCGTCCCTGCGCTGCGAGGGGGCCGCTCGGCAAACCGGGGCGAAAGCACGGCGGGGGGTCTGGCTCCTTCAGCTGGGCAGGAGTCACGGGTTTCCTGCAGGCTTCCTGCCTGGCTGTTCTGTTCTTGCTTCGTCTACAGTGTCTGTCGTTTCTCAAATAGCATGGCTTCATGGCCCGCTGGAACCCAGATGTTTTCATGATCACAGATAACTCTGGATGTCTCCAGCCAGGCCCAAGGCTACCTTTGCTATTTCCTTGCAGAAAGCAGCTATTACTGAAATAACTGTCCACTAAGCTGAGCGCAGTAGGGAGTTCTCAGGAAGATCATACTTCTGAAAATGACTGTGCTACACTGAAACAGGGAGCAACTATGTCTGTACCATCCCAGCACATTAACTAACAGTTGTAAAACCTGAATCCTTAAAATCCTGACCGAACTGATATAGCTCAGCTTCTGTATGCTCTTGATTACAATACTTGATTGCCTAGAACTGCTTACAGTAGCTAAAAATATCTGATATATTCAAACTATCAACGACACATCCAGAATATAATACTGGATGCCACCCACTGGCTTGTAACATTTTTTCACCATGTGCCTGACTTGCTACAGGAGCCAGAAGGCAGGGAGAAAGACAATTGGGGGTGACACTGAAAGAAAGGCTCCCTTATTACTTACCTAACTTGTTGGATCAGTTTGCGGTTCAGAGTTTTGTAGTACGAAAAGCTGTTTGCAAAGCGTGATTATTTAAATAGGTGCAGTCTCTCTGATGATGTTGGAGAGCTGCTTCAAGTCCGGGATTTCCTAGGGAGGCTGATAGCAAAAGACATTTCTCTAGGTTTTATTGCATACTTCTGATGCTGTGGTTTGGTCTGCAGCAATGTTTGGGTTCATGAGATGATTGTATTGGGCTCAGCTGCACCATTCTATGAATGACTAACATTTAAATATTTAACATTTTTAGAATAAAAATAGATTTGTCACTTCATTTAAGTGTTCATGGGTTCCTTCTGACAGAGTATATATGCCAGTCAGATTTAAGGAAGAAGAAATCTCAACACCCAAAATTAACTTGATTCTCTAGGCCAAGTGAGCATCCAAGGAAGCAGTATTAAGAGGAGAAATTCCTAGGTCTCCTCACACATGATATCTGATGCTGTAACCTCCATCAAACATCCTTTTTGGCAGTTTTCTGAAAAGCCCTTGTTAGCAGTCGCCCCCCCCC
>VXAL01007655.1:26871-57159 GCA_013399475.1 Chauna torquata | reverse complement strand
CCCCTTATCTTGCATTTGGCCCTATTTCTATTTAACTCAGAGAATGATGGAATGCCTTTATTCAATGCCTTTATACTATTGATGGTCAAGAGCTTTATTAACATATATGTCATCGCCTTCACTTACAGGAAGGATATTAAGTTTCGTCTACAACAAGCTTGCTTTTAGTATAAGGGCTTGTCCTCAGGATTATCAGCATGGGACGTTTCCATGTTATATATTAGAATTCGTATGATTCTAGTAACGGCTGTAAAACGAGACAACTGATCTTGCCTGTGCCAGACAGAACTCATTTCTGCAACAGATGTACCATCATCCAGTCTTTGCCTGCAGGACTATATTCTGTGCCTAGGAAGTGTCAACCGTGGAGAAAAGGCTCCAAGAGTGGAGTGCAGTCATTTATAAACCACCTTTTATAAACCTTCTGCAGCAAAACACAAAAAAGTGTTTCCAGTTGCATGCCTGAAGTCATGCCTCAGGATTTCTATCGTGTATGATTTCTCATCCCATGATCTTCGGGTACACGTAACTTTTTATTTTTTAATAGTGAGCATTTTTAGGAAGATCAGGTCAGGCAAAGCTCAGCTAGCTATCAAATCCCCATGCCTGGAGGTATTTAAGAGAGGTGTGGATGTGGCACTGAGGGACATGGTTTAGTGATGGGCCTTGGTAGATCAGGTTGATGGTTGGACTTGATGATTTTGGAGGTCTTTTCCAAGCTAGATGATTCTATGATTTCCATTCTGTATGTCACTAGTTTGTCGATTTTGTCATTCCCAGAAGCATAGATTTTGATTAGGTTGCATTCCATGAGCCAATGTGTGAGGCACAGGCTTACCTTTCCTCTTCTTTGCAGTATTCAAAGCTTAATTTATGACAGTTGCAGAAAGATGCTACATACCTTCAGACATCATAGTATTTAAATCCAGGTGAGAAATTTTGTCACACCAGCATATTTCTTCTAAGTGGAAGAGAGCTTCATTAAAGCAGAGCAATGTCTGTTATGTCCCTGCTATAAAAGGCTAGTTTTCTGACCTGATTATCTACATGGAGAATTTAGACTTGGAGCACACCCAGTTGATATACAAACTATCTCAGCATAATAATCCTTTTCCAGAAAGATTCAGCTTCTAGTCTGCCTGGTCTCTGGTGTGACTAGACCCCAAGAAAATGGGCTTTTCTTCCTTGTAAAGCAGGAAATTGCCAGATTTTGTATTAGCAAAGGATTGAGAGTTTGATGGAGCTCTCTCGACGCTCCACTGTGATATAAAGCTGTGAAGAGTGCCGGTAAATTTATCAGTGGCTTCTGCTGCCCAACAGAATTCCAGCCCTAAGACCATGAGGCAAGTAATTCTGTTTTTGGAGCTCACACCTAGGAAATGCATCTCTGTGATTAGAGAGGCAAAGGAGCGGCTGTGGCACTGCATGTGTTTCAGCCTAATGAATGAGGACAAGGCCCCAGGCAGCCTAATTTACTTGGCCATGCTTTGAGCGGGAAGTTGGACTAGATGACCTGCAGAGGTCTCTTTCAGTCTAAATTTTTCCACAAGTCTAATGCAGCCGCCTGAGCATGTAGCCAGAATGAAGGGTCATTTATTCAACCAGTGCTGGAGCCGTTGCTGCTGCAGCTGCTGTTGGGCAGAGGCTTGCCTCCAAGCGCTGCCTTCATTCCTCCCAATGAGTGTGGAGACGCTCGGAGATGCAGCCTCTGGGACTGCCCCGTGGTGCGGCCCGCTGTGCAGTCTGAGCACTACAGCGTGTGGCAGTCCTGGCACGCCTCTGCCTTCGTGCATCCCACACTTGGTTCTCCTCCTGTCACCATGGATATGGCTGGATGACTGCAAGCAGCAGTTGCACCAAAGAATCCAGAGCCAGACAGAGCCCTTTGGGCAGCTCTGGTGCTTTGTAAAAGGCTCAGGAACCTCCAGATGTGAAAATCTAAGGCCTTCTGCCACCCCACCTGGCAATCCATCGCTCTTCGCTGTGAGTGATTCACTGTGTTTCTCGCAGGGTAGCTGGATGCACAAGCCAGTGCCCATTTATTCTGTGGACTGTCCTGATCTTTACTGGAATGCGGATTTCACATGCCCCTTTCTACCACTTCATCTTTATTTTCTACCAATTGATTTTTTTCAGCGCTGTTTGTCGTGAAAGCTTCTTGTAAACAGGCAGTGACTGAAAGAACAGGAGTTCCTTTGAGTTGTACATAAACCAAGTTTGAGCCCAAATAGTGACATTTATAGAGGCAGGTGGCTTGTTGAATAATATGCTCAACTGCAAACTGTGATACTAAATGTCAGTCTAGGAATGCTATAAATCCTATCTAAAAAGTGCTCAGATTGTTTTATATTTCAACATGTTAGCCCAAAGCTCCACACATAAGAAAAGAATAAACAGTGTGGGTGGCATAATTGTTACTTTTATATATCCCAAACATACGCTTTTAGCAATCAGGACGTCATAAATTTTACCTCAATGCTTGTCAGAGTTGCTTTGGTTTCCAGCAAAGGGCTCTGAACTCTGCTGGCCCTTCTCCAGAGCTGTGATCTTGCCTGTACTGATGTCTGCGGTTTTGGGGGTGTAGTAAAATGCTCCTTACAAAAAGCATAGCTTCTATCAGTGAAGGGCAGAACCTGACAGGTAGGAATAAGACTTGTTGCCCTTTGAGCTGGGGCTTCCTTCACTAATCACCCCCTCCTTTGTGCTCTATCCTTGCCTCAGGTTGTGGCTACCCTATGGTTTAGTACGGCCGGTTTAGCCTTTCGCAGCCTGTGCTGCTCCCATATTTGTTTCCTCTACAGCTTCCCCGCCTGACTGGCATTTGAGAATCCCACTCGCTGTGGGAAGAGCCCTTTTACAGCAGGATCTGTGTGAGCAGCTTTAGCAGATTTCAAGACTGTTTGCTTCAGGTGCCCTTCCTGATGTATGGATAAGGCTCTGCAAAGCTTGCGACTGTAACTAACTGCTGGAGACAGACGGCCGCAGGGTGTGCAGCGGGCAAGACTTCTTTCAAGGGGGAGGGTTTGAATTTATTTTGATTTCATATGACTTGCTTGTTTGTTTTACTGCACTTCTTGCTTTGATTTTTTTTTTTTTTTTTTTTCAGTCTCCCTGGTATTGTCCAGCAGCCGAAACCTTTTGATCTGTGTCTCCTGTAGGCTGGGACCCGAAGGGTCCTCAGCATTGGCTCGAAAGATAACTGCTACAGCATGACTTTCGCCTTCCTCTGTTCGGGCACCTTATCGCTGTTCTCCCTGCAGGACGCCGAGCAGAACACGGTCCAGGATTCGCTTCCTGCACCCAAGGAGCAGGAACGGGAACATCCAGCCCTTCCTCAGGGGTGAGCTGGTTTAGTACCTTGGGCTGGGCTGCGAGTACCAGCCCGCAATCATCTGCTGCCCAGGTGGGCTCTGCTGCCAGCAGCAGGTGCGCGCCAGGCTGGCGCTCGGGCAAGGCACAGCGTGGGTGGCACGGCCAGCAAGCCACCCTGAGCCATCGCGTGCCACGTGGCTCGCTGGCTGCTCCATCAAGCCAGAGGCAGCTTGGCCTGGAAGCTTCTGTTTCCCTCACAGCAAGCCAGTCCAACAACCTTTCCTTGGGTTTATGGGAAATGGTTTTCTCTTGCTGAAGCACAACACATGCGGCGCTTGCTTGGGATGTCTCTAAAGACAGAGGAGTGTGGGGGAATTTGGGGTTGTTTGCACAACCCTAAATGGACTTGTTCTGAAATCTCTTTTTTTCTCCTTTTGCAGAAAGCAGATTTCATCTTGATAAGTCTATCCCTTAGCTGTAGCAGACCCACCACAGGGATGAATGTCATCTTTATAGAGGAAAAAAAATTACAGGAATAATTACGTAGTGCTGCAGTTTTTTAGTGTGCTGAATTTAAGGTACTCAATTTACACTGTTATAACTCTTCAAAAGCAATCTAAAAAAATCACCTCTGTAGCCCAGACTTTGCTTATCTCTTGAGTACAAAGATCAACTTTTTTTGTAAATGTTCATGTTAAACCTAGCTGCAATTTGGCAGGAGTTTAGGGAGGAGAGAAGGAAATGGTCTGGAAAGATGATCATGATTTAAGAAGCTGTTCTCAAACAAAGTGGCCTCATTCTTTTATTTCTATTTATCTAGCCTGTCTTTCAGTAAGCATTTTTTGGCTATCAAAACATATTTATTTAGATCTTTCTTTTATGTGACAGAAACCTTGTCAGCCAGTTCCTGACTTGTAAGCGCTTGATTCTGCAACCTCAGTATTCTCTTAACATAGTTTTGTTTATAATCTCCTACACTTGGTCTTAGGANAAAAAAAAAAAAAAACAGGTTTCCCACCATATGGAACCATATGTACTCTCACAGGGGTCAGCAGAATGGCTGAGTTATTTAGACTGAGATTTAGCAGAGACCTCCACTTGAGCTAAGAGTGTGTGGCAAAAGCGCAGAAGAGCTCTTCACTCTGGCAGGGTGGTCTGCAGTCCACAACTGTCAGTGGCCGCTGTGCGTGGTCAGCAGTGAGTCTGCAGAGTTGCATTAAATGTCAAAATAAAAGTAAGTTAAAGGTGGAATGCTCTATTCTAAGAGCACAGGATGTGCTGTGGGTTTACTGTGAACCACTGGGCTGCAGGGTTTGGGAACCATTGGCCTGTGTGGCCAGCCACTAGACGAAGGTGGGCTGTGTTCCTTGCTGGGGAGTTCTTCAGATGGTTGAAGAATTTGGAGTTTGATTCAAGTTGCTGTGGAAGAGTGCATCCACAGACATCCCTCCTGTCAATCGCTCCATCGCTTGTGAAGGTGGTCCATTCCTTCTACCTGCACAGCCTGGGCGTCGTCACCGAGAGTGAGGTGACAGAAGGAGAGATGCCGTCTGTGCATGGTGCTGTTCTGTCTTACACCACAGAGGTTCTCAGCACCAGAGCAGAGCAATTACAGAAGAGCCTTGCTTGGTCTTTGCCCCTTTTTCAGAGTAGTGGCGAGGTGTTGGAATCAACTCCAAAGGTCTCGCCCAACCTGAATTTATATTTTTGTGTGTTGTTTAAAGACCATTCACGCACAAAGAAAAGCACATCATTCTGCAATATTTTCTATATTTCCTTAAGGGTAAGCATCTGAAATGAATATAGCCCTGCCTAAGGAAAGACAATAGTAGGGATTTTTTTGGCAGTGCTAACCAGGGCATTGTCAGTAGTTGTTCGTAAAAAATAAAAATAAAAAAACTAAACCAACATAACTTAGGGCAGCCTTCTCATTCCCCCTTTCTGGCCTTTTCTGAAGTTTGCTTCTGACCCATATTGCTATCTCTGTGACCCTCTGAACTCAGCCAGCCTCAGTTAGCTGAAGCCAGCGGAGCAGCAGGTGTTGCAAAACACAACGTGGTTGTGTGGCTGAACACTTATAGCATTGATCAACTCCTTGCACATGGCTTTATAAACATCTACTGTGGGTTTGCTGCACGCCTTGTCTGAGCGCAGAGATCTCCTGTTGCAACAGAACATGCCAGTGCTAGCACACCTGGGCCGGTGCAAAGCAAACAGTTGATTGTGAACTGCTGGTTTTGGATTGTGGACGGATTTCCAGGGCAGCAGCACACCCCTTTCTCGGATACAACATACTGCTTCCTTTCACTGTTTTGAATCCTTGCTTCAAAGCTTCGAGACCTTCTAAATAAGGCAGTTGAAGCCTTTATTTAATATTGGTGAAACACTGTGGTTTTCCCTAAATTCGTTCTAAAAACGCCTGGACTACTTTTGCTGGAACTGTCTGAAAATATTTAGCCCGAGGCAAGCACACTAGTGGGAAAATTTCTGCCTAAACATCAAATGTTTGGCAGTTACAAGCAACTGAAATCAGGGCCTTATAAAACAAAATGTGTAACTATTGTCATCTGTGCCAGGTGTCTGCCTATACTAACATTTCTGGGTGGGTATACAAGTAATATGGGCAAATTCATAATACATTCTTTCTCTTTAGGAACCAGCTTTAGTCTGGTAAAACTCATTAAAGTCTATGGAATTACAAGATCATAAATCTAATACAACACTGGAAAATCAGGCCCTATAGACGTGCTCTGTGTGTGGTATCAATCTATTTGCAGTGTATATATAAATAAGATTTGTGGTGAAATGAGAAAAACAAGCTGCTTGTACATCATCTAGGAGTGAGCTCTATGTTGTGCTTAAAATTTTCCAGAGACAGATGTGGTGACAGACTTATCAGAAACACTGGCTGAAATGAAGCTGTTGATCCAAACATCCTCATCACCCTTTATCCTAAAGCCAAAGCAAAAATGAGACATCCCTGTGGGTGTGGGCCATGGTAACATTACTTTTTATCATCATTATTATTATATTCAGATGTTGGTTGTGTTTACAATTACAGTACTGGCAGACAGACTCTATGAGAACTGCCAAAGCCGATCATCTAGCCCCAAATCTGATCATATTACTGAGAACACAGTCTGGGATTTTACAGGGGCTTGAGACAAATTGACTCTTTCTTCCTCACCAGCTCATCTTGCTGTATCTATTTCAGAGCAAGGCACAACATCTAATTTATAGAGCCTCCAACTCTTGCTTGGATCCTTCTGGGTGGCTGTCAGGCAAAGACCAAGCAAAGTTAGCGGCTTTCTGCTCGTGGAGGGAATGGCACACAGGTAGCCTTGCAGATTTGGCAGGTAAGTGACTTCGAGCTCAGTGTGTGTGAAAGATAAACAAGGGCTTTCTTTCCCATTTTGGCACCCTTTTTGTAACAAAAGGAGTTGTGGAGGAGGGGAAATGGCTAATGAGCCAATATATGTTATTTCTCTGTGGTTAGGCTGATTATTTTTTTGTCCCAGGGATAACAAGCCAACAGTGCTTGCATGGTGTATATTGAATCCAAGGGATAGAGTGAGCATAGTAGCTGAACCAGGACAAAAGATATCCTTCAGGCAGGTCTAGCAGCCAGTGCTTCAGTGAGTTTCTACTGCACAGACTCTGTTCCCTGGGTTTAATGGCTCACCAAATGAAAATGAAGAAACGAGCAGATTAGCTTCGCCTCTGGAGAGAAAGAGAGGCTTTTTGGAAAGCAAGGTACATTCAGATTATTTGCAAGCAGAGCCATGGAAGCAGGAACCCCAAGGAAGTGCCCCTGTGCAAAAGGATTACTATGAGGCAATGTCCTAAGGTAAACAGCAGAGCAAAGCTACTTGAGCTTAGATCCTGATTCCAACAGAAGGGCTGTTTTCTACAGTACGAATGAGTCCCTGCAGCTAAATATTAAAGACTGTTTTAAAAGACGGCACAAAAGTTCCAGCTCCTGCTTATTAGATCTCAGAGTGGGAGCTCAATGGGTTTTTGTAATGGCAGCATCCTCCTGTCCCACAAAATAGGGAGGTCACAAAAGCTCCCCCTTTACCTTACAGGACATAGCAAGGACTCGAGTCTGTCGGTCCAGCCCTAGTTTAGGGAAAGGGGTTTCCCATGTCCCAGCTGACGCTGCCAAGCACTTGGTCACTGAAATGGTCTGTGGCAGCATCTCCTTTCCTCACTGCTGGCAAGAGCTGTGCAAGTGGAGCTCCTCTAAGAGAAAGAGTTTGTTCTGATGAAGCTGAAATGTATGTTTGTTTTTTCTTTGGTGGAAACTGCTTGCAGACGTCCTGGGGTTTCACGGAAACTGAAATTGCCTTTTTAGTGGCAAAACTATTCACTCTGCATTGTACAGAGCTGTTGGCATATGGAACCTTGGAGAAGGGATGTGGCTTTAGGCTCAGCAGCAAACAGTTTCAGGAGCAGGCAGCCAAGAGCAGCTTCTTCTCACAGTAGTGAGATGCCATAGGAGGCAGGAACCTGCTGAATCCTGAAATCAGTGGGAGACAGATGTCAGGAATCTGCTTCTTGCAGAGCCAGGATCTGCCTTGGGTGAGCGAAAAGGTCTTCTGACCTCTAGCTCACGGCTTTTCCTGAATGCAGGAGCACCATAGTTGGTCCTCCCTGCCACTTCTGGAGGCAAGGTTACCCAGTGGAGCTGATAAAGTTCTGCCACTTCTCTCATAGCTGCAAGATTGTGGATCCAAAATGCCTACTCTGTTCTGAACTCAGGAAATCTTGATTTTGAAACTGGCAGCTCAGCAGTCATGGTCAGAGAAGGCAGCGGGAGGGGAAGAGAGGAGGGTGACCCAGAGCTGTTGCCCCTCTCAGCACTGAGCGGCTGCCTCAGCACTGCGCCACAGCAGCGAGAGGCAGTGGTTCCTGAACCAGCCTACGCTACTCCAGAGCCTGCAGACTCTGAGCAAGAGCCATGGCTGAGTTTCTGCAGTCTTTCCCAGATGGGGAGTCCCTCCCCCAGCTCTGCGTCCTCTGATGGAGAGAGAGAGACAAAAAAAGAAAGGGCAGGATGGGGTAGTGGTGCTTATGTCCCACTTCAAAGACTGGCTGGGCATGCATTTACCAGGCTAAGAAACAGGGACCCTTCCACACACCATTCCTCTATCTGGCTGATGTAATATTTCCCTGTGTCCTTTGCTTTTTGCAACAGCTGTTCTTCATACTACCAAGTGCTTTCCTTCCATGCCCTGCCTCCTTTCTCTCTCTTCCTCCCTCTCCTAACTGCAGAGTTACCGTCCTTGGCTTACTCCCTTTCCTATCTGTTCCTTACCCCACACTGTCAGTGAACTGAACAACCTGTTTCTGCAGACCAGAGGCCTTCACAAGGAGCTCATACAATCCCACCATCCCCACCACCTAGCAGTGAAGCGTTCAGAGCTGGCTTACAGAAGCTCAGCACGAAGGCACGCCGTTCTCAAGGGACAACCAGTTACTGACCATACAGGGACAGCAGGAGTCTCCATCCTTAGGACAGGCTGCCTACCCACTCTTTCAGATAGGCAAGTCCTCAGTTGCTATTCCTGCCATCCAGGTCTGAACATTGGAAACTGCCCCATGTTTCTCTTCAAGCTGGTAAGTTTCTTCTAACTTTCTTTTTTTTTTTTTTCCTAAGCATGCACTTGGCTCTTTCTAATGGATTTAAGAATTGATTCCGTTGATTTACTGCATGGTTTTTCAACGTGCCGTGATGGATGATCCAAATGGGCCAAGTGAAAGCCACTGCTGTGTGGGCAAGAGTGAAAACAAGAAGAGGAAGATACAGATATTGTCAGCAAGCACAGTTCATGGAGAAGAATGTTTTCCCCTTCACCCTGAGCAATAGACATTTAGGCTTTGCATGGCTAAGAATACAGCATTATCTTCCCCTTAATTCTTGCTTGTTGTTACTTAGCCGTTGTCTTTTTATTTGAATGACTAAGCAGCTCTGAAGAGGAAATATAGCTTTTTTTTTTTTTTTTTTTTTTCTCCTGTGGAGAAAGGCCTATGTAGGGGAGCAGTGAAGCTCAGCTTAGATGTTATTTTAAGCAGCTCATTTGTGCTGCCTGACCTATATGACTGAGTTAAGGTCACAGGAAAGTGCATCTTTTTTCCCCAGATTAGATGATGTGCTTCATGCTTTGGGCTGATGCTAATAATTTTGATTTCTGGGACTGGAGAGAGAGATAAAAAGGCACCTTAATTCTACTAGTCCTTGCTAAATCTTCTCAGAGGAATTCAGTAAGCGCCTTCCGTAAACTGCTTCATCCTTTGGTTTCATCTTCAAAAGTAAGGGCATCAACTACCCCATGAAGGACAGCAGCGCAGGGTGTTTTTACTTCCAGTAAAAGGATGAATGTAGCTGTCAGTCCTGCTGCATTCTTAGTTTATACAGTGCCATTAAGCTGACTATCATATCTTTCATGATGTTGTTTGCAGTTATTTTATATATTGGGGATAGTTGATATGCTGGAGAGCAAGGCTGCCATCATTCAGGGGGACATGAACAAGCTGGAGAAATTGGATGACAGCAGCATCATGAAGTTCAAGAAGGCAAATGCAAAGTCCTGCACCTGGGAAGTAGTAACCCCATGCAACAGTACGAAGTGGGGACTGGCAGGCTAGAAATCAGCTTTATATAAAAGGACCTGGAGGTCCTGACGGACGTCAAGCTGGACATGAGTCAAGAATGTGCCATTACAACAAGAGCAGAGCACACCAGACACCAGGCCGCGTTAATAACAGTACAGCCAGCAGGTTGAGGTGAGTGATTGTTCCTCTCTGTTCAGCACTTGTGAAGCCATATCTGGCATAATGTGTCCGGTTCTGGCTCCCTAGTAGGAAAAAAAAATTGATGAACTGAAACGATGTTAGTGGATGGCCACTGATGTGGTCAAGGAGCAGGAGTACGAAAAGAACGAGGAAAGGCTGAAAGAACTGGGTTTATTCAGCCTTAAGAAGAGAAGACTCAGGTGGAACCTTATTGCTCTTTGAACTACATAGTGGGGCTAACAGAGACAACAGAGCCGCTGAGAGGTGCAGAGAGGCAACAGGATAACTTGTACCAGGGAAAATTCCTACCATGCTTCAGGAAAAAGTTTTCCCCTCAGAGAGAGACAGAGAGCTGAAGAGAAGCCCAGAGAGGCTGGAAGCCTTGAATATTTTCAGAACGTGACTGTGCAAGGCCCTCAGCAACATGATCAAACTTTGAAGGCAGCCCTGCTATGAGTGGAGGTGTTGGACTAAATTTTCTCCCTGTTCTTCTATGCTTCACTTTTGTCTAGTGTCCCTGTATTTAGTCTTTCACCAGCTCATCAAATTTCTCTATCAGACTGTTAGATATTCAAGTTAGAGATGTTAATGGTACCTTACAAAGGAAACATTCATGGCCTACAGCTCATGAAACATAAATGTAGACCTGAGCCTGTGAACACTTAGGTATGTCTTAGTGCTATGCATTGTATGTGTAGTCCTGACCCCACCGAACGGAACAGCTCAGCATTCAGTGGCTTAAGAGAGGTGCAGTCTCTCACCCTTTATTTAGTTTTTATCGACATCAGTGGGGCTTTCTTACAGAATAGGAAGTTAACTCTTTACAGCATTATCGCCTTACAGCATTGTATGGCTGCTCCTGAAGTATACATTTCATATGAGATGCTTTCATTTTGCCTTGTAACCGTAATTGCCACTTGATTCCCCTAACTCCTTCACTCAGTTCCCTCTACTTAACTTTGCTTCCCGTCCCTGGAAAAGCAGACCTGCCTGTGGTACAGCCGAGGGGATCAGAAACAGCAGAAAAGGAACGGGGCTGTAGAACTGCTCTGGAAGGTTCCCACTGAGCCACCGCCCCCATCGCATGCCCCTGCTCCCCTGCAAAATGTTTTCATCACCTCACCTGTGCCAAATGTCAGATTAACTGCTTGTGTGGCCCTGATCCAACCAACAGGGCAAGGCCCTGTAGCGAGGGCCAGGCGTAGATGGCTGGAGGAGAGGTGGGAGCAGCTTCAAACTATCATAAACGGATAAACTGATGATTGCTTTCTGACACAGGGAGCAGTAGGCAGGTTACTGCTTCACAGCTCTGTCCATATCAGACAATCTGTCATTTACAAAGGCAATTTGAAAGCGCACTGCGAGAGCCTGCTTTGCTGAGTGAAGGGAGGAGAGCACAGGCTCTCTGAAATGAGCGTGACCGAGGTGCTGGCATTAGTCCCTCCAGTGATGTCACCGGGACAGCTGCAGCAGAGATGCCTGGAGAACATCAGGCTTCTTATCTCGGCCACAGCTCATCCCTGCTGTGATGCAGGAAAGGTCACACTCGTGGCTACTGCATGGGGCTTCCTTCAGACCCTGCCCAGCAACTGCAAATGAATATGAAAGAAAAAGAAAGGAAACCCAAAGCCGGTAATGCAAAAAAGAGGAATGCAGCCGTGACGTGTTTTTGCATTGAGAACATGTAAGTTTGCCAAATACATTCTGCCCCTTTTCCCCTAGCAGATAATCCACAGGGAAACCAAGGCTTTGCTGCTGCTGTCAGCTAATGAGGTTCTTCCTTTAGCTCTCGCTGACAGGTCTGGGGCTGGAGTTCCTGGAGTCTGTCCTCGCCTGTGTTCCCATGCAGGGGGGTGCTACAGTGGCTGTAAGCTTCTCTCATTCCTGCACTTTCCCTTAAAAATAGGAAGGCTTGTCACAGGAGACAAAAAACATAGTGGAAAAGATGACAACTTTGTCACTTCTGCTTCCCTCATAATGGCCTGTGAGTTTTCTCAGAGGAAGTCGGGCAACTCAGGGATCCTGACAGCAAAGCTTCATGAGGCCCTTCATGCTGGTGGTGTACTCTACTACCCTTTTGCAGTGCAAGGACACTCCGCTTTCATGCAAATACAGCACTATAATGCTCTATATTAGCTCACTTGACTGCTTGCTGTGTTCAGAATGTGTCTTTTCTAATAAATAGAAAAAAAGGAGTTCATTTTCTCTGTTCCTAGAATTCAGATATTTTCACCAATGCCTCTTTCAACAAAGCCATTTTTACATAATAGAAAATGCCAAGATTTG
Organism: Chauna torquata; assembly: GCA_013399475.1. Classification (NCBI taxonomy): domain Eukaryota; kingdom Metazoa; phylum Chordata; class Aves; order Anseriformes; family Anhimidae; genus Chauna; species Chauna torquata. The sequence continues at coordinate 44,766 of VXAL01007655.1, read as the reverse complement.
ATTTCTCTTTCATCTGATAGAATACATTTTGACTTTGTAATAATGTGGAACAGCAGTTGCATTTTCAATACCAGTACAAGTGGTACCAATATCGTATTACCAAAGATCATACGATACCTCGACGCATCTCTGTAAAGCTCATCTGCAGTCTCAAGTATTTTCCTATTCCCTTGTAAGGCCTGAGGAAAATCACAACCCAATGGAAATGCCTTCTAGGGAAAAGTGTTCTGGACATCTGCTTGTTTCTGCGGTCTGCATTCGAGAACCAGTTTACAGTTAAGCTGGGAGAAGGGCAGAGGCAGCTTCCACATCCTGATGTCTCTGAAATGCTTGTAACCAAATTGCAGAACTGATCTGTATATTTTGACTGGGTCACTGAGAACCATTTGAATTCTTCATGCTCTGCATCTTTCACATAACTGCAGTTTAAGGATTCATTTTAATGTTAATTTTCCCACTTATATGTTTAAAGCTGAGCTTGGAGTTATGCAAAAAGAGGCATAGTCTATTTTGAATCTGAAACCAACTAAGTGTCAGTATAAAACCGACTCTACATTATAACTTTATACATTTTAACTTTTTACGTTATGCTTTTGAGGAGGTGAAAGACAAAGGACTCTCCCTTTTAAACACAACCCTGTTAAAAAAAAGTGAAGTTTTCTGAAGAAGCGCAAAACAAGATGCTGCTGCATGTATCTGTGTCTTTGAAACACTGTTTTTTAAACAAGGAAAAGACTCAGTGTTTACACTGTTTCATCTGACCCAGATTCTGTCCAGCTTCTCTGTTCATGGTTTTCTCCTTTGTTATTTAACTTTTGTCCAACTTGCGAAGGCATGGCTCCTAAGATCAGTCCTATTATCTTCAGACACTAGGTTTGATAGGACCTTTATTGAAATTAAGTGAAGTCTTGTGATGGAGCGAGATTTAAAGCTGAGGACAGGGGCTCCTGGGTTCTTCTCCTGACTGTACCCACAGCCTTCGCTGTGGTCAGCGGGCAAAGCGTTTAAAATGTCTATGCTTCAGTTTGCCTGACGCCTCAAGGTCTGTGCTGACAGAACCAGTTAGAAAATTTTTTTCTCTCCGTGGAAAATACTTACTTTGATGGCTAAAGAAACAAAACAAAATTAATTTCTATCTAGACCCTCAAATCTGTAGCTAAAAGTTGCAGCTTGCAGCAGGCGGAGAATCCTGGCTAGGGACCACCATAGGCACGTCTCTCAGAGCTGTGGTTTCATTACGTCGTGGCACGGCCTCCAGTACGGGATGGCATCTTGGCCTGAGTGAACCTCCCCTTGTCCACCCGGGTCCTGCCCTTGCTTAGCTGGCATGGGCTGTAGTCAGCGTGGTGCATCTCGGCAGGTGTAAGCCAGTGCGAACCTTGGCCATCTGAGGCTTCAAAACAGCAGCTCCCATGAAGAAATGTGGAATATTTTCCGGATGCAGGGATTTTTTGCTTCTGGACAAAATCTTTCAGATAAGTTAGCAAAACTAATAAAGAAACATACTGCTTAGCCAGCCCCAAAGTACTGCCCGTCCATCACAACCCTTGCTTGAGACAGTTGTGCTTGCTTTGAGATGGCTGTAGCTTGCAGCTAGCTGGCTGGTACCCTGGCTGCCAGCCTGGCAGGTTAGGCTCTTCCAAGCCTTGTCCCTTCCCCAAACCTAAACAGGTGTGAGCACCAGCTCAGGGCTTCCTCCCCATCTTCTGCCAGCACAAAAGGGAAATTACAGCTGGGAAGAGGTTGTGGAACAAGCTCACTTGTTGGCATGCTGGTAGAAGTGGCTCTTGAGGCAATGGGACAGCCTTGCTGAGAGCAAGCTGAAGTAGTCACTGATGGCAGGTGCGGTGGCTGGAAGCATAAGTGGGGCTGTTGGGATGGACAGAGATGAGGAAAGGCTCTGAAGGTGAGAACAAGGAGAAAGAAGCTGAATTAGACTAACAATTCAAAGCAGATGGTACTCTTCAAATGACTAGGCAGGAAAGGCAGCTTCAGAAGCACGACAAAATGATAGCTGGAAAAAAAAAAAAGAGAGAGAAAAAAAGGCTAAATAGTGAATGATACAGATTTTATTGCAGAAATATACAGCGAAAGAATTTAATTACAGTCATGATTTATTAAAATGATCTGGGAAGCGTCCCAGTTCAGAGAAGCTTTTTATAGAGGAGGCAGCCCACATATTGCCTATCTAATTAGCAAGAGAGATTTGTGGACATAGGATGTGGAAAATGGCAGCCATAGGGTGAATGGAACTGTGTCTGTAAATCGCATTTTGACAAATGAGTGAGAAGACTGTCTTGGCTCATCACAGCCACTCCCCCGTCTGTGTCTGCTTCTTTTTTTCCAAGCCAGAACTGAAGTGTTTGTCCCTTCAAACAGCTGTCCTGCCTTTGGTTCGTTTGATGCTGCGAAGTTCATCAATATTCATCAGGACTGGAGAGACAGAGAGACTAATTTTCAGCTGAGGCAGCTGGGTGACTCACTGTCAACACCAACACCGGCATCAAGGCCAGATTCTTTGCCTTTTGACATCTCCCACCATCCCACAGCAGGAAACCTACACTGCCACTGCAGTGCTGCAGCTGGGGGAGGTCTGCTGAGGACTGCAGGGATTCTGACACGACGCCCACGCTCATCCTAGCAACTCCAGATGAGAGCACGGGAAGCAAGCTTGAAAGGTGATGGCCAGAAGCTTTAAAGGATGTGCTGGTATTAGCTCATTGGTAAGGGAAAGCATCTACAATTCTTTCAACAACTTTTCAACCAGCTAGATGGAGTGTCGCCTTTTTTTTTTTTTTTTTTTAATTTCAACGTTAACTAATAAGTAAGCTTTTTAACCTCTGTGCTGTTTTTCCGATTCGCTGGTCTTAGCAGGCCAATTCACATTTTTCTTGCTCTGTGAAGTAGCCTCCTAGTTAGTATAAATTATGTTATGTGAGCACTGGTTTAAGAATTTGCTAATGTTGTTTGCCTGTTATATGCACAGGCAGAGGGGTGTGTGTGTGTGTGTCTCAGCATAACTGTATATTGTGACGATATTCTCAAGGGAATTTAAAACCTATTTCAAAAGTACAACTGCCACTTAGGGCGAAGGCAGATATTACAGATCTGCAAACATTTGCCAACCCAGAAGCAGAAGCCTTGAGAAGTTCTGGGCAGGGACACCTTGCAAGGCCCTGCAAGACAACTCTGAGTCAGCAGCAGGGCTGAGATCAGAGACCAAACCAGCTCCGAAGCTGTGGTTGCCCCCGCGCACTATGTGCCTCTGCCAAGTAGCCCTGGTGAGATGGGATGGTGAGATCAGGGGCGGCATCACATGGACGTGACTGCTGGTTTTCTAGAGCTGGTACCTGGCCTGTGCCAGCCTCCCTGGAGGTGCCTCACCATCTTTGCGCCTTGGATCTGTGGCAGCACAGATCTACAGTGTATTTCTGAAAATGGGATGCAGTTACTTTTAGCGTTACATGTGGCAACGTCGCCCCATGTCCACAAGCCTTCTGTTTCTCATGCTGGCGGAAAGGACCCGCAGCAATGGCTGCTCTTTTGTTCGTGTGTCTTGTGCCGATACGCGCAGCAGTCCCCTTTGGATTTGAGGGCTGTGACCCTGCGTGGACTCTGGTGGTGTCCATGTGGGCTGTGGCAGGTGCTACAAGTGGGTGTCCACTTAGTAGTGGACCCCCCAGGGGATGACAAATAACATCGCTTTGGCCATGTTCGGCTGACTCATGCTGGGTGTGGCAGATCAGAAGTGATTCCAGGCTTATCACATCTTTTCCTTCGTCGGATAGCCAACACAGAGGTAAATATTGCACCCCATTGATGAGAATAAAATCCTGCAGCTGAGCTGAGAGCACGATTGACACTTTTCATTATTTCTGTACTCCAAATAGTTTTTTTATTTGTTTGTTTGTTTGTTTGTTTGTTTTCCCCCCTCAGGGAGCCCTTCAAACCAAGCAAGTGAAGACATTTCTTCTATACAGTCAGTGGCACTCCAAAAGATCTGATCTGCTCTCTGGAGTTTCCACTCATTTTGTCGTGGCCCTCAGGCTGTAACTCAGTGATCTGAGGCACATGCTGTGGATACCCCCGAGTCTCTAGTTTTGCTTTATCTATTTACCTTCCTGAATTGAAAACACTCATGGAACAACAATATCCTTCCCCACTTACAAATCTCCACCTAATCTGACCATCCTTATCAATAAGTGGAGAGAAATAGCAGCAGAAATGAAAAACCAAAAGGTACATTCTTTTTGCAACTGTCTGATGTTTAGCAATCTCATGTTGTGAAGGGCATGCAAAGTTTCTGCTTTTTTTTTTTTCCCCCTCTTAGGTACATTTGTCACCAATCCAGATTTGCTATAGTTTGGGATGTAAACTGACCTCGTGTCACTGAGATTTGCCTGATTTCATGTGTGAGTTTGGCTTGCTTTTGGCATACAGGCACTTGCAGCTGATCCAAACTCATTCAGAAGCTCAGCAGATGCTTCTGCGAGCCTCTTCTATGTTTAGAAATGGAAATGAAGCATGAAACCAGATGCTTTCTGTGCTGTCCTGAATGGATTTTATTCTACTTGTGAGAACACAGTTTACATGTCTTTTGGTTTATCATTTTCAAAGAAGATATGATGTAAAATACACAGGCTGTCCCTGACAAATGGCTGTGGTACTCCAGGAACTGCTGTCTTCTGTACGGCTCTGCTCCAGTCCACCTGAATTCAACAGCAACCTTTCCATTGACATTGGCAGGGGTGTGCAAGGGCTCCGCAGAGTATAAGGATCCAACACTGCCAATAAAACTGAAATTAGACATGGACTTTGTAAAATTCCCTGTCCTAGATTATGCAGAAGATCAGAAAAGAAGATCTTAAGAGTCCCTTCTAACCCTTGCCTCAATGAAAAAGGAACCAACATTTTTGAGATTAAGCATCAGAGGATTTTTTTTTCAAAGAGTTTTCTGAGGAAGCAAGAAACACCTCACTTTAGCTTTCTGTTCTGAAAATATCAGCAGTTTGTTGTATTTTGAAAAAAGCCACAACAGTGGTCAAGCCATTGCCACTATGACTGCAGGTTGGGGGAAAAAAAAAAGGAAAACAAGCCTCTTGTATCTCAAATTTTTCATATGTTGTTCAATGTACTAATGGGCTTTGCATTTATTGAGAGTAATCACCTTAATACTCAGCTGAAATGCTGAGCAAAGGAAAAACTGTTATTGTCGTGATTGACCAGAGTCTGGCAGGATTCTTTTTGTTTGTGGCTTATATTCTTGAAATTATTTTCCAGCTACTGTAACTATGGCTTCTCTGTAAGCTGAGCTCAGAAAATGAAGGCCAAAAACAGGAGAAGAAGAAACTGCCGAGAACACATCTAAAGGCAAAAGGTTTAAACTTCTGGCTCGCAGTAACTTGCAGGAAATCTACCACCATTTCGTTTGTAGTGATTAAAGGTGAGCAGCTTAGCCCTGTGTGGGATTTCTTGCCTTTGAAACACATTTAGTTAATTATTGCATCTTAATTTATTTTCTATTCTAGACTAAGTCTTTCTGTGGGAAGCAGGGCATAGGAAACACAAGATGGTGCTTTTCAGTGACAAATCTTCAGCTATGGCATTTTTTTTTGTACTTGCAATATTAAACCACAGTATCCACAAGGGAGGTACCATAATAGCAAAATGCTATTAAAAATGATGGTATATTTTATAAGAGCTTCCAGTGTCTCTCATAATATTTGCAGGTAATCTCAGTTTGCCAATTTGTCAAGTCATTATTCACCATCTGTGATATCCAGTGATAACCAGGTAGACTTGTAAGTTCATCTTCATCAACACTAGTGAGCTCATCACTAACCTGTTGAGAAAAACAAACAAACAACCAACAACAACAACAACAACAAAAACAGAATGCAAGCATTAAAAGCAGTGTAAAGGCAATGTATTTATTATTGTAGCATGCAGTCAAACCTGCATAATAACTGCTAATTAAAGTGTTAAGTTCTTCATTTTAGAAAGACTGAGAGGCTATCCACCTTTGTACACTACTATCCACACATCTTTTTTATGCTTTGATTTTTGTGATTAGTGACCAAGAGCTTTTTTGTCTGGCATGAGACAATTTTACCTAATCAGGCGCATGCATTAAATGTCAGCAGCTGCAATTAGGCATTCATTTGTATCAAATATTCTACCTCAAGCTGTTATTCGCACCTGACCTTATATCCCCAAGGTACTTCTGCTATCTTTGGAGAGGAACAGAGTAGATTTTTAAATCTTTTTTCATGGCCTGGATGTCGACGGACATGCATGCACTTTCTTGCCCCACAGACCAAGCAGGAGCTAGTTCAGAAGTGCAGCAGAAGTTCCTTTAAAACACAGATTGAGAAGGATAGGTGAGAATGAATGAGACCTCTGCCCCATGCCTTAGAACTTTCGAGTAGAGTGTTGGTTTGGGTTATAGTGACATTTAAGTAGCACTTTACACTTTATGCATTAGCACTGAGTACCTAAAACAAGAGACCTAGGCCTTCCATTTGCTTTGCCCATTTATTCTGTTAGGTTGTGTGCTAATAGCATTGTCTTCCCGAACTGCAGTATTGCAGCTGGACGCTAGAGAGCTCCTTTTACCAAAGACATCTCTCCGACATGAGGGCAGACTCCATGAGAGGCACGTTCAGAACATTCCCCTTTTTTTATACAACACAATTTTACTCATTTTTCATTTTTACATTAAAAATTAATATTTGCAAGGGAAAGCTATCTTTGCCAGAAAGAGCAATGGCTGCAGCTGTAACTCCAGGTCTCCTGCCTCCAACAAGGCAGAGATTTCACAGGAGCTGTAACTTGGGAACTAATTATAAAATTTCAGAGATAATAAAAAGTAAATCAAATGCTGCCAGCTTGGAAATTATAATTAAGTTTTCCTCTGAATAACAAATACACTCAATATGTAATTTATTATGACTATTACTATATTAATAATAGTAATAGCCTATGCCATGCACCTATGGAGAGTACATGTTTTTGTCTAAATTGCTGGCTTATAGTTGCAGATGCGGGATGAATTCTAAATAGCTCTCTGCAGTCACTCTGCTGATAACCTTAAGCCTTACAACACACAAGCTATTGCTAAACACCACTCTATTAGCAAGTGATATAACAGGATGACGACTGGATTTACTTTTTTCACTAGCTGTGTTTGACCTGTTCCCCCAGTTGCCTTTACCCTATCAATCATTTATCCAAAGCCAAAACAATATCTCCTATGCTGTCACTGTAAGGGCATATGTATTCCTTCTTCTCTAACTCTGACACGAGCACAGTCTGCTGCCAGATGCTGTAATGATGTGACATCCTCTCATATTGCCCGTTAGGGATTTTGCTCTAGGGTTGATGTACAGATAGCTATGTCCTGAGGTCGGCAGTGGGAGAGCACAGGATTTTGTCTCCCAAGCAAAGCCCTGTCCCACTCCTATCTCAAAATCTCAGAGTGCAAAGACTGAAAAAGTCCATAGGAAAACTTCACAAAGGCTGGGGAAAGCCTCATTCCAGCCTCCCCTGTGCCCCGTAGCGGTGCTTGGCTAGGGCAGAGAAATAGCTGCCTCTATGAAGAGCTGTAACAACAGCTTTTACTGAAGTTCTTCCCAGCGGCATCGGCATGCTGATACCCACGTCCCTCGCTCGTCCCAGCACGAACCAGAACACAAGAGCCAGTAAAATCCAGAGCAGAGAGCCTTCCCTTCCTAATCCCTTGTGTGCCTCAGAGGGAGGAGATGGCCTCGCAGTCGGGAGGGCTCAGTTTTCACAAGTTTTCAGCTCCTGATTCTATCCCCTGCCCAAGTTCCTATGTAGCCTTGGGCAGAGCTCCTGCTGCTTCAGATTTGTGGAATGATGAAGCTAAAAGGCTTGCTTTCTTCCACCATTTCTTTGCCTTGTTCCCCTGCCCAGGCTGGGATCTGTTCAGTTTTACCTAGAAAGCCAGAGAAACAGTATTCTGAGTTTTGAGGAAGCCTTTCTTCCAGGACAGCCTAACTGTATTAATGACAGTGAGCTGAAATGTTACTTTAACATCTCTTTACTTTGTTTCCAAAACCAGCATGCGACAATAATAGCTGAACACCAGACTCTAATGGTAGTCTTTCTTTGTTCTTTTCAATCCACAGTCCTTTGAAAATGTAATGGTAAAAGATAGATAGGAATTTCAGCTTAGGGCAGCTCCAAACAGGTTGGCCAAGGAGGTCACTGTGGGAGGGGAGAGACTGCCTTTTGATTCATCTGAAATTCTTGTCTCTTACAAACTGCTCAGTGTGAGCCTTGGCCATGTCATTACGCAGCTCTTACACCAGCTCCCGTACACGCAGAGTGAGGCTCCAGCACGGCACTCATCAGCTCTCTTCCTAAATGACCTTGAGCTACCCAGAATATCCTCCCTACCTTTGAGAACAGAGGACTCATAATAATAGAAACTGTAACGAAATCCAGCCGTACCTTGCTGAACTGCAGCTAACAAAATCAAAGGGTGTGGTGAAATCAGGGCTAGCATGTCTCTTACAATACCCCATTTCTCAGAAAATTGTGTTTTATTGTTTCCAGCCCTGGGAGCTCGTATTACGCACTAGACAAACCTAGCCGGGCCCTGTCATTTATCAGTCAGTTTTATGGCATGACAGGCATCTGAAAAGTTAGAAGCCAGTTAAAAAAATTAAAAAATTTAATGGGATTCTGACTGCATCTTGCAAAAAAAAAAAAAAAGGAAATGCCTTGGGATGTCTTTTCTTCATAGGGTGGATACATGGGCCCCCAAAAGGCAACAACAGCAAGGTGGCCACTGGAGAGACAGAGAGGGTTACAAAGGAAATTAAAATGGGATTCCTGTCAAGTCACCCCTTATGAGCCCTCCTTTTCTCATCAATGTTTTGGACAATGTGGTATTCAGAAAAACAAAAATGCTAACTGTGGCTGTGAACTACTTTTCCTCCCTAATTTTATTTTGCTTCTACTGACCGGAGAGAAAATCTTTTGTGAGGTATCCAAGACCTCAGCATTTGGGGAACTCTTTCTAGAAACTAAATATAATAGCTCTGCCAATTTAGCTGACAGATGTGGTTATTTCAGTGACAAAGTGACCTTCTAATCCCCCCCCCCCCCAAATAATAAAATCCCCACTATTGCTTTATTCATCTCCCCGAAATATTTTGAAAGGTGGACTTAGGGAAAATGACTCAACATCATTTTTATAAATCATTATTTAATGGATCATGATCCATAGGCTACTCTTTTCATCAAGATGTAAGTCACTGTCAGGTCTGACTAATAAGAGTTCGTAGACCAGCAATGAGCGTAAGCAGTCTCAGTGACACGAATACAAACTCAGCAGCTCAGCTTATTGCAGCTTGGAATGGATTAATTTCCCATGGCAGATGCCAGCCTCGTGCCAAAAAGACTAACCCAATCTTTATGATTTTCCTGTTCTTCATAATTGTCTATCTAAGTAAATACAGAGAGAACTAAAAATAGGCCCAAATCCCAAGGTGTGGATCTCTGCAGCACTTCTTCAAAGTTGGGCTGTGCTTGAGTTTTCCTTGAGGCTGCCTGGATGCGATGTCCCAGAGATGGAAGACGAGGGCAGGTGTAACGTGCTGGGGCTGGCCATGTTTACAGAGTTTCTGTACTGGCTGGAGTTTCCCTCACTTAGAGGGCTTCATTCATTGATATTTTACATTGCCCCAGACAAAGCAGAAAGTGGAAAAGCACAAATGAATCAACCCAGGGCATCATTAAGCAGGCTGGAATGAAATTTTTGGTCTACTAGAGGTGACAGAAAACACCACTGAGAGGTGTTGCTGAGCATGTTTAGTGATAGTGAGCACATTGGATACGCTCTCAGACTGTGGCTGGTTTTGATTTCTGCATCTTCCGGGCCACAAATGCTGCCCAGAAAGCTTCCAGACTCCCATTTCAGGGACCCTAAGAGTGTTTCGGCTGATCTGCAGATGACTTTTGATTTTGGGCTGAAGCAATGGGAAATTTTGTAAGCTCTGAAACTAGGCAAAACTCAGTAAATTTTTTGAATTGTTTAACAATATAAATTCAAAGGTTACAAGTTCCTACCAACTGAGAAGAAAGCTGGAGTGGAATCAGGCAGGAGAATGGAATGTGGGTGGGCACAAGAAAGCAAGAGAGACCCATCTCCTTGGAGAGAGGCTTGTTCCCAGCGTCTGAGAGGAGGGAGCCCTGTGGTACCTGTTTCAGCAGGAGGGGCTGGAAATCCTGAGCTTGTATGTGTGTACTCATCTTGGGGAAAACAGAAAACCCCCACGTATGTCTCTCCAGAGCAGTTCAGGCAAGCTAAAAGTTTGCACTCAGGTGGCTAAAAGGAGCGTAGGTATTGTTAGTACATGTGGCTCATAACGCTAACCTTGCCAGGTTTGTGTTCTCCAAACCCATTTTGCAAGACAGCCGTAACAAGTTAACAAAGCACCTTTCTTTCCTGTATTAGCTCACATAGACATTTTACTTAAAACAGATTTACATGCACTCGCACACCCTCATGCTCCCAAGCACCAAGAGGTATGGTGGTCTGGCCCAGGTTACTTGCAGTGGTGCAGAGGGAAAGGGACACCAGCTGTAGACATTTCATCATGTCATCATGTCTCCCGGGTTCTTCTTGGTTTGGGAGCCAGGTGCTGCTTTTGTACCTTTTAGGAGCTGAGAATGGGATCTTTTGTTTCTTCATCCCGTTCCACCCCTGGATTAGGATTTATTTTTCTCTCCTTATCTGGGCAGTTTATGGCTCTAAGCCTGTTCTTTTCTTCCTTTCATTACTTCTTGAGAGCTCTGGTTTACAGCCTGTCCTCTGTTTCTGTCTGTGTGTAGTCTGTCTTCAGTTTAAGAAGGTTCTGGTAAGCTGCACATAGATGTGCTGGCATCTTCATGACCTGCTGACCTAGATGCCATCTGCACCTACTATTCCACCATTCCCTCTGGTGCTTCCACACCTAGATAATCACTTTCATTCAGAATGGTCTTAATACTTTTATTAAAAATTCCTCAGACATTGCAACATATTATATATCTGTTCACAGCCAACTCAGGAGTGCAGACGAGTGCTGAAGAAGCAAGGGTCTCTAGGGAGGGTCCAATTTATCCTGCCTCAGGTTTGAGGGTCATTTAGATGTATGGTCTATGGAAACAATTGGGAGAGAAAAGGGAGCACTGAAAAGCTACTCCAGTAATTCCCAGCTGCCTCTTTCCCCATTCCACTTTCTCCTGATGCTGCTGTTTTCAATTGGCCACCGAACTGGGGTTTCAAATTGTTTCACTTGAGAAACTGTACATACGGAGTTTTATTGCTTTGATTTTAACTGATCTATTGGCTGCCTGTGAATTTCTCAGACGCTTTGTGAAAACAGCAGCCGGCACATGGTGATGTTTGCAGGTGAAAAGCAGGGCTGCGTAATAGCTTTCCAGCTAGTGTAGCACCAGCATGGGTTAGGTCATTGTAATTGCAATTGAAAACTTTGCTTTAACACAGCTTGAGCAGCTCTGTACACCTTGGTGGAAGAGGTCTAGTGAGAAGAAGCAGTGTCCAGAGTGGCTGATTGATGCATTGTTTTATCTCAAGTGTTTGTTCACCATAAACACTAGAAAGTTAAGCACTGTAAAATAAAACTCTATCTGCTTGCAAAAAGAAAATCCAAAAAAGTCACCTGAAAAAAAATTCATATTCCTTTCTCAATAGCTTTTATGAAAACTTTCACCTTCCTCAAATTACAGTGACTCCATGTGGCTTATTCTACAATACAGATTTTAATATTTTTACTAAAAATTTATTCCAGCTGTTGCTAATCATAGAGATATGAATAATACTATTATACAGAGAAAAATCTTGACTGGAGTTGGTGCAGATTTATTCATTTGTAATTTTTCCATCTTAAATCCAAATATTAAAAACTAGATGAAAGAAAAGAAAGGTAATTGTAACCACTGGCTTCTACTTCATCATGATGAAATTGAGCTTGCTTGGTAATCAGAGAATAAATGTAGAGATTTCCTGATTTTATCTGACTATCTGATTTTATCAGACCATTTGCAGTGACTGCAATTCAATAGAAACTAGGCATGCCAGATCTTTTGTATAATCAGTTAGTTTTAGGAGAGGACTGCTACTGAGTTCCAGCTCAGAGATGCCCAGAAAAAAACACACCAACTGAATCTGAATAGGGAACAGACTTAGGGTCTTCAACATAAAAACTTATAGGAGGCAGTTACACTGAGAAACATACAGCCAGCTCTGAAGGCTGAGTATAGAGTCAAGTTCAACTGATTCAGTTCAGTTCTCAGCCGAAAATGCCTCCTTCATCTCATCAAAATCAGATTCTTCTTCAGAATCCAGTGCCTCTGTACAGCAGCAATATGAATTCCAGCCACTCAATGTGGATCTGGGTGCTGTGTCCAAACCTGTTTCTTATGCTGCATTTGACTCCGATGCCCTCAGCAGTTCAGCCTCCAGTCTTACAGCCATGTGACAATTTACTCGTGTCTTTGCACAGTAGGAAGCATATGCTTCCTGAGTTACTAATGTCCATTGCTCAGGAAAGCTGTCCTTTTAAAACACCTTCTCTCCATCAAGATTGCCACTTTAAACAGCCTCACACTCATTCTGACCTGCTTGTCGTGAGAAACAATGTTCCAGCTACAGCAAAAATGCAGCTCAGGGCTTTGCACTGCAAGTGGAAAAAATGTTGGGTCATCGAAGAGTCCCTAATCCACTCAGCCAAAATTGAGACTGTCCTGAGTTTTCCCTTTTTAATTTTTGTGGTTCTGAGTCATTAGCTGACTTCCGTGAAGCGCATAAAAAATTCAACTGAAACTGTCTTGTACTTAATCAGCATTAAATAGATGAATGGTATAAGTGATAACTCTTAGGACTGAGGCACTATAGGCTGCACTTTTCCCTTGCTCCTATGCTATAAAAATGCTCTTTCAGTCAAGGGCAAGACTAGGAACTCTCTTTGGCTTTGCGAAATTTCTGCAGTGCTTCTAGGGAAGGAAAAGTGCAGATCCATGCTGAATCAGAAAAGAAAAATACTTTCTCTCCCCCACTCCCCATCCCATCACGAGGCTCCACACACCCAAATCAAGCAAACAAAAATGCTTAGGAGGAGTGTTAATATCCTTAGCCAATGAGTGAATCCACTGGAGTGGACTACTTCAGCAGCCTGTGCCATATTCTGCCTCTGCTCTGCACTTCAAGAATCCTGTTATTCTCATTACTGGGACTTGTCCCACCTTTGTATTGTCCCTGACCTTCAAATTGCAAATAGCAAGCCCAAGTCACTTTATACAGACTGTCCCATGCCTCTCCCCTCTGTCAAATCAGGGATGTTGCATCCACTGTGGGGGTTTAAAGACCCCATACAGACTTTCCCATAGATTAAAGCTTAAACTGGGTCTCTTCAAAGGCAGAAAATGCATTTGTTGTATGAGCTGAAAAAGAGATTCCCACTAATCCAGTAAAAACTATGGCAAGCTTTTTTTTCAGCTTGAAATCTCTCACTTTACACAAGCATATGAAGCAGGTGACAAATGGATCTAAAAATGGGTCACAGAGGATTCTGTTACTTGCCAGCTGTGTCAGTGATGGGAAACGTGCATCTACGGGGATCTACCAAGTGGTTCGTATCATGTGATATCTTCTTGTTGATATTGTTTTGTGAAAACTGAGGGCTTTGTATTTTCAGTACTAATAATTAGCACACTCCATGACTGCCGTGGAGGGAAGGTTTACTAGGGGGTTGTGGGCTGAACTTGAAACGCTGCATGCCTATTGAAAATGAAAGGTCATCCTGAGGATATTAGATTTCTTTGTTTCCTAAGGATCACAGGACCAGAAGAAAAGTTGCCGGGTACAAAGGGCAAGAAGTCTTCCTCTCCTGCTTGTAGTGCTTCTGGCTCTTGGCCACAGTTGAAAGGGAAAGCAAAAACATAAGAACTTTCACTGGGCTTTAGCAAGACTCTGCCAAAGACAAACCTTCTGTAGCCTACATAGACCTAGAAGTGAATCAATATGGTAACAAGCAAAAAGGATCATAATTCGGATTTCTCTAGCTCAGTCCAGTGAAGTGTTTCATTTCAGCCTCTGTTGCAGTGCTCCAAAGTTCAGATCCCGTTTGGCCAAACAGAGCGACGCCCGCACCGAACTGCTTGGAGGGGCCCTGCACGACATGGATTGCTGTCTCGCCACGGCTCTTCCAACACAGATGGGACGCTGGGTTACAATGCCAAACTCAGTTCCAGGTTTTGCAGCACTCCTTCACTGAAGATGGCAATTTCCTCTAATAGCTGGCAGAATATGATGCCTCATTCTTCAGGTTTTATTTTATTTTATTTTGCTTTTAACCATATGAACGTGATCTGTACCAACCACAGAGTCTATGCATGGCAGATACAGAGTTTCACCCTGTGGCTATTGAAATGAATTGCAAAACCACTCAGTAACTGGCTACAAGCACAAATCAATTGTACCAGTAACCAAATGCCTTAGTTTAAATGTAAAATTATTTGTTCAGACAGCAAGAAACTATTTACATGTTCTACTTTTGAATCTACCTCTAGCTATGACCATATGGTAATTTAACTTTTAAATTGTATTTACCGCATTCTTATACTCTAATCAGTCCATGCAAAGCTGAACTCTTCAGAAGTCCACGTTTAAGCTTTAAACTTAAAACTTCCACAGTTTCTCTCTGCCTTTGAGCTGTTGCCATCTTCAGATAATAACAGATCAATCAGTGCTCAACCCTTTGAAGCGTAAGAGTTCAAATGTGTCTACTGCTGTGTGTACCCTGCCTTATGTTTTACTCTGAGCGGAGGCTAAACTTTCCTACTTCAGAAGCAGTGAGCTCTGCTCAATTAGCAGAGCAAGTTTTTTGAGCATTGCATGTAATTAGTTTCAAGGTCTCTAGTTTTAACAGCCATTTGTTAAAAATCTTTTTATATAGCTGGCAGAAAACTTGCGATTTAAATACAAGTAAACAGCCAAATAGCTGGAGTGCTTAAACTACACACGTGATTCCATAGCTCAGATATGCTTTTCTGAGAAGCAGTTTGGCTTTAAATTTCAGAAACGATGACACGGCTACTTTAGGCAAAGAATCAGGGCTTGCAGGAGCGGGAAATGCTCCTTATTAGACCAGATATTTTTGGAAGTGGCAAAGCAGCTTTGGAAAAAAAACCATCCCGTCCCCGGATTCCCTTCTCTCCCTCTCCCTTTCTCTCTCTCCCTCACTCTCCCCCCCTCCCTCCACGTACGTGCCCGCATGTGTGTATGGACCCAATCTACTGGTGTTGAATGTGTGTTCTCCTGCTTTCTGAATGCTTACTATTTGCTGTTAGTTTCTTTATAGGTGATCAGGAATTCTAGAAGTAGATAATATTCTTAATTCAGTCTATGGCAGCGACTGCTGAATTATGAGGTAAGGTTCCACGTGGTGGATTGAAAGGAAAAGCCTGTGTTTCAGCAGGTTTTGATGTTAAGAACAGGCAATCTTCCTCCGTGTCTGACTTGAGCATTATTTGTCTCTTTCACACTTCCGAATGAGAGAAGAAAGTAAATATCTGATATATCTTTTCATCCACCATGGAGAAGTGGTAGCACTGTCACCTGTCCATAAAGGAAACTTGACAAACCTGTGGTAAGTAGGCTTCCTGCACAACATTTTGATAAGTGCGTAAGAAAACTGGTAAGAAAGGACATAGGGGTCTTCTCCCAAGCAAACCCTAGGTTTCCATGCCAGGTGAGAGCTGATTGTCAGTGTTAGTGCTCTCCTAAAGACAGTGAGGGCAGAATGAGCCCTAAATTGGTCAGGACTGCAGGCTCTTTCCATGCTTTCTGGTGTCATCAAGCATGGCAGCTTATGAAAGCAAATGGGAAATCACAGATCTGTATATGAAGCGATGTCATTCATTCCATAGTGTACATCTGTTGTACTATGTGATATTACATGGCTGCGCATGTCGCTGTTACGAGATACTGGCATTAAATCCCTTGATTAGAAATGACATTTTATAATCTCTTCACAATTTACCAACTCAGAACCCTGCATTTTTCGTGAGCTTTCTGTGGTGAACTAGTTAAGCTCAACAGGTGGGCAGTGGGACTTGCGACGCAGTAGGGATGCGTGCAGCAACGCTGGATGTCGAACGGAGAGATCTGTTCCCTGCCCCAACACGGAGTTGCCTGGTGGCTGCCCTGGGCAGGATGCGCTGGGTTTGTTGGGCTCACAGCCACAGTGCTAATGAGAGCCCTTTGGGCTGCCTACCCCCCGCGTGGCACGGCTGCCCCTGAGAACAGTTAGCCCCTTAGCTGCTCGATTCAGAACTGCAGGGGACTGTAGATTTGGTTTGGCAGAGTAATTTAGGATTTGAAATATTACCCGGATTCCACTGTAAGGCAATCCCAACCTTTAAATCTTAGAAATGTTCTTCTGCTTTTGTCAATGTTACAGTCTGTCCTTCTGCCTATCCCTCCTCCTAGTAACTGCCAGCATTTTAATTTACGCCAACAAAAAGTCCCACTTCTGCCTTTTAGGCCTGTCTGCAACTGTGACTTTGTTTCCAGAGCTGCTGGGCACTGGTGGGCTTCAGTGCTTCAGCGCCTCTGGAACCGGGCTGTTTGTGTCTGTGCCCAGGCGTAGGTGCTGGAGTCTAGCTTTATGGACCCACGCTTCAAAACCGTGGTGGAAATGAATACCAACCCACCACAACAAACAGTGTCCCATGCTGGGGAAAGCTCTGGGGAGCCATCTGCTAAAATTTCATCAGCCACTTAAAGGGAAGGTTTGACTGATGGCCCCGCTTCTGGTGGGGTTTCCTTCTGCCCCAGATATAAACACGCTGTCCTGGTTGGAGTTAACTGTTATTCTTAGCTATTACGAAAGTCCATCTGAAAAGCCTGTTTTCTTTCTGTTGCACTTGGAAAATACCAGATCACTCGAAGTGCCAAATATTCTGGGGGAAAAAGCATTCCTGGAGCGGGCTTGCCCTGGACAGCCTGCAAGAAGTCTCCACGACTTCCGCTCCGCTCTTTTTCCCACACGCAGGCACGCACGCATACACAGCAGCTTGCAACCGCACGAGCTGGTGGCGAACTCTACTCTGCATATCTTTTTTCAGGAAGAAATTCAGAGTATGTTCAGTATGTCCATTCACCTAATTTAATCTAAGCTTCTTTGCCAAGCAGTGCTATTTCCTTTTCTTTTTTTTTTTTCTTTTGGTTATAAAAAGGTGGCTTTATTTAAATGGTAAAAAACATTAACAGTCCCTGTTTTTCTGTTCCCTGAGAGAGCCACAGCCACACACCCTTTATTTCGTTTCTGAACAGATGATCTGAACACGGCCTTCCCTTAAGGGAAAGTGAATGGGACTTGTCACTGGCACAAGAAAGGACGTGCGTGCATGGGTGGGATGGGATCCTACACCGCGCAGCCACCAAAACAAGGCTTTGGAGGAGGCAGCCCTCGGGTGACTTTGGAAGGGACAGGTGATGGACCAGAGTAGAGAAAACAAGTTCTATGGCACAAAAAGCCTTCCCAGCGAGCAGGACGTGGCGGGGGACTTGTTTGGCACAGACGGTGCTGCAGCGTGGATGCCACGGAGCAGCGTGGATGCCGTAGAGCAGCACCGATGCTGTGGCTCAGCGTGGCTGCGGTGGAGCCGGCTGGGACGTTCGCACTCCCCAGGTGCCCACGGCCGGCCGCGACGGGCTCTCCCCGCGGCGGGGAAGGAGGGTGCCCAGGCACCAGGGAGCGCAGCGTCGCACCTGCCCCCGGTAAGCGACAGAGGCGACCCGCCGCACCCGCGGGCGGCGCTCCGCCCGGGGCCCCGCTCCCAGCCCGGGCGCGCACC
>VXAL01007655.1:4805-26037 GCA_013399475.1 Chauna torquata | reverse complement strand
CTGGCTCCGGCCCGGCCCGGCCCGGCCGGCCGGCGGAGCTGAGTCGGGAGGAACCTGGCCCGGGGCGCTCTGCGGGAGCTCGGCGCCCTCCCGGCCAGTGCCCCGCGTCCCTGGCGGTTCGGGAGCAGGTGCCGCGTGTTCCGCGGGCAGCCGGCAGTAAGAGGGAGAGTCGAGCACTTCGGAAAGCTCCGTTGAGTGAGAAGGGCGTTTAAAGTGAATTCCCAGTAAGTTCCTCCTCCTGCTCATCCCTCTGCTTTATCTCCAGTACTTTTCTCTGCCGTGGGATGATCACACCAGAAACTTCCCCGGTGCTGTTCTGAGGCAGACCCGTGGCAATCCTTACTTCTCTTTTAACGTTAAGCTAAGCGGTCTGCCTCAAGGATGCTGCGCTGCTTCTTGTAGCCAGCCTGGCAGCTGCAAGTCTCTCGAGTCAGTCACGGAGTTCCCAGCTTTAGATCTTCAGCAAAGTCACTGACAGTTACTCTCGCTAATCCTAGAAGGAAAACCGAGAGCTTCTCTCTTCCTCTCAGAGGAGGGGAATTTGTAGCAGATCATCATAGTTACTAGACGGTTGGTTTGTCATCTTTTGTATTAGCTTGTTCTCTTTTTGCTTTATTCTGATGAAACACAAATGATGGTGAATGTTTGCCACATTCGGGTATTTAAAAATGATCGAGTGCTTGGGGGGAACCGTGCTGAAGAACGAATGTAGCTGGGTGATGCTTGGCACTAGGGTCTCGCTCGTCAGTGATCAGTTGATGCTTATTACAAACCTATGGAAGGCAAACAGAACGAACTATATAGACGGTAATAAGTATGCCAGGAGGAGGTGTTAGTGGTGGTTAGAACTTTGTAGACTCTGCTGAATAACTATTCATTAAAATACCTGATATTTATAAATAACATTTTCATGAGCTCTCTGAAAATAGCGTGTTTCTGTAGGGCAAGACCAGTTTAGGGGAATCCAGCATCCCTCCGGTGCTCCTTGTGTTGTAAGGGCGGGCTTGGAGCTGAGAGCAATCGGAATCAGCCATCTGGGGAACTGGGGCTGGATGCGCTCTGGGTGGAATATCCCCAGTAAAGCAAAACTGAACAGGGCAAACACTCAGGAGCTGGGCTGTAGAGGACAGACGTTACATGTTCGCCTTGGGGCCGTTCTAAGCAGGTTTCTGTAGAGAGCAAAGGGGACATTGGCAGCCACAGGCAGAGTCAGCTTTGTGCGAGCCGAATGCCTTCTCCATCAGTTGTTCAGCCTAACTGTTGCAGTTTGGGGAGCCGTCTGATTAACCCATTACTCCTGCAATACATCCGTGGGTAATTTGAGAGGTGAGCAAACCTGTATGTATCACCACTGACCGCACTGCATGCAGTAATGGTGCTGACTCGGCCACGTAGATCAGGTTGCAGGATTGAGGTTAAGTTACGCTAATCAGCAAAGAATCTTAAACTTTAATAATGGAATGGAAACTAAATGCTTTAGTTCACATTTATATGTCTTGACTCTGAACTGTTTTACCCTTTGCTATTTAAAGGAAGAAGGGGGGGGAAAAAAAAAGGATAAAGTGCTGTCCCCATCTAGTGCTTTTTGGAAATCAGTGAGACTAATTTTCTGAGCAAGACTTCATCCTCAAGTGCTTATAATAACCATACAGCTAAAACCTAGGGTCAAAGGCAAAGTCATTTGTTCACTGGTTGGCATTGCATTTGGAATAATGAAGGAATCGTTTATCTTCCCTGGCTGCAGAGGAAGGTTATTTCCACCGTATCCCAAATATCCTTCCAGCCCTCTGGTTTCCACATTCTTCCTACTTCGTATCTGCCAGTAGTGTGTCAGCGGAAGACGTTAAGATCTGTGTGGAGGGGATCCTCCAAACCCAGTGCTTCCAAGTGGGGTGTGACGAGTTCTTGCCAAACGATGCTGAGCCTGTGCTGAGCTGCACGCTGCCTGTGTGAGCCACCTGCCCCTGCCTGCCCAGCATGGTGCTGCTGGTTGCGCTCTGTCCTCCTGCAGGAGGAGAAAGGATTTGCCCTGCTGGCTGTAAAAGGCTCAACAGAAACGGTCTTTTAACAAAATTGAAATGAATGTAGTTTGTTAATGCTTTTGTTAGGATTTAGTGCATCCATGTAGAGGGTACTTAAGCAAGTTCTGTGACCTGTGCATTACAGGATCTTGCTGAAGATGGGAACTGGGGACCAAGCTATTCTTTTTTTTGTTTGCTTGTTTGCTTACTTGTTTCTTTCTTTCGTTCTTTTTTTTTTTTTTCCTGTGCTAATTTGGTCAAATCCAAGGTATTTTAATAGTAGCATGATTCTTTACACCTTCCTGGTGGCTGTCCTTTTGTTGCGTGACATTTTCATCTGAAACACTTGTTTCGAATCTTGCTGTAATAAGTTTAAAAAAAAAATCTGGGAGATCTCCAAACTGCATGTACAGAGCAGATGTGAAGGGTGGGCTGAGATGTGTGTGTACAGATCCATCAGTCTACAGAAACTTTGTCTCAATCTCTTTTCTGTCCTTTGTGGCTGTGAAAGAGGAAGTATTCATGATTCCCTGTGGCCTTTTCATTGGACTGAGCATATCCTTCATATACGTTACCTATTCTTGAAATGATCTCAATTAATAAAATATATCACTGCTGTGTCTAAAAAATTTTGACTAGACATTGCTGAAGTTTTGTAACTGTAGTTCAGCATCCCTTACGTATTGGAAATCTTAAATGACAGTCCTAATTCCAGTAGACTAATGCTCTGGAGCCAAACAGTGAAAAGAGCTCAAGTATTTGACATTATTTGCACTGGATCTGTCAGAATGAACAATTAGAGGAAAATATGAGTGGCCTGTGTTACTAGAACTGTTAAGCAAAACTTAAAATATTCACAGAACTGCTACATTTTCCTTTTTTTTGTGTGTATGGGTTAGCAACAGAAGGGAAAAAATCCTACACATGAACTGTTGAATTAAATATTGTTTACTTTGTGTCTTTGAACTTCTCTCACCTTTTCTAGTGACTTCAATAAAGTAAAGAAGTGTTGAAATTAGTTGGTTCAGAGACATTCCTGTTATATTTAGGTAACTGCTAGGTGACAGATCTAGAAGAGCTCCTCATCTGGAAAGGAGTTGGTATGACAGGCAATGGTTTTGCTTAGTCCTTACAAAAAACTTACTTCATGCTCTCCTCTCCAGCGCTGTCACTCAGAGATGTTTACCTGCAGCTATTCTCCAAGAAGTGATTCAGTATACTTCTTTTTAAAGAAGGCAGCTTTTTGGATTCAAGATACACTATTTCTTGGTGACTTCCACATAAAATGTTAAGACGGGGTAGGGTGGGGTGGGGAAGAACTGCCAGTTCTATAATTCACTCAGGATTTTATATTTAAACTGGGTGCTTTCTGTCTTACACCTCGTCTTCACTAGCAGAAGTTTGGTGAATCATTTATTGCCTTAGTAGCACTTAAGTTATTCCTTGGTTCCAGTGGTTTTGCAAAAATACTTCTCAACTGTTGAAGCAGAAGGTGAAATCCTCAGTACCACCTCCCTCTCTCTTCTTGTCTTTCAAATCCCCATTTAGATAGATTTTCATCACAGAAACAGGTGATCGACGTTTGATGTACTCAGCAACACAGCAGACAGCCTAAAGGTATGCGGTGGTAGGAGGCTGTGAGAATGAATCTTTTTTTTTTAAAAACCAAATGCCAAGATTTAAAGCCTCTTAATCAGATCAGCCTCCTGGTTTTCCATGTGGTTGAGGAGAGGCCCAGGAGAAGTGAAAGCCCTGCCCACCTGGCAGGGGACACAGCAGGGGACCTGTGCCACAGACACAGCAGAAGGCAGATGTCAGTGAGGGAGGTGCCACAAGACCCCAAATAACAGCTCACCAGAGGCAGAAGACTGGTGGAAAAGGAAAAGATAGTGGCAGGTTTAGGCCACGTAACCGTTACAGAGACTCAGGAGGATGACACTGGCTGGAGAACCACAGGAGGTACCTGGTCTTCCTTGAAGGAGTTAGATGCCACCATTCATTGGAAATGTGCTTGGATCCATGAGAGGGGAAGAGTGTTCACTCCAGCTGCTGCTTGGGCTGTGGGTGGCTCTTTTGGCTCTGGGAGGAGAGGACCTGGAAGAGAGGTCATTGAAAGGAACTAAATTGTCCCACTAGGAAGGATATAGACACGCTATTTGAAAGCAGAACCATCTTACTGGTACTCTAACTAGTAAAAATGGGAAAAAAAAAATCTATCCTGTGCTCACCTGCTGACTGCAGAATGGATGACCCACCAGCTCAGCCTGCAGAGGCTGCTAGTTGGTGATGGCTTGGGTAGCATGCATGCCTAGGGAATAAATGGGGTCCTTCGGCAACAGTTCAGTATGCTGTGTGGGCACTGTGAGCCTAATATAAGACTACCAATGGCTTCAGGTCAAAGCCTGAAGTGACAGTGGGCTTGAGTTAGATGTAAAGATGCAGCCAAAGAGAGAATTAATTCAGTAACTCACTGCCAACCTTCTGATCTATCTAGTTGCCTACAGCTGATCCTTCTGTTTTTTCAGCTGTATCAATGGCATGAGTTTCAAGGACAGGCAGCTTAAGAAAAACAACCAGGGGAAGAAAAAAAGATCTTAGATTTTATTTGTTCTTGATTTAATGGTATATTACATTTTGACATCACAGGGTAATATAGGGAGCTATAATGTGTCAGGTTAAATACACATTGCACAAGTATTTTCTTCACTCTGTGCATCTATATTATGGCAATATCACGATGCTTAAGATTATGTCAGTATTTCTTCCGTATAGCTTAGTCTAATATTTCTACCCTAGCTACGGCAATCACTCTCCATACTGATACTGTGATGCGTGCCATAAAATCGATGAAGTATTGGTGTAGCCACAATGGGCTGAAGTTACAAGTGAGGTGAAGTTTGTGAAAAGAGGCAGTTGCTTTTATTAGACCAGTTTTGTTGTAATTGAAATGTATGGACACATTTCTAAACACATAAGCCTTTATTCTGACCGGGAGCAGATCGCGTTGCTGCCATTTTAGATCTGGGAAAGGGTGTGTGTGCCTCAAAGCTTGTGTTTTTTCCAGCTCTGGAATTGCTCATATGAGGCTGATAGACAGAAGATTTCTTTTCTCTCCATCACATTGAATGTAATTATTGTTTTGAAATAGAAGGGGTAAGCTAGAACCGAATGGCGCGTGTCGTAGTGTGTGTCCGATTTTCTTTCTTTTGGTTGTAGGTGTGGGCTGTGCCCCTCTAGGTGGGCTAGCAGGGTCGCTTGGACTCTCTGGAAGGAGACCGGGTAGGTGCTCATGAAGCCCAGTGTTCTTGGGAGGGCTTCAGAGACCTCAGGACAGGGCGAAGGCTGGAGCTGCGGGGCGGCGCTGGAAGCCGCTGCCTGGGGAGGGAGTGGGCAGCAGCCCGGCAGGCCTGCCGGGTGCCTGCGGGCTGCAGGC
The DNA here is from genome assembly GCA_013399475.1 of Chauna torquata. Taxonomy (NCBI): domain Eukaryota; kingdom Metazoa; phylum Chordata; class Aves; order Anseriformes; family Anhimidae; genus Chauna; species Chauna torquata. The sequence continues at coordinate 20,583 of VXAL01007655.1, read as the reverse complement.
CCTGCTGCCAAGGCCAGAAGCGGGGGTCTGCCCTCATGCCCACAGTGGGCTGGGGCGAGCTGCGTACTAAATGTGTTAGACTTCTGTTCTGTCTAGCCACAAAATCCTCTCTGTGGCTAAAACTCGAAACAAAATTTCTCTCTCTCTTGAATTTAAAAGCCTTTTATTTTGAGGGGGAGCGTTCACTAAAAGGCCCAGGCAGGTTCTCCTCAAAGATCTGGCTGAGGTGAATCCAGTCACGTCTGTGTTTGCTGGTTTTGTCATTGGTGTTTTCCCTGATTAACACCTAGTGATTCCTGGGCATTTTCTCTCATCCAGCATCCTATTTCTCTTGCACCAATGTCACTCTTAATTTTCTTTTGTCTTCTCTTACCTAAAAGGCTCAGCTTTGGACCAGCCTTCTTCCCCACAGGAGCATCCCTGTCAATGCTCTTTAGTGTCCATGAAAATAAAGTGCTCTGGCTGCTGCTGGTTAGCTAAAGGCGTTTCTCTGCATTTACTTGCTGTGTTTCTGAATGCTTTCCTAGGCTTTCTCATTTATTGTCTCTCAGAGTTAAAAGAAAAAAAAGTGTTGCTCTGTTTTCATACGCTACACTTGTTTTTGTCTTTTCTTCAGTATAAATTAAAATGGCATTTCTTTTGTGGTCTGCAGCTTGAGCTGAAAGATTACCAAATTTATTTCAAATTTGGTGAAAAACTCCTGCATCCAGTTTGAAATGCGCTCTTAATTAGGCCTAATAACTTCGGAATAGATTTCTGTTAGTGCCATTTTCGCTTCTTGATGAATGACTGTCCTAGCTTGGTTCTGGAATACATCTCATCTCTTACCCTCGCTGCACTTGGAAGAGGACTGCTGAGGTTAAAACATCCGAGTCATTTGCCCATACCACTATCAAATAATGCAACATGTTTTACTCGCTTGCTGTACTTTTGGAAAACAGCGTGGATATGCACAGCATTGCAGACTGCTTCACATATTGCAGTACGGTGTGGTCGGTGGTGGGGTGGTGAAGAGTTTTGCGAGATGTTCATTTCTTTCTATGTGTTGCTATTGCAGAGAAAATAGTTAAGCACAATTTTTAAGACAAACTACCTTTTGTTCACAATCTGGGTAAAATGACACCTTGTCAGTTTGTAAATTGCCAGTCTGGCTTTTTTTTTTTTTTTAAATTTTCCCAGGCTGTTTGTGGAGATTACTCTAAAGCCAGGTGAAGGATACATTCCGTATTCTTAACGCAGGGGTGACTGTCAAACCACACTTTCTACCGTTTCACTAGAAATTTCTGCTCTAACATATTTGCCACTTGCAAGGTGCTGTTGCTTCTCAGTCTAATTGTGATTTCTGTTTTCTTTTCCTAACCCTGCTGGAAAGTAATAAGCTGCTTTGAATGCCAACACTTAACTGGTTCTCTTGTAAGCGATGGCTGTGCTCTACGGGAATTGCTATAGCTTGGGTATTGATATGGCCTCTGTCTTCTCACCCATCCACATTATAGAAAATCGGGTAACAAACCATTTAAGCCTTATTGTCCATTTAATTTTGAGGCATTGTACTGTACTGTGAAAAGATCACCAGTGCAAAGTACTGCTTCACCAGCAAACTCTGCTGTGCTTGTGCAGGCCATCGTATGAACACTACTGCAAATGGGGCTGATTTTCTTTATACTGCTCCACGTTTTTCTTTAATCTTTGGGCTGTTTCCACATAGTACTTCAGCCGTTGTTGTCACTGATGCAGCTGTACCGTTTTTGGAGTACAGATGCTCGTTTTCCTGGCACACAATAGATGCATTCGTGACAATTATGAGATTTCACTGCGCACTGAAATTGTGCATTAGTTTACATAAAGTTTGTTATACATATATCACAGAAATCTAAAAGGAAAGGAAGATCACAGGAAACTTAATGCATCCTTATATATTAGATTAACTCATATAAATCTGCATATGTGCCTTCCTCTGTAAAAACTGTGGGGGTTTTATGAGGTGTGGGATGCTCTGCGAGTTTCCATTGTGTTACTTGCTATAACAAATTACCATTATTATTCTGTGCATTTCTATTTCATAACATGTTGTGTTTTTTGTTAGTCTGTTTAAAATACTAAAACGGATTAAACTAAATGAGAGCTGCCCAGGGATAATAACGAAGTCTATAAAAAGACAAACTCTCCACTTATGGTTTACAGTATTATTAAATCATAAGAGGTCTTAAAGGTTGAATGAGTCTTTATGTGTACAAGTGGATAAAAAGCGCTATGTTGGAGCCTAAGGGTGCTGGTGGTTATATGTAACTGGCTTTGAGTTTTAGAAATGGGATTTGTTGGTGAGCCCTTACTCTTGCGGCATAGACCGCCTGGTTCCAGGTCTGCAAGGGTGGAGTCCGCTGATTTCCAGTCCCACTTGATTTCCAGGGCCTCTGTACAATGAATCGCTTACCCAGGGAGAAGCGTCCCTGCCTGACTTCTCCAGGGTGGGCACCCTCGGCTGGAGCGTAGCATGGTGTGCAGTCTGCTCCATGGGCCTTCAACAACGGGTGGCTGTGGAGGTCCCTTTCTGAGAGCAGAGCTACGTGGTTCCTCGCCCTAGAGCGGGCAGTGGAGGAAAGGAAAAGCTGCCGTAGGTAGTTCGGCAAACTACACCAAACCTCTCCTGGTGTACCTCCTGCTTTGGCATGCTGTTTTGGCGGTGTTCTGCCTTGGGTGTGACACTCTAAACCACACCTGCTACAACTCTTGGACAGAACGGCTGGTGTCGGGACCAGGGTCTGTGCTTAAATACATGTTGGTATGGTCTGCTCCCCCCTGAGGCGGGGAGGTGAGCAATGCTGGGACTTCTATAGTGAATTTTTTGCTTGGTGGTGGTGGCTTAGATACCTGACAGTGTCAGCTGGTATCCTTGGTGTACATGCTTTTTCTCTTCCTTTCCCCTGGGTCTTTTGAAGGCCTTTGCATTTGAGCCATTCTCCACTTCTCAGGAGGCTTAGCGCACTCTTTGCCTTCAGGAACTCTTCCAGCAGAGATGTTGAGGCAAACTCTTCTTCCATGAGTGTTTCGTGAGGAGCTTCCCTGAGGAGAGATCTTGTCTGAGATGGTGGTGTCTCTCCTTTCTAGTGTCTCCATTCCTTGGAGCATGTTCACTTGCTTTATTCAGCCCTATATCTTTGCAATACTATTTGCAAATACCTTTCTGATCTGACAAATCAGTCAGTTCAAAAAGTTTGGCCAGCCTATCTTCTAGCTATGTGCTCTACCAAGGCTGTAGCATATATCTTAAAAACTGTACTTTAGCTCAGACAGATGTTGTGAAGTGGCTAACATGTTCAAGCCTATACAATGCTGTGAGTTAGAAATGATTGTACTATTGGTGGGTTTTGGGCTGGCAACTTTAAAAAAAAAAAAAAGAAAAAAAAATACTCCCTGTTTGTGGACCAGTTTAGATATGGAAACATAAGGATCTCCCTCATCCCATAACGGAGTACAGTTATGGCCTGCCAGAGCTTCTGTTCATGAACGTTGTGTTGGAGAAACACCACTTACTACTCAGGTTTGAGATCTTTGTTTTAAGTTCTTTGTTTGCTGAGCCATATACTGTGTACGATTACTGCAAGACTCTGTGGTAATGCTGATGTCAGTAAACAAAGAGAAGACTGAATAGACTGAATCTCTGCAAAGGTATTAAAGTTTAAGAAGTGACAAGGCTTTTTTTTTTTTTTTTTCTTCTTAAAACCCATTCCGCCCTACTCCCCTGCTCAAAAATTGCTCTGCAGTGGAGCAGTGGAGCAGATTTGGCTTTCTGTAGTAAGCTGCCTTTTTTCCCCATGAACGGATGAGCATGTTGGGGAGCTTTGCAGAGTTGTTGTGACTTGGATTAGAGCTGTGTGGAGCCCCAGATTTACTCACCCATTTGACGTGCAATAAACTCGGCCACTGCTAACGTTTCAAAATCATTCTACGGGGATTGTTTCAGGACAAAAGAATGTTTCCTTTGTTGTCATGTGGCCTAATTTCTTATGACAAAGAGCTTTGCAGCAAAAACACTGGTGTGAATGTAGCACCTGCACACAATTGCGTTTAATGTTCACAGACCACCAAAGATGGTATTCAAAACATACGCTGAGGCATGCCTGCACTCAGATTTTGCTGTTTAATGGAAGACTTATCTTAATAGCATGGTGCTGCTATCTTTGTGTTTTGTTCTGCTTCTGTGTTGTTTTTTTTTTAATTAGTGTTTAAAGAATTCACAGGGGAATAGCCAAGCTGTGAGGCTGATGCTTTTACAAAGCTGTTTTCACTAACTTAGGGTAATTCTCAGTTTACAGGTCTTTTTGACTTGATGTTCGCTCCAAGAAGGGGTGCAGAAAGCACACCCTGCCTCTGGGACAGGTGACCTGATGGGGAGGGAAGATCCGTCCCCTGTGAGGTTTTGCCTCTCTTGTCAGTAGACCTGCTTTGCAGGATGGGAAGTGATCAGACACAACCCACGTAGACAGGTGAAAGATTTTTCAAGAGTGCTGTCAGATGTTGTGTTTTTGGTGATTGGTCCGCACATCTCGGCCAAATAAATAAACAAGAAGCTTTTGCATTTGGTATATGACTTGTCTGTATTGCCTGATAACCTGAACCTGACCACTTGTCCCCACTGTCCTCACCTGCCCTCATCTGCTCTGGCAACCTGATTTCTGGAGAAAGCACAATTGGACATTTTTTCAGGGGAGCCATGCTCCATCAGGCTGATTTACAGCCAGAAATGACTCATTTGTCTGAAGAAGTGGTCCTGCAGGTGATCCCTGCCATCGTGCACATCTGCAGGTGTCTCTGAATGGGAATGTTCTTTAGACTGCTGCTTCGACTCCTTCTGGGCAGGGTGGCCCTGTGCTGCCCTGGTTCCATACTGCGTGCTGAAAACAAGATTTAGGCCTGGGGGTTCCCGCGGCTGCAGCTTATTTACAGCTGAAACTCTGTCTGGGTGTCTGTTGCTGCCATTTGTTGTGGTTTTTTGTTTTGTGCAGGTAGAAATGAGGGAAACTGATGTATCCTGCAGCCCTGCAGTGGCTTGCAGGAGAGATGGGAAAAAATGCTCCAACAACACAACTCTTCATGTATACTTGAATTATGCAGACTGATGTCTTGTCACAACATGGTTATATCAACCTATACTTCAAAGGGAAAGGTCAAGTTGTGATAAAATCCTGCTTTTCCCAAACTCTGTGGGTTTCAGCTATTTACCCCCACAAACGCTCCAGTGGGAACAGAAGAGGAATGCAAAAGTAAGATGCCTGGTCTGTTCAAGTTAGATTGACCTGGAAAAAGGGCCAAGACAGATAGCACACTATTGCGTATGAGTAAGGAACGTAGAGAGTATTATTTATAAAAAGCATATGTTTTCTGGCCCTCACAGATGCACCACACCTCCTCTGTCTTACAAAAAAATTAAGGTGTTTGCATGATAGCAACAACTCGGTGGCATTACTGTTGAATCATGTATGTCATGGGAAGCCTGATGGCTGTTAGTAACAAGAGGAAGACAGATTTTTTTTTACCCTTAGCCTGTTTACAACTGCAGGTTAAATATTTAGATTGATTCATATTTTCGTTGGATGTCTTGTCTTTTTTTTTCTTTTTTTTTTTTTTAAATATCCTTAACATTAGTACATCCAAATTCCTTGTTCATGTATGGAATCCTCACTAGATACAGACACCATACGTGTGTGTGTGTGTGTGTGTATATGTATATATTTGTCCAAATGTACAGATACAGTTAATTCTAAAGAGAATCAAGTTATCTTCAACTGCATGTAAAGCAAAGCCCGTCAGCAGCTGTTAAGCAAGTTGGCTGTAAAAACAGTGACCTGAAAAATATGTTAATACGTGGTATCGAACAAATGTCATAACAGCTAGTTATATATGTTGTTTATGAGAGAGACAAATAATGAATCCCTCATTGTCTCATTGAGTCTAAGGTGATGTGAGCTAACTTACCTTAACATCAGTGTCCTCATAAAAATGATGCTGACTACTAGAGCAGCTTCTTAGTGTAGTCCTGATGTCAGTAAAGCATTTAAATAAATGCTTAACCTCCAGTATACGAAAGCATTCTGAAAGTGAAATGGCAATGAAAGTTCCTGTAGCACCAAGCCAATGCTCCAGCGCCTTATGGAGTCCTTGTCCTCGTTGTTCCCAAGCAAAAGCGTCTATTCCGTAGTCTATTCCGTAGCAGAAGATCACTACCCATATTGTAAAGCTGCCACGTGGCTGAGAAGCATAGGAGGTGCCAACAGGGAAATAGGACAAGTGCTGTACTTCTGATGTTGGACTGTGTTAGTTGCTGCTAAGGAAGTACATCTGTCATTTCACTGCCGCAGACCTAACTTAATGCTAGGGCACAAGCCTCTCCCGTCTCTGTGTCATGAAGCTTGCCAAATTCAACCACATATTTTAGAAGGAAAACTGGGGAAATGGTTTCTTTTTAATCAGATAAACCAGAAGTTCAGAGCAATTTTCACTAACTAGTTTAATAGCATTTACATTAGAATACTGCAAATCAGGCAAAAAGAATAATTTAGAGTATTTGAAAGATGTCCTGCTATTACAAGGCTGCTCCAGTCTAGTTATGGCTCTCTCTCTTTTTTTTTTTTTTTCCTTACAGGTTAAACATATTACTAGCTGGTATGAACCCCTTCTATTTCCACGCGGTGAATGTAATTTTACACTGTCTAGTGACTCTTGTGCTGATGTATACTTGCGACAAAGCTGTGTTCAAGGACTGTCGACTTGCTTTTGTCACAGCGCTGTTCTTTGCCGTGCACCCCATTCACACCGAGGCTGTAAGTACGCAGTACAAAAAATGGTGCCACAGAAGCTAAAAATAAACGTATGCTTTAACTTTGTTATTTATTTATTTTTTAAAGAAACCTTTGAGTCATACAGAATGTGATAGTTGTGATATTTGCTTTGGAGGGTCAAAGGTGAGAATATGCCATAGTTAAAATAATTTTCAGGAGTCCTTAAGAAAACCATGTGTTCAGACTTGCCATCTTCCTGCTCCTGTGCTAAATTCTAAGTGACGGTCCTAGTCAGCGATGCCAGCAGTAAATGGACAGTCATTCAGTGGACGAAAATGGCGAGTCTTCTGAAACCAAAGAACTTGCCGAGGCCGCTGTCTCCTGCTGGGACATTGTTCCATGCCTTCACTCATCTTCTGTAGTCATCAATTTAAGGGAGAAAAAGTGAAGGGAGCATTAGCATGTATTCTGGACAAGATCACTCGCATAGAGGTGATATGACCCATGGGTTAATTTTTACTGCTTTCAATTAAAAACTAAAAATGTCATCCTCAGAAAAACACGTTAGCTTAATAAATGCCATGGTAAGTTTACAGAGCAACAGCTCATACTGCACTTTTTTTCTGTTTGTTCTACGAAAACGTTTAGACTTAGCCGTTCTGCAACTGCAGTCCGTTAGCGTGGGGAGTGACTTCTCCTGTGGATAAAATGAGTCTTGCTGTCTTTGAAAAGGAAATGCGATGTGTAGCTATCCGTGCTTAAAAAAACAAATGCACTTGTTAGCTGAGGTACCATTGACATCATAGACTTGTAATGAGCCTTTGTAAATTAGTGAGTGAAACCACTGCTGCGGCTGAGAACTTTTGAGGATAGATTACCTTAATAACAAAAAGCCGTGAGCTTTACAGTTACTCCCTGTGCTGTCTCATGTGAACTAATCAGCTAGGCACCTTTTGATAATACAGCTTTATAGTATAGGGGAGGTTTTAGAAGAGGCACTCTTTGAATTTATTTTTGTCTGGGTCAGAACTTAAAAAGGTTAAAATAAATACCAGAGCACTGAATATAGCTTAATTATGTAATCTCAAAAGAGGCAAAATTTCAAAGGGCCTTTTATTTGCTTTATGTTCAATTTTAGATCTTAATGAAATGGAATATTGAAATATTTTGTTAAAAGAATGTTTATACATTCTTCTTCAGTATTCCCTTTCTTACAAAAAGATTTTGTTAATTGTTATGTGGAAAAACTCTCATAAACTCAGGTTATTCAAAGAAAATAAATTACATACCGCTCTGTTACTTTTTGTTGATGAACTTTAATCAAATGTTAATTATTAACTCACTCTTATTATAAAAGCCTTCTACAAAGAGTTATTCTTTCATTAGTCCTTTTCTTTAACAGATCTCAGTTCAGGGACTTTGATGTGTTTATCGTTCAAGCCTTATTATACAAATTTAAAACAGATTCCTAAAACTGGTATTTTTCTGTGTAACTTTATCAATATTTTAAAAAGAACTTAAAGCATGGCTTCTCTGTTGGATTACTCATTTGTTTAGACATGTGAGAAATGCAGCAGACAAAACTGAGTATATCCTACACTAACCAAGTAGCATTTCGGTGTGATGAGGGAGGATAACAAAAGCTTAAAACAGTAGCAGTTAGCATGGATTGTTGAAACAGTCACTGAATGTACCTGTCTTTGTATATATCTGCTTTTACATCTGTACATCTCTTTTCCTTTTAGGTAACAGGTATAGTAGGCAGAGCAGATGTCCTAGCCTGTCTACTCTTTCTGTTGGCTTTTCTCTCCTATAATAGGTATGGATTCTTGGTATCAATTGTTAAAATATGATGAGGTGCTCTGGTTTGAGGGGGAAATCTGTCAGGTTCTGGTTTCTGCTGGCAGAGGTACTTCCTCCAGCACTGTGCCATGTAGCAGTGCTCTGGTCTCTGCTGCAGTTGGAGTGTCAAATAATTGACTCTTATGAAAATGAATAAGCTTAAAAAGGGAACTTAGTGTTTAAGATGCCCTCTTCCATTGACTTTAGTAACTGAGCATACACCAGAGGAGTGTTTTTAGAACTGGACTTGAAATTACAAAGCAATACTTTCAACTGAAGGAAAATTGTCTCTTTGGAGAGTGAAGAAACCAGCCCGTGAGGGTTCAGGATCATGTCCAGACCATTAGTTGTCCTTTTCGGATGAACTTGGAACTGTTTGCTGGTCTGTGTCCTAAAACTGTAACTGAACAAGCACAGATAAGAAATAGCTTTGCTTGGGTAGGGTTTCTGCCCCTTTGCATTGCTGTTCCATTTAGGAGTAGCACCATGCCATCATGGCCATGTGGAAAAGTTGCTTGTGTCCCTCTTGGGATGTTTGCTGCAAATCTATACCACAGTTTTCATCTGAAGGTTTCAAAGGTGTAAAACTGGTAGTGAAGCTGTATGAATTTTGTTTGGTTTTTGTTTCCTTCTTTCCTCTCATATAGGCTTAGTGCCCTGGTTTTTAAGGATTAGGACACACGTTGACCCAGGGGAGTGTGGGTGGGATGGAGGAATTTTTGCTTGTATGGTGCATTTTTCACTTAAGGAAAACTAAGCACATGTGTTCTAGATGGTGGAAAGCAGGTGTTTTTCTGCCCATTCTGTCTTTGTACTTACTTTGCCTTCCTCTGACTATTTTAAGTCTACTTTATCTTTCTGCTCGTCTCTTCTTCCTCTTCTGCTCCAGTTTCTGGTGCACCTCTCAATACTTATATTTTCCCTTTCTGTCCTAGTGTCTAAACCATTCTTCATTTATCAGCGGTGTAGATTGTTCATATGACTTATTACCAGGATATTAAGAAATTAGGGAAAAGTGCCTCAATATTTATGTGAAAGTAGTAAGTATGAAAATAACAGAAAGTTGAAATATGTTTGTCAAATCTCTTTTTTCAGGAGTGTGGATCAGCTTTATGTTGGGGAACATTTCCCTCCCACTGCCTCCCCATTCTTCTTGCTGCTTAGTTTATTCCTTGGGACGTGTGCAATGCTGGTGAAAGAAACTGGAGTCACTGTGTTTGGTGTGTGCTTGGTTTATGACTTCTTTTCCCTCTCCTGCAATGGCCTCAAACTGTAAGTAATTGCTATGCTTGCTGTGCTTACCAAGTGTTGCTGCCTGTATGTACAAAATGTATGTCATTATACATAGCACTGTGGGAGGTGGTCTTGCCCTGCTGAATTAGATGGCACACATTTGACAGATTTGCAGCAAGCTTATATTCTGTTTTTGTTTGTTTGTTACTCTATAGCTGCCTGTTAACTTTTGCTGGGTATATAGACCAGATGTGAAGAACTGATCTCTGCAATGCTCAGTTCACTCTGACAAGAATAATATTTATTTTTTGCATGGGAGCTCAGACTGAAGCATCAACGTCTTGAAATTTCTCTGTCTTAACTCCTTCCACTAGCATCATCTGCATGATTATTCAGTCACAATCCCATGGTTGTAGAAATATGTTATGACGCTTAGTAGTAAAATCAGGTTTGATCCTTCCTGTCCTTACAACAAGGAACAAGAGGGAAAATATCCAGCTAGTTCTGGAATGATTGGAATAATTAGCAACTCTTAACAGTTACTGGAGAAAAAATCAAATCCTTTGAAGACTGTCTCCCTCAACCACTTAGTTTCACAATAACTAGGCAACTCTGCATCTCCATTAAAAGGCAGAAGTCTTTCAGTTGATAGAAGCTGTTTTTTATGCGTTTCTGTCTCATATCATACCTGGTACAGAACTGTTGACAAGTGAGCGAATGTAAGAGGTTGCTGCCACTGACAATGGGAGGTCTCACTCCTGCCATCACTTCCTATATTCCTACCTGCATTGTCCCCTGGGCTCTGGAGCCTGTCACACCCATGCAGGAGCTAGTGGGCCTAGTTTGTAGAAAAGGACGCTGAATTTGTGTTTCTGCAGTAGTGAATTAAATCAGCTCCCAGCAGGGTTTGGGTTGTTGGCTGAGGATTTCTCCTGTTTTAATCTGATGAATAAGTTGTAATGGTGTCACTGGTGGGCAAGTAGCCAGCAAGGAGTTTCCTGGGAGCTGACAGCTGGCACGCTGCTTGTGACGCTTGTATTTGCAGGCTGCCAGGTGCCGTTCCAGGAGCTGCCTGTCTGAAGATGACACAAATGTTAATTAATCTCAGGAAAATCTGTCCCCCCTCTTCCCTCCCTCCCCTCAATCTACCCCTTCCCATAGGTTTACTTTCCAGTGGCCTCTTCAGGTTTTTCCTGTGCTTCAGTGGCACCCAGTTGCCCAGATACGGCAGCTATTTAGCTTGCAGCTCTAGTCCAGACGTGCTGCATTTTAATATTTGCTCTAGTTGCATGTATCCTGCAGTTTTTTGTCTGTTTGTGGTGCTCAGGGTTTTATGACTGTATTTGATTTTTTTAAGGGGCAGCAGAAAACCAGCAGCCTTCTACCTGCTGCTGAAACTCATCTCCTTCTGCTCCTTCCTCCAGCCTGCACTGATCTGATTTCTGTTTAAAAGAGGCAGAGCACCAGTTATTTTCTGCAACAAAAAATTAAGGATTGTGGCATATTCTTCTCACAGTGCTTCCCATCACACCAGAGGTCCAGAGAACAGCTTCACATGGACGTGCTCGTCTTCTGTTGCTCTCGGGTCTCCTCCTCTAGTTCTAGTTAGGAACCAATAAGTCCCGTCCTCCAAGCATGTATAGACTTTGTATTTTAGATTAAATAAAATGTCATCTATTACAGTTAGATATCATGTTGTGCTGTTTGCATAATATCCAGCTTTTTGATAAGTAAACATGGGGAAAAAAACACCTTAAAAGTCTTTTTTTATCTTTCCCATTCACTCTCTCTTCCCCCTTTTCTCTGCTTTCCCATTCAATGCCTAACCAGGAGAAATGGGGGGATCCACCAGAGACCTGCTCGGCAGCCCACGGCTTCGCCCCCCACCTCACTGCCAGTCCCAGCGGCCAGCCGGGAGAACGGGAAGCATCGCTTCGCTCACAGGGGCACCTGGAGCTCGTGCCACCCCGCCTCGCCCGAGGAGCAGCGCAGTGGTGGCCTTTCTGTGCCCAGCAAAGCCATCTGGGCCATTCGGAGGTACTGCCGGCTACCTGGCCCTCTGCTTTGCAGTGGTTTGCTTCACAGATTGTTCTATCTTACCATGTCAGCTCATTCGTTTTGTTTTAGGCACTTTGAGCCTGAAATCTGTTGTAATTTTTCTTGTGCTATTGGGAAGGGAGGAGAGGAGAAGGTAGGAGGAGGGGCAAGGGAAGAAAGAGGAGGGAACTGAAAAGTGCATTTCTTCTGCTTGGAGAATGAGAATACCATCTGAGGACTGTCCATGTCCTGAGACCTCCTATCCTAATATGATACTGGTAGGCAATGCTCTCCTTCCCAGCTTCTTCACGGAGAAAGCCAAAACCGTAATGCTAGCTTCCATGTGAAGAGTGGGAATATGTGCATGAGTGCAATAATCCCTGCAGTGAAGCAAGTGCTCTATATCTCTAAGTACACATCTGTGGATATAATTTCTACATGCATGTGTGAGTGCATATATGTGGGTGGGTGCGCATGTTTATGTATGCATATAAAAGTAGAGGTGATGCCCACTCTTGCTTTATGCTTGAGAGTTTGCATGTAATGGTGAAAACTGGGCTCAGGCAGTAGCAGAATGATTTTTTTACTGGTAGCATTCCAGCAGTTCTTGAAATGTTCATCGTGCATCGCATTTGGAAAGGAAGGACTCTCCTTTAATTTAAGGCCATGCTCTGACATTGGGCCAGTGCTCGGTGCCCTTGTTCATTTTGAATAGCATTGAGTTGGTAAGAGATTTCAGGGGGTAACACTCAGCATGTGGGTCATGGATCTGTGCCAAGGTGTTGGGTTTTCTTTCTTTTAACCTTGACCTTTGTATAGTCTCCCTGGTAGCCCTTGCTTACCAGCTTGCCCTTGGCCTGGGCTTTCTTGTCTCCTTGGGCTCTGCAGCTAGGCTGAAAAGTTGCAGTGTCTTTGTTTAACTCAGGGACTCCCTAAGAAAGTATGTGAAATGGAAATGGGGGCTAAGCCCTGCGTGGGAAGCATAGTCAACCAGCACTGTACAGCAAAATGCAGAAATAAGTGAGCTTACATATTGAGTACCTGTCCAGAAAAGCAAGACAGCTTCTTTAAAAAATGCAGGTACCTGAAAGCCAAATGAATACAGAATCAAAATGGTCTGGCCATAGTGCCGTAAGAGCAAAATTTTTGTCCCTCCAAGTGGACAGACCACTTAAAGGGACAAAACTTGGAGAGAGAAATGGAGAACCACCCTCAGGATGCCTCTCTGAAGTCCACTGAGAATTTTTCACGTCTTCCCCTCTCTCTGGAGGAAGCCACCTTGTCTCTGTTTTTCTCAATCGTTCCTCTTCAGTTGAAGTTCACACCTTTTGAGGTTCATGTTGGGGATGGGAGAGAGAAAGAAGGGAAGGACAGTCAGCTGTTGATATCATAGAGATGCCCCCACTGTCTTGTCCAAAGTGACTTTAAGTATTTTGCATTACCAGAATTCAGAGGAATCCCTGAACTGTGGAGGGGTTGGACTTGTGTTTCTGGAAGGAGGAATGACCTCTTACTGTCATGCTGAGGGGTGGTTTCTGCTGGTTATCTCAGCTGCAGCCGTCCCAGTGAGCAAACTGCAGGTTTTAGCAGCAGCATACTGCTTTAATGCTGATTTCTATTTTTAGCTACAAAATACTCACAGTATGATTTAATTTGGAGACCTGTAATAACGAATTGCCCCATACTACGTATTTCTTGGAGAAAGTGTTTTGTTCCTTGGATAGATCAGAAATAATCTTGCTGCATCAGTATGTATGGTATACAGGCTGTTGCATGAAATCCATACCTTCTCAGATCACGGTATCTGTTTGCTCTATATTTAGTTTACATGGCTCAGCCCACTCGAGAGCTTCTAAGATGCAGACTGATCGTCCTGGTGTTTAGTCTGATGGGTCTGACTTGTGTGTGGTTGTTTTTTTGGCTTTGTTTTTAACAAGGAGAGGAGTGGGTTTGGCTGTGTTGCCTCTGCGTGTGGGAACTCATGACAGAAGAATGATGAGGAAGTTGAAACTTTTCAGGGTGGCATAGTGCCAGCTGCTCCAGCACCCAGACTCTTCTGGCAGTTGGGAACAGCTTCTAAAGTGGTATTTTTAATTTTTTTTTTTGTTTCTTCTGTATCCCAAAATGAGTAGAACAATTAGATGAGCACAGGTGTCCCCTGTTCTTTCTGATATGCCAGGCTAGAATGGGCTGGCCAAGTGCCTCTGGTAACATCTTTCCTCTAAAGTTTAGTACCTGGTGGGGAAGAGTAATCTGAGCACACACACTGGTGCAGCTGCTATTTCTGACCTTTGTTCTTTCCCTATTTCTTTAAATGCTTTAATTTTCTTTGTATTTGTTCCTCATTTTCCCTGACAGATGCTATGGTGGAGGGTATCAATGTAAGAAATACCTCCTGTCTTGCTCCATCTTCTTGTTCTTTGTTTCTTTAACCCCTGTTTCTTTCTTTCCTCCTATTGCTCCTTCCGCTCATCTTTGCTTTATACTTTTTTCCAGACACTCTCCTCCTGCCCTTCTCTTTGGGAGTGTCCCTTTTTTTACACCAGGGGAAAACCTCAGGTTTTCTGGCCTTTTCAGGAAAGGCTGCAGAAGTTGTGTTCCAGAGACGGTGCACGTGGGATGACATCAGAGGGAACTGGTCCATGCTGCCAACTGGCATTTGCTTTTCGGCAGCTGCCTCTTCAAATGTTGTAAAGGATTTCTGCACATGGCAAATTGAGCTCTGCATGTGCATAGCTGCTTTCTTTTTCAAAAGGGGCTCGCATGGTATAAGCCTCTCAGCCTCTCTTTTCAAGTGACAGTGTGCAATGCACTTGCGATGACCCATTGTGCGACGGCTCTTACTGTGGGATGCCCAGAGCGGAGCTGGCTTGGAACCAGTGGCTGAAAGGGAAGCTTACTGCAGCACGTTCATGTGGTGGCTGTGCCTGAGAGCTCTGGGAGAAAGCCTGGGATGGGTTAAGGGATGCTGCGTGATGCAGTGCGTCCCAGCGTTCTGTTAGGATTTTCCCCTAATGCTTGTACACACAAATCCCAGTCAAGAACGTCCCTGCTCTCATACCTTACAGGAATGAGAGACTGCTTTGCTGTTGGCATTTCTATTCCCCAAAGTAATCATGTTTTTGATTCCTCCAAAGGCAGCATTAGGCCAGATAATATCCTCTTGTTGGAGAGGGATTATAATCATGGAATGACAGCCTAATAGAGCCTGGACAATCTGACCAGTGCCTGCTTGTCTAATGTCAAAGTTTACTAGTCACTCTAAAAAAATAAACGTGCTGCTGCAACATTTGTTCCTTAAATAGATTAAATAGGTAGAGCATTTTCAAGATATCTTCTCAAATATTAACCACGTGGAGCATGCTTGCAGTTGTACGGAACTGCAGGATTAAGTGTATTGCAGCTCAGTGACTCCAAATGACATCCATGTCACCTGGAAGTCTGGGGACCGCTACCTAATGGTGTGACTGTGGTCCTCTGTATTGGGTTTATGTGGTAAAGGTTTGGTAGCAGGGGGGCCACAAGAGTGGCTTCTGTGAGAAGATTCCAGAAGCTGCCCCATGTCAGATCAGAGCCAGCTCCAGCCGGCTCCAAAAGGGACCCGCTGCTGGCCAGACCTGAACCAATGAGCGATGTTGTTTGCGCCTCTGGGAGAGCAGATTTAAGAAAGGGAAAAAAACTGCTGTGCAACAGCAGCTGGGAGTTAGAGGAGTGAGGAACAGCCCTGCAGACACCAAGGTCAGTGAAGAAGGAGGGGAGGAGGTGCTCCAGGCACCAGAGCAGAAGTTCCCCTGTGGCCCATGGGGTACCATGGCGGAGCAGATCTCCACGCTGCAGCCCATGGAGGAGCCCACGGAGGAGCAGGTGGATGTGGCCTGAAGGAGGCT
>VXAL01007654.1:119667-168930 GCA_013399475.1 Chauna torquata | reverse complement strand
CAAACCATGCTATGATTCTATGACCGTGCATAGCAAATAGAGATATGATAAATAAACATAAAGTATCTGAAGTTTAGAGGATGAAATCTAGCAAAGAGTATAAACAGAGAGTTCATTGACATGACTACATATTTGTTTTACCATTTATTCTGTGGGTCTGTAATGTCAGACAAACTTAGTTCAAAGGTTTCATGATTTGAAACAAATAAGCACCTGAAAACACACATGAAGAATTTATTAATGAAATTCTACAAATACATGTTGCTTCTGCTGGAAAAAGGACTGTGCTATCACCATTATGAACACCTCACCTAAAGTTTCTCTGTAATAAATGAAAAATAGGGCAACTTTTCCAGAAACTAAAAAAAAAAAGGAAAAAAATACTGTGTTAAGTCCCCTCTGTCTCAGCATTCTTAGAAATTTTTTTCAAAGGTGGATAGTTGCTTTAGGTGTTTTGCTAGGCATTGCAATAAGAAACAATCTCACATCCACTGTTTCTGAGCAGTGATTTTGTTACTGTTTTCACTGTCTTTATCAAGGAGAAGCAGATTTGATATAAATGAGCAAATAGGTATATGTTCAATTGGCAACAGAAGAGAAAAGCAAAACTGTCAGTACCAAGCAAAGGCAGAACCAGACAGGATATGGTGAAACTTCCTTGTGATTTATTATTGCAGAAAATGCTTCACAGATAGAAACACTGCAAATTCTGAGCATTACCAGCCAAGACTCAAAATGCTAGCACCAGCCTGAACAGCAGCTGAAGTTATTTTTGTGTGTGTTTATATGGTCTTAAAATGCAGATAATTTGAGGTTATCAAGTTGTGCAGTGGTTAAGCTGTTTAAGTGCATGATTTTTCAGTACTACCACATCTCTCCTTTTTGTTGGCAAACCTCAGATTTTCTTATTACAAGTTCTTCTATCATCTCCTTAGACTACAGACAACCTTTCTCTATGACAGGGAAAACAATATGATCCCCAACACAAGGAGACCATGTCTACATGGGTTCTAATGCCAGGAAAACATTAAAACAGTTAATTAGTAAAAACCGATAGGCAAATTTACAACAGATTCAACCAGAATACTAATAAAATTTGTCAGAGAGTCTGAAACTGAAGAAAGAACATTATTTTATTATGCTTATGTCTAATTATATCATTAAAATTATTTCAACAAGAGCTCGGACAGTGCCGCATCTGACCTCAGTAATCCACTTGCTAGAAACCAGCAGCTTCTCCTTCCAGAATCAGCTTGCAGCAGTCTGCAGACCTGACAGCACCTCTCCATCTGCAGAGCTTGCTTGGGATGCTATTGTTTCTATAACCCTGAATTCTGAAATGGATTCTTATCTACATCTTCCTCTTTGCAGGTGTAATATAAAATTAATACATAGCGTTTTGAACTGAGGAGACCTTTTGGCATTGATTGGAAATGTTAGGTGAAAGGGTTACACAGCATAGTTGCTTTGAATGCTATATTAATACTCATGAAGAATTTCCTTTCAATCTGCTTTCATTTTCTGAGTCTTAATATAAAATATGGTGCTTTAGAATGATAAGTTAGGTTTAAAGAAGGCAGAATATAAATGTAATCAGTGAAAGTTTACACACTCTGTGCCTACCCCAAAACCAGCAAAGATATTTTTCAGTTCAGTCACACTCTTGCAAATCCAAAAGGCACATGCAGTTCCCATACCTAATCTACAAACACATTTGCCAATGCCATGTGCTCTGAATATATAACCATATTTAGAAGTCACTACTTGATATTGGTGTATTTCTTTACCCTAAAGATAACTGACTCGTTAGTTATGATTTTCTACTCACTCCAAAAAGTCCAAATATTTATATGTAAGGAGTTTGCTAACTTTCTTCATGAATTCATATGACCCGGTTGCCTAAAATAGGAGGGTGAGCAGACTCAGTAATGCAGGAAATCTTTCCTAGTTCAATGTCTCTAAGTGTTTAAGCTCTCTAGACTTCATAAGACTTTGAGAAAAGCTGAAATTTATGTGCCCTTTGAGTCTTTGCTGTATAAGAGCTTTAAAGGTTGCATAATGTTCTGTTTGCCAAGTGACATCACAGACTATTACGTTAATAGTGGGAAGAGTGCTACCCAAGACTGACAAATTTATTTGAAGAACATCTTAAAGTTGGATAGAAAAATATTTGTTATTCTCATTTTATTGATGTTCGTGGGGTAGCACAGGGTACAAAAAAAACAAGGAACCTATTTCTTGGATAAGGAGTCAGTGCAGCCATAGGTCCACTTATTCCTGTGATCTCCAGAGCATACACTCGGTTATCCCTCTCAGCACCACGGTTAAAATTGCCTCATTACTTCCTAGTTGTTTTATTCTTCCTGAACTTAGCCTGAGCAAGAAGCATTAGAATTTGTGGTCTTTTTGTTTATTTGTTTGTTTTAAATCTGTTAATGAACATTTAAAAAAGAACCAGAAAAGCCCACAAACACCCTAGAAAATAGTGCCAGGTCACCATCCTAAACTGGCCTGTTACAGCCTGGAGGCTCAGAGGTCCCATGGCATCCACAGCTGTCCTTTGGAGCAGGAGTGATGCACAGCCCTCCCCTCTGTTAAAACAGGTATATTGACCTGTCTTGCAAAGTTTTAAAAGAGTGAAAAAGTCATACTGCTTGACACATCAGGGCAGCTTTCAGGTGACCTAACGGTGTTTTTATGTGGGAAACAAGCATGTAATTAATAACAGAAAACTGAATATATTTCGTTTTAATGTCTCACCTGTTACTTCTCTGTCTCCTCGGAGGCCTGTTTCTGATGCCATGCTGTGGTGTATCACCCCAGGGACTTTGGCCATGACTACTTTTCTTTACATTTATTTAAAAGGATTGGAATTCAGACGGGCTCACAGAAGTTACTGCTGATGTACATTAGCTACAGACGAGGCTAACAAGAGCTCTATCAATAAGACATGGTTTTACATGCACTGCGTCTTGAGTATAACCTATACAAAAATGTGTAGGCGCTTTCCCTCTCTATTTGCTTTATTAATGCTTAATTACCTGTGCAGATGACATCCATTTGAAAAAAAATATACCTTCATCCTTCTAATGGAAAGCAATGAGAAACTCAGTGATGATACATTAAATTACTCCAGATATACATAATTAATAGCATAAACATTCATTTTTACAAGCAACATTAGTTTATGAAGTACTTCACAGTAGATGTTCACTTAAAAAAAGCCTGAGAAAAGATAAGAATAATAAAAAAGGAGACGAAAAGGATATTCACAAGGAGGTGCAGGCATAGAAGGATATTATTGGCTGGAGAGGAATCGGGGTGATCCTGTGGAGTAGTGGACAACACTGGTGAGAACTCCAGTAGGAAAATGATATGGGTTATGGTGTACTGGAATCAGACAGAAATGGACAGAAGCTGTGGGCAGAGCAGCCAGTCAGAGAGAAGAGGTATGGCTAAGCTCAGTCAGAGAGAGTTTAAATGAAAAGAGCTAATATTTTTCTCACTGTCCAAAATTAACAAATTTTACAAACAAAAAAGGTATTTGCATGATTTTTTAATGTAATTTTGTGTGTAATTATATACATCTGCTCATGAAAAGCAGATATAAATGACACAACTCCTTATATTATATTTTTTAAAGTAGCCTCCGGAAAGGCTCACAGATCATGCAGCTCTACAAAATATCGTCTAATAGAAATCTTTTCCAGCACCATTGTGATCCCAAATATTTGCTTTCGTTAAACAAACAAACAAAAGAGAAGGAGAAAATCTAATCCTTTTCTCATACAACCCCAAATCAAGAATATCTCCAGGAGAATCTCTGGAATTGCACTTATGCAAAACTGATGGTATCATGTTCTAAATCTTTGGCTGTTATGGTGTTATGAGGATCATTTCAGTTCAGTGCGAAATTGTTCTGTGATGATTTCAGTGCTGTACTCTGTAAAAGGCTACCAGGCTAAGCGGCATATACAGTAAGTATCCATTTCAGTGGAACAGAAGGCAGAGGAGTGACATATCATTCCCAGATCTAGAGCCAGAATTGCCCTTCCCACAGGATTAGAGAAAACGTACTGTTTCACATCCAAAAGTCTCAATAGCATATCAGCTCCCAAATTTAAACACTTTCCAGTGTACCAAAACTGCAAACTGTGAACGTGGAAGCAAAAAGTACAGTTTTCCTTTCATGCATCTTCTCCAAAGCAATTAAAAAAATAACAGAAAGATGTGCTGCAACATTAACAGAAGATTTTGGAAATTGGTACATATAAATGTAAATAATACCCAAGAGTTTGCCCTGAAAACACAAAGAAATAATTCTCATTCTGACTGCTCTGAGGTTGTAAGGTCTGTGAAACAGTATGCTGCTGAAAAGCCATGGAATTCTCTGAAAGAAACCAAACTTACCCATTACTCTTACCCTACCGCCATCACATTTTCTTCTGTTCTCACAAACTGTGGATTAAACTGTGGATTACTGAATGCACCTTCAGTGTTGTGTCTTTTACTATACAATTCCAGCTAAAAGTCAATGTTGTACTAACTAAATAGTGGACTAGAACTCTTAATTCAGTGTTTAATATCTCCTAAAAGAGATCACTGATTTTTTAAACAGGAAAATAATTAGAGTAAATTACACACAAGAAATATTTGTACTTACAAAGAAAAAAAAGAGAGAGAGAGAGAGATTTTTACTCGCAGAGGTCCATTTTAAAATATTTTCCACTTGTCATCCTCAGAGCTCACATTGTGAGTGTTCCACTGTCTTCATAATGTGCAATTTACACTGAGCTATGCAAAGGAGGAGAAGATGGCAGAAATTCTGAAGATTGCTTTATCTCATTGAATCAAAGCAATTTTTAAAGTATTTTCCACTTGAGGTGAATATAACTCATTGATCTGTTCATTTTGTGTGCCTCTTGCCACACCTGGCTCATAAAGGATGCAAACCTGCTGCACTCCCTATCTATCTCAAGTGACTAAGGCACACTTCCAGTTCCCCAGGTCACTTTGTGCAGTCTGCAGTGTCCAGCAAGACAATGGCTGTCCCGGGAAGAAGGGCTGACAACAGACAACCCAAGCCCAGGGATGCAAACCTTGCGGGCTCAGGGTGAGCCGCCCATCTTCACACGTCTGTAGCTATTCATTGCTGTGGATTCTCCATTCCTATTTACTGACATTTTACAATAAAGCCAAAGGCTACTAACAGTAACAACTCGCTCCAATAATGTTGGGTGGCTTTGACTCAATCTTGGTGCCCATCGAGACAATATAACAGATATACTAAAATGTCTGTTTGTTCAATAGAACTCATTTTTCACCTCTCAGCAGTTAGAAAGGAGAGTCCAAAGTTAAATTAGCATTGCCTTAGACACTCATGTAGGTACAGAACAGCAGAAGATCTCAGGGATACCATGACTCAAACCTTGAGCTCTAAACTGTTTTTTACGTTAGTGAGTACAACACTGTGGGTAAGATCTCTTTACAAGAATACTTCACAGCAAGGGGATGAGGCATAGATGAAATACCAGTAGCTTGCTAAAACAGGCAGAGAGCCATGAGAGCAGGCAGGCACATATTTCTAATGTAGCATAAGAGATAAAAACTAGCTGTAAGGTTACTACAGCCCTACTACAGTGCACATTCTTCCCCTTCCCAGTTACTCACCAACTGCCATGCATGCTACACAGAGATATTTCTTGTGCCGGTTTAAAGATGCAATCTGAGATAATACTGGCTATGATTACTGCTCCACTGTCTTTACAAAGGCTATATTAAATAATTCAAATTGCTTCTATGAAAGAGCATGGTATAGTTAGTTATTATTTAGTGGCAATTGAGTTAATTTTTCTCCCTATTAGTCCAGTCTTACACTAGCACAGAAACAATGAAACCCACACTAACATAAAACTGGTAGGAAGCAGTGGAAGGCTGGATCAACTCTACCAATGAGAGCAGCTCAGGCCCATAGAAATGTTAAGTGTTGCTCTGGCATCACTCAGACGAGTATCATGTTGGATTTCTTCTATTAAAGATATCATTTCCAACTGCAAATCTCTATTTCTATTTAGTGTCATAAAATAATATAACCACTATCTATACATATTTTACCTGAGCACTGAAAAATCCACAAGTTTCTCCAGTTAAGCTATATTCATAGAATCATAGCATGGTTTGGGTTGGAAGGGACCTTCAAGATCATGTAGTTCCACCTCCCCTGCCACGGGCAGGGACACCTTCCACTAGACCAGGTTGCTACATCCAACCTGGCCTTGAACATTTCCAGGGATGGGGCATCGACAACTTCACGGGGCAACCTGTTCCAGTGCCTCACCACCCTCTGAGTAAACAATTTCTTCCTTATATCTAAGCTGAATCTGTCCTCTTTCAGTTTAAAACCATTCCCCCTTGTCCTATCCCTACACTGCCTGATGAAGGGTCCCTCCCCACCTTTCCTGCAGGCCCCCTTTCGGTACTGGAAGGCTGCTGTAAGGTCTGCCTGGAGCCTCTTCTTCTGCAGACTGAACAACCCCAACTCTCTCAGCCTGTCTTCACAGGAGAGGTGCTCCAGCCCTCTGATCATCCTCGTGGCCCTCTTCTGGACTCGCTCCAACCGGTCCATGTCCTTCTTATGCTGGGGACACCAGAGCTGAACGCAGTACTCCAGGTGGGGTCTCACGAGAGCAGGGTAGAGGGGGAGAATCACCTCCCTCGACCTGATGGCTACACTTCTTTTAATGCGGGCCAGGATACAACTGGCTTTCTGGGCTGCAAGTGCACGTTGCTGGCTCATGCTGAGCTTCTCCTCAACCAGCACCCCCAAGTGCTTCTCCTCAAGACTGCTCTCAATCCACTTGTGGCCCAGCCTGTCTTCGTGTTTGGGATTGCCCCGACCCAGGTGCAGGACCTTGCACTTGGCCTTGTTGAACTTCAGGCGGTTCCTCTGGGTGGCATCCCTTCCCTCCAGCATGTCGACCGCACCACTCAGCTTGGTGTCATCTGCAAACTTGCTGAGGGTGCGCTCAATGCCACTGTCCATCACAACGACAAAGATGTTAAATAATACTGGTCACAGTACTGACCCCTGAGGGACAACTTTCATCACTGGTCTCCACCTGGACGTTGAGCCATTGACCGCAACTCTTTGAACGCAACCATCCAGCCAAATCCTTATCCACTGAGTGGTCCATCCATCAAGTCCATGTCTCTCCATTGTAGAGACAAAGATGGTGTGTGGGACAGCATCAAGCGCTTTGCACAGGTTGAGGTAGATGGCATCAGTTACTCTTCCCTTATCCACCAATGCCGTAACCCCGTCATAGAAGGTCACCAAGTTAGTCAGGCACGATTTGCCCTTAGTGAAGCCACGTTGGCTGTTGCCAATCACCTCTCAGTTACCCATGTGCCTTAGCGTAGTTTCCAGGAGGATCAGCTCCATGATCTTGCTGGGCACAGAGGTGAGACTGACTGACCTGTTGTTCTCTGGGTTTCCTTTTTTCCCTTTTTAAAAATGGGAGTTATGCTTCCCCTCTTCCAGTCAGTGGGAACTTCACCAAACTGCCATGACTTTTCGATTTGATGGATATTAGCTTAACATCATCTGCCGGTTCCCTCAGGACCCTCGGATGCAACTCATCAGGTCCCATGGACTTGTGCACCTTTAGGTTCCTTAGATGGTCTCCAGCCTGATCTTCTTCTACAGTTGGTAGTGCCTCATTCTCCCAGTTGCTTCTTTCAGATTCTATGAATGGGGTGGTGTGGCTAGAGCAATTGCTGCTGAAGACAGAGGCAAAAAATCATTGAGTACCTCAGCCTTCTCCATATCCCACGTAACCAGGTCTCCTGTTTCCTCCCAGAGAGTCCCCATATTTACCCTGCTCTTCCCTTTTTCCCTGACATACCTGTAGAATCCCTTCTTGTTATCCCTGACATCCCTGGACAGATTTAATTCTGTCAGGGCTTTAGACTTCCAAACCTGATCTCTGGCCATTCGGACAGTTTCTCTGTATTCAATATTGAAGTTGAATGTTGTGCATGCAAAGAACTCTGAATCTGCACCAAACATGCAGTGTTTACTTCACTCTGGATCTGGATACTCATTGCTCAGGTTGTTACCCAGATAGAATGTGCTAAACCTACGTCCAGATGCAAAAATTTGCAATGAAGGGACTAAATACCCTTTTAAACTA
The DNA here is from genome assembly GCA_013399475.1 of Chauna torquata. NCBI lineage: Eukaryota > Metazoa > Chordata > Aves > Anseriformes > Anhimidae > Chauna > Chauna torquata. The sequence goes on along the minus strand of VXAL01007654.1, from coordinate 160,738 downwards.
CTAAAAAACCTTAGGAACCTAAGGAAGAAGCACAAGACTGAGTATGCACATATAACATAGGAGCTGCTGATGTAAAGAATTTATATACAACATGGAACAACTTCTTGCATATTTCAAGACTGTGGTTATACACAATCTTAATGTCTAAAAGAAACAGTTTTTCATAACTTCCAATCAACATTAATTTCTACTCCTTTACTAAGATGATAGTCAGCTTCTGGGCAACTTCACACACGAAAATACTGGTAGATTTAATTTATGAGGTGTACTGATGACAACATTTGAGAATCTGAAGTAAAACAAAGAATATAACTTTTATATGTATAAAAATATAGTTCAGATTCACTTACATTACATTGTCTTCTAATATATGGAAAGTTTAAGATAAACAGCAATTCCATCTTCATTTATTCTCTTTGGGACAAATCCATCTCTGCAGAAGGATAGACTCATAACATCTGGAACAATAGTATGGCCATAAAGTGTAGAATTTCATTGCCATGCTGTCAATGATCTTAGCTTTTCCATGATTACAGAAAATCATCTTTAACAGTGGTTAATAAAAGCAGGCTAGTCTTTCTGTATAGGTCATGCCACGGTGGTGCTGAAATGAGATTTTCACTTAGGGTGAGATTAGTCCACAGGGACAAAGATTTTTCCTCTCTTTGTGGTGGAAAGAAGGGGGACAAAGGCTTCTGTTTGATCTGATGGGATTACTGGGAATTAAGTAATTTCTCATTCCAGTTTGTTCTGTTACATATGGATCTCTCTGTAAGTGCAATGTTCTCATGTTCTTCTCTATCACATTTATCAAACTCAATGCAGTTTTAGAAGTATATTGTCATTTGTAATCAGATGCTAAGGTCTGAAAATGAAACTTATCTATTATTGAAGTTAAATTAATATTTGTAGACTCTGATATGCATTTGAAATTGCAAAACTTTCTTATTTAATGTGTTTTGTAAGATTTTGAAAACATTTTTTAGCTTGAAGTATTATCAAGTAGTATCCAACTGATTCCATGGTATATTATTAAAAGACTTTGTTTAGTGGCTGTTGAAGATATGGTGGAACATAACCATTCACTGTATGGTCTGAAAAAATAAAATAATATGCTAAGGAACAATCTTTCTTTTATTGATCACATTCCTTAATGTTGTGAACACCATAGAGAATTACTGTGCCTTCTCTCCCATCACTGATACGTACCAAAGCAATACCTTCACTACTTCATCAGGTTTTCTACAGTTGATCTTTTATTGGAACAGTATAGTAGATCAACATATAGATCTCACTGTCATTTGTTCCACAAAGTCAAAAGGATTGAGACTTGGTGTTTATACATCAAATTTTTGTGCAAACTTAACCATGTAGTATAGTAGCACAATAGAGAATTCCCCTGGAAAATCACCAGCATGGTCAAGAACAGAAATGCTCCCCAGAGAATATCAGAGCTAAAGTTCTGATCTGGATCTAGTTTGAAACATTCAGACACTTATTCACACACAGATTATATTAATTTTACTGCAAAACACAGACATTTCAAAACAAGATCTTCCCAGAGAGTAAAACCAACAGTCTAAATCACAGAACATAGAAAGCAATGTTAATTCTTTGTCTGGGAAGAAGGAGAAAACAAACCTAAGCCAAAGTTCCCATATCCAGGTAAAAGGGCACTGAAATCTAAATCTAAATCCGATAGATTGATCTGAGTAACAGACCCAAGAAAAGGAAACGCAGTATAAATATTCAAAGGAATTTTGATTACAGACGTTTTCAGTTTTAGCATGCCTGAAATAGAAGCTGATCTTCAAATTGCAGTCAGCTACTAATGGTATATAATAATCCAGCATAGCAGTCTTCAGTTCTAGTCCAATTTTCATATGGGAATTGTGACCTGAAGTAAACTTTGTTATGGACCCTTCCAGGAGTCCAGGAAGGAAAATCCTGGTAGTATGGTCATTGCTATTAAATAAGGTTCCTGATAATTATTCAAAATGATACATTAAATCACAAAATCATATTATATTGTTATTTAAAATTTGTATTTCACTAGGCCATTAATGTCCAGATATGTTATTCTCAAAGGTCATGATCCGCTAAAGACTCAGATTTACATACTGAGAAGACTCCCCTGGAAAAGAAGAGCTCACACCGAAGGATTTTTGGAGGGATCTGAACTATAGGGTATTAACATGAAAGACTTAATAAAATGTGTCTATGTCTTTTTTACTGTTCATTTTAAGTCATGCCACCAGCAATTTTTTCTGTCATGGTGATCCACATTTTCTTTGTAAATTCACTGTGTCTCAGTCAATACACATATCACAGCTGATTCATCTTCAGGTTTTTTTAGCGTTTGCTGCCTCAATTCTGCAAACCTCTCATTTTCAAGGCCATTTTTAGTTACCTCCAGGACCAAATCTATTTATTTACAGTTAAGTTCAATTAACACATGTTCTTACATCAAAGTCTTTGAACTCTCAACACCTTTGACAGTCTTTCTCCTGTCAAGGCATATACTTCTTAGGTGCAGTGTGCTTCTGCCCGCAGAACGAGATGAGAGGGCAAAGTGCACAGCAGAAGGATAATCTAGTTACCTAAATCAAACGTGTTTTTTCTCTAAAGGTAGTAATACCCATGACAATGGTCTGAGCACTGGCACATGTTGCCCAGAGAGATTGTGGAGTCTCTCTCCTTGAAGATCTTCGAAAGCCATCTGGACATGTTCCTGGACAACCTGCTCTAGATGGCCCTGTTTGATCGGGGTTGGGGGCAGGGAGGTTGGACCAGATGACCACCATTCTGTGAATCTGTGATTCTGTGACAATTTGTCCAGCTGTAGCTGATGGGCCTTCTAATAGTAGCTGCATGATGGAAAATCAAACATCGCCAGATGACAGCATCTCAACTAACTGGTGCATTTGCAGACTGAGTAGAGACATTTTGACCAAGAAAATTTTTGTTAAGGGACAATGTTGTACTCTTTTGGAACCCCAATCTTCTGCATAAGCTTTGTATTTTTTCCTTAGCATGACTGATGTTCAGCTTTTTCATGTTTCAGAGACCAAGTTATAAAGAGAAGTAACAAGTGATACCAAATGACATTGCAAAAAAAAAAAAAAAACAAAAAGAAAAAACCAGAAAATCTGGCTCTGAAAGCCTTTTATTTATTTTCTTACCTCATTTGATAATGGACAATTTGATTGGCCTGGATGGATTCACAAAGTCTGCCCTAATACATGCTGATATATTTTTAACAACGTTAATCATATCCTGTCAGTCCTACCTCAGAGTTGGACAGCTATAGAGCAATCTTTCAATCAAACTTGGAAAGGGTCTACTGAGGCATGGGAATGACAGCATTATGGATTTTAGCTACTTCAATTACAGTGTTTTTATCTCGTCATCTTTGATTTATATCATTTAAAATTTGCAATACATAAATGTGCAGATTGCCCCAGCACTCACAACAGGATCAGGTGTAATCTTCAAAGTACTGAAAGATTATGTTCCTAAGGATGGACCAATCCTTGAAGTACTGGAGCTCAGCAAGTCTTGTATGTCACATCTGAATTGTCAGACAAATATTGCACAATATCCATTTTGCCATATGTGCTGCTTTAGTCATTCTTTTGCCTGCCTTGTGTATTCCCTCCTGCTCTGAAAATCTAGTTATTTAAATACTTATGTTGTAACTACAAAAACAAGAATGGAAAGTATAGCTGTGATGAAGAATACGGAGACATGATGACTGATTTGTGAGTTGTTACTTACCATTTCTTTATATTCATGTTCTGAATGTGTGTGTTTGCTGAACAGTCCAGTGAGCATAGACATAGTCTGTGGGAGATGGCAAGTCTACAAGCTGTGGGTGCATTTGGAGAAGAAAGACTTTTTGTTGTTTGTAAGGTGCCTGGAAGACAAGTATAGACTGGTGAAGCCAAATGAAGTGAAGCCTTCAGCCTTAGGAAATAGTTGCTTATCTCACATTGAAAATCTCATTGCATGCATAAAGAACTAAAATCTTATTCCCAAAATGTGACTCCTATTAGATTGCAAACTCTGCAATGAGTATCTCTTAGATTTCATTCATCCTTATGTGTAACAGTGAAGTACAGGAAAGGTTGTGACAGAAAGCATGATTCTCTTTGTTTACTAACATGTATGCATGCTATGCATTATACTTTAATGAAGATGTGCTTCTGGACATTCTTGACTTGACTATTGCATGCTGGGCCAGATGAAACAATTCTGTAAGCAACGGGATATTTTCAGCTGGAAGAATCTTTCCAGCATGCAGAATCAGGCCAGGTGGAGAGATGCACAGTCCAGAAGCAGCTGAAAAAACAGTCCAGACTCCTTGAGAAGATTAGAGAGGAAACAAGAAAGTAGGCATGATGGAAAGAATTAGGCCCAGAAAGTCTTTAGTAGCCCAAGATGTCACTGGAAAATGCTAGACTGACATCAAGCATGAAAGAAATGTCCTGCCCTGAAAGAATAGAGTGGGCAGGGGACAGATTTATTTTGTTATCTTGTACTTTTGTTCCACTGGGTAGATCTAGAACTCATTGTAGTTGATGTTCCCATGTTCTAATGAAACAGCAAGAGAGTGTCAAAGATGTTATGGTGAGTACGTTTAAAGGAAAAGGGACAGGCAAGTCTCTTCTCAACCTCTGGAAAAGCTCAAGACTGTATCATAAGAACATGCCAAATTTCCATTTCTGCATCAAAGGCTTTGCAGAGCCAAAGAAACACTGTTAGCCCTTCATGGCAGAGACAATATCTGCTTTTGATTTGTTGAAGTCTCTAATTAGAATGATTATATTGTACATACAACAATATTCCAAGCTTACTAATTAATTAGTTAATTAATTCTTACTAGTTAATTCTGAGTCCTTTATCCAGTATATAATCAATGCTTTCATAATCAACTCCCACTGAAGCCACATAAATTGTTATTTTTATTATTAATAACAACAACAACAACAACAGAACATAACAAATTTCCCCCCATTAAGCATTTCAGAAATTAGCCAACGAAAGTTATGGTAATTGTTAAACTACACAAATAAGCTGGGTTTATATAAGCGACTTTCCTACAGAATCTCTCAAAGCACTTTTCAGACCAGAATAATTTCAGTTCTATGGCACCAATATGAAATAGTACGACTTTGTGTAGTTTATAGGTAAGGAAACTGAGATATGTGGCTTTTTCCAAGACGATTTGTAAAGATTTGAGAATTTTGATTAATTTTATATCTCTTTCTTCATTCAGAGAACATAGTTCTTTCCTTATAACGGATAAAAAAATGCATTTAGATTACTCTATTTTCTTTTGAATACTAGTAACATAAGAATACTCAAAATCCAAACACAAAGTAATTATGATATTGGAAAGAAGACACAAAGACACACACACACAGATGCACAATCCAGCTACAAAAATATTCTCTTTCTGAAGGCATTTGAAAAGTCATTTCAGAGAGAAGAGAGAAGCTGTAGTAGTTCTCTACATAATCCTGGAGGAAAAGGATTTCGGAGTATTGGTTGACAGCTGGCTGAATATGAGCCAGCAGTGTGCTCAGGTGGCCAAGAAGGCCAACAGCATCCTGGCTTGTATCAGCAGTAGTGTGGCCAGCAGGACTAGGGAAGTGATTGTCCTCCTGTAGTCAGCTCTGCTGAGGCCGCACCTCGAGTACTGTGTTCAGTTTTGGGCCCCTCACTACAAGAAGGACATGGAGGTGCTGGAGCGTGTCCAAAGAAGGGCAATGAAGCCGGTGAGGGGTCTGGAGAACAAGTCTTGTGAGGAGCGGCCGAGGGAGCTGGGGTTGTGCAGCCTGGAGAAAAGGAGGCTCAGGGGAGACCTTATCACGCTCTACAATTACCTTAAAGGAGGCTGTAGTGAGGTGGGGATCAGTCTCTTCTCCCAAGAGCCAACTGAGAGGACAAGAGGCAATGGCCTCAAGTTGCACCAGGAGAGGTTTAGGTTGGATATCAGGAAAACTTTCTTCACTGAAAGGGTTGTGAAGCATTGGAACAGGCCGCCCAGGGAAGTGACTGAGTCATCACCCCTGGAGGTATTCAAAAGACGTGTAGATGTAGTGGTTAGGGACCTGGTTTAGTGGTAAACTTGGCAGTGCTAGGTTAACGGTTGGACTAGATGATCTTAGAGGTCTTTTCCAACTTAAATGATTCTATTCTATAATAGTGAAGCAATATTTAACAAACACTGTGATATTGCACAGCAAAAAGATACTGCAAATACATTGATTACTAATATGCAGATGCAATCTAAGGAATGGCCACATGAATGCATCTTAAATGAAATGCTCTCATGAATATGTGTGTGTGCATGTGCGTGTTTATGTATGCCCGGATTCCTGCCTAGCATGGTTCTATTTTTTTTCATTTTACTCACATTACTCTTGAAGATCAAACACGAGGAGGCGTGAGCTGGAACCTGTTCCTCCTTGTTAGTCACAAACAGAACTGATCCTTTACAAAATCAGCCAGCAACATATGAGCAAAGGCATGTGAGCATAACTTGAAGGTGATGGGCTGTGCAAATGTGGGAGTTGTAGTAATCTAAACCCTTTCTTGAGAGCAGTAATATGTACAAGGGAATGAGCCCAGCCTGACCTTTGCATCTGAGGCTGAATTTACAAGACAGGTGGCGAGATACAAATTAGTTTTTTGTTGTGAAGTGAGCAAAGGCACTTTAAGGTCACTGACAGCCAATGAATGCAAAGTCACATGACTACTTTCTGACATTTATAAAAAAAAGTTTCAGGCTGAATGGAAAGGACAGGGCTGTGAAGTGTGACAGGTCTCTGTTCTGCTGTTCTTGTATTCTCATTTTTGCTTTCTTCCTTTCAACATTTTCCCCTTTCCTCATCTTACTCCCTTACCTGGCTAATACGTATCAAGTGAAATCCTGAAGTGTCTGCTTGTCCTCTTCACTTACCTTCTTTGGCACTCATTTGGCAAAGTGTGCCTGAAGCTTGATGGGTATTTATTACATTGCTGCACCAAAGCTTGAGGACACTGGCTGTATCTGATTTTTTCTTTGATCTACAGATAGGATTTCAATTAAAGACAGATTTGGCATTACCTCATAGCCTATTCCCCTTTCATCTCTTAAGCTGTAATCCTCCAGGGAAATGTCATCTCATTACTATTATTTGTTTTTCAGACCTTTCTCAAGAAATTAGTCCTTGTCATATATCAGTACAACTCTTATTTGATATTATCCCTTTCCACTATAATGTTAGACTAGGATAATTACTGCATGATTTTAAGGCTTCCCAAGATAGTTCCTTCATCTCGTTTGTCTTATTTGTTTTATTATTAAATGTATACCTTTGCATTTAATGATATTAAAGCAAACTTTAATTCCTTGCACTCTGTTTACCAGGTAATGCGCACCATTCTGTAGCAGGGACCCAACCTCTCATTTTGGAGAATGTGGCATTTTGAAGAACGTAGAGTGTGTGTTAGACAGAGGAAAGGATGTTAAAAGGGACAAAAAGATGAAGTGAAATAGCAAATGAAATGAGTTACTAAAGGAGACAGCAAGAGCAAGAGAACAAGAACTAATACTAGTTTCAGAAAAAGGAGATGGAGACTAAATTCCTGCAGTTACAGGAGGAGAAGAAAAATGTACTTTAGTTTTTGTTTCATTGAAGAAGACTTCACTGGATAAGTTAGCTGCTGAAAACAAAACAAAACAAACAACAACAACAACAAAACCAACAACAAACAGTATTTTCCAATCAGCTGTAAGAAATTAGTTGAGCAATCAGAAAAACAGATCGCAAACAAGTCGATAAGCACTGGTACAATTTCAGTCCAGCCACATCACACCACAAACGCAAAGCCAGTATTGAAGATGTGCTAACTGATACCAAGCCTCCCTGCTGCAAAATGTAGGCATATTTTTAGGGACATATGGTTGTGGTGTTTTTGTTTTGTTTTGTTTTGAGACATTTATTCACAGCACAATGTCATCCTTGGGTTCTACTAGTTACTTAATTTAGAAGAGGTGATATTGTCTTAATCTGCATCCATCATTCTGTCTTGAAGGAATATATAATTTTTCATCCTGAGAAGTTTTCAGATTTTTAATATGCAAAATGGGAGACTGATCTTTTTCTTACCAGCAGTGGTTTACATTGGGTGCAGCTGGAGTTACAGTCTTTACAAGTGCTGTCTGCTACTGCCTGGTAAGCCACTTGTTTCTTCCTTTCACTGCTGGCTGCAGAAGTGGGTGGTGTGTGGGCACATGAGGCAGCCAGGCTGACAAAGTCACCCCATTAAGACAGACACCCTACCCAGCTTCTTGTGCACGGAGCCAGAACAAAGCAGCATCTGTTTTTTTCATTTAGAGCTGCAGGTTGGTCATAAAGAGATGGAATTTGTGCTTTATTAGTTGAGTTGTAGCTCCTGCTAAGGTAGAGTATAATACCTACACAACAGTGCACAGCCCCTCTTCCCGGTTGCTAACAGCAGGGCAAGAAAAACAAGACTGTTCAATTGCAACTGGTAGCTAGTTGACCAAACAATGAGATAATTAGAGTGCAGTGAGCAGGTCGTATTCGAACAACGTATTATTATGAAAAATGACTGAATTTTTTTTTTTAAAGCCATGTACAATTTCCCATTTCTTATATTACTCTGCTTTTGTTCACACAGAAAAAGGCATAAGCTGCAAACTACAAAGTACAGCAGCCCTTACTATAGGACAGTCAGTCACTTCTATCTTCAGAACATTCTGGTCCAGAAAAACATTCCTGTTAACTTTGAGACTAATAAACTCAGTTGATTTCCAACTAGTAATGTCCTTGGAACAATATGTATCTCCCAACAAAAGCATTTTGGAGGAAAAAATACCTTAAAACAAACTGTAAGCGTACCTAATTTTTCATTGAAAATTAACATCCTCCTAATTTGACATAATATAGTTCATCCGGGCTGTAGCCTAGAAAAATTTCTCTGCTGGCTTGTCCATTTTTAGCTGTTAACATACGAAATTCTTTTTTCCCACCTTGGAAATATTTTAAACCTTCTGGCAAGGCATCCTTTGCAGGAAGAGTCAATATCTTGTTTTAGATCAAATATTAAAGTTACAAAAATGCAAGCTTTTACATTCATACCCTTCTTTGTGTTTGGAAAACAGTAAATGTTTTTTTTCCTTTTGATTGCTACACATCCCAGTTGGCAAAATGAGAAGTTCGATGTATACAAGACAGAGACCTTGGAGAAGATGTCTTCCAAGAGCATTTTAAGAGCTGCTTATATTGAGCTGTTTAGAGGTTTTCCCACTTTGCTCTTTCACAGTAACATTTTGTTTTAGATTGAAACACTTCTGCAGTAAATTCTAATTGATTTTTTACATATAGTTTTTCAGTGACTAACTTACGATATTCATACTACTGCTATAAACTTACAGTAGTACCTTAATCCATGGCTACGAATAATAAAAATACACAGTTTTTTGACTTTTATATTACATACCTATGGTTTGAAACTCCTTTCATTTGTGTGCCTAGAATACGAGCTCAGGAAAGTAAGCTTTTGTTTTCCAGGATAGTAATGCAAATGAATTTACCTCTGGGTAGAGAGATAGCACACAGTCTCTGTGTAAAGTAAGAGCTTTACTCATGCTCAAGATGCACATATTAAATATGCCCATGTACTGACTCTCACAGTTAAATTTCATCCACAATAAATAATACTTGCACAAAGTGCACAATGACTCATTAACAACTCATATATATTGTTATTAATCACTATCCTGTTAAGAGAGAACACAAAATTATTCATGTGGGGCATAGTTTACTATGTACCATTTCTTACTGTGTTAAGGAGCACAGAACAAGATCTGATGGCAGTGAGAAATGATAAATTCTCACACGTAGTGGAAATGTGGTAGTTTTAACTTCCAAAAATCAAACTACTGGATTGTTTTGGGTCACTGCCACATAGTATCAGGAAATGCACTGCAGCATAAATGAAATAACTCACTTAAAGCATATTGTAGATTCAGAATGACTATTGTAACTCAGAAAAAATTCGGTTGTGAATTTTATCGACTTGAGTTCTGGTTTTCAGCTACCACGAAAAGGTGCTAACCACTTCAGGAATATGGAATCATAGAACCATAGAACCATACAATAGTTTGAGTTTGAAGGGACCTTAAAGATCTTGTAGTTCCAACCTCCCTGCCATGGTCAGAGACTCCTTTCACTCAGTGAGGTTGCTGAAATCCCCATCCAGCCTAGCCTTGAACATTTCCAGGGATGGGGCATCCACAACTTCACGGGGCAACCTGTTCCAGTGCCTCACCACCCTCTGAGTAAACAATTTCTTCCTTATATCTAAGCTGAATCTGTCCTCTTTCAGTTTAAAACCATTCCCCCTTGTCCTATCCCTACACTGCCTGATGAAGGGTCCCTCCCCACCTTTCCTGCAGGCCCCCTTTCGGTACTGGAAGGCTGCTATAAGGTCTGCCTGGAGCCTCTTCTTCTGCAGACTGAACAACCCCAACTCTCTCAGCCTGTCTTCACAGGAGAGGTGCTCCAGCCCTCTGATCATCCTCGTGGCCCTCTTCTGGACTCGCTCCAACCGGTCCATGTCCTTCTTATGCTGGGGACACCAGAGCTGAACGCAGTACTCCAGGTGGGGTCTCACGAGAGCAGGGTAGAGGGGGAGAATCACCTCCCTCGACCTGATGGCTACACTTCTTTTAATGCGGGCCAGGATACAACTGGCTTTCTGGGCTGCAAGTGCACGTTGCTGGCTCATGCTGAGCTTCTCCTCAACCAGCACCCCCAAGTGCTTCTCCTCAGGACTGCTCTCAATCCACTTGTGGCCCAGCCTGTCTTCGTGTTTGGGATTGCCCCGACCCAGGTGCAGGACCTTGCACTTGGCCTTGTTGAACTTCAGGCGGTTCCTCTGGGTGGCATCCCTTCCCTCCAGCATGTCGACCGCACCACTCAGCTTGGTGTCATCTGCAAACTTGCTGAGGGTGCGCTCAATGCCACTGTCCATCACAACGACAAAGATGTTAAATAATACTGGTCACAGTACTGACCCCTGAGGGACAACTTTCATCACTGGTCTGCACCTGGACGTTGAGCCATTGACCGCAACTCTTTGAACGCAACCATCCAGCCAAATCCTTATCCACTGAGTGGTCCATCCATCAAGTCCATGTCTCTCCATTGTAGAGACAAAGATGGTGTGTGGGACAGCATCAAGCGCTTTGCACAGGTTGAGGTAGATGGCATCAGTTACTCTTCCCTTATCCACCAATGCCGTAACCCCGTCATAGAAGGTCACCAAGTTAGTCAGGCACGATTTGCCCTTAGTGAAGCCACGTTGGCTGTTACCAATCACCTCTCAGTTACCCATGTGCCTTAGCGTAGTTTCCAGGAGGATCAGCTCCATGATCTTGCTGGGCACAGAGGTGAGACTGACTGACCTGTTGTTCTCTGGGTTTCCTTTTTTCCCTTTTTAAAAATGGGAGTTATGCTTCCCCTCTTCCAGTCAGTGGGAACTTCACCAAACTGCCATGACTTTTCGATTTGATGGATATTAGCTTAACATCATCTGCCGGTTCCCTCAGGACCCTCGGATGCAACTCATCAGGTCCCATGGACTTGTGCACCTTTAGGTTCCTTAGATGGTCTCCAGCCTGATCTTCTTCTACAGTTGGTAGTGCCTCATTCTCCCAGTTGCTTCTTTCAGATTCTATGAATGGGGTGGTGTGGCTAGAGCAATTGCTGCTGAAGACAGAGGCAAAAAAGTCATTGAGTCAGCCTTCTCCATGTCAATTGTAGCCAGGTCTCCTGTTTTGCTCATCAGGGCAGGGTGGGGGTACAGTTTCTTTTATCTTCCTTTGATGTCCTATGTACTTGAAGAAACCCTTCTAGTTATTTTTTCACTTCCCTAGCGAAATTCAGCTCCAGCTGTGCCTTGGCTTTCCTGATCCCCTCCCTGCAATCCCGGCCATAGCCTTGTAATCTTCCCAGAATGTATATCCCTGGCTCCACTGTCTATGCATTTTGTTTCTGTGTTTTAGTTTGGCTAAGAGGTCTTGACTTTGCCAAGCTGATCTCCTTCCTCCCTTCCCAGCTTCTTGCACGTTGGGATTGAGAGCTCTTGTGCCCTAAGAAAAATGTCTTTAAATATCTCCCAGTTCTCATTCCTTCTTTTATCTCTGATGGCAGTTTCCCATGCACTAGTGCCTTAAGCAGCTGAAAGTTTGCCTTTCTGAGACTTAGGGTCTTGACTCTGCTTTTAGCCATCCTGTACCCTTCAAGATTGAGAATTCTACCAGCGAGTGATCACTGCAGCCCAGACTACCTTCAGTCCTGACCTCTTCAATAAGTCCTTCTGCATTACTAGGCAATAGGTCCAGCAAAACTTCTCCTCTGGTTGGGCTTTCGATGACCTGTACTAGGAAGTTATCCTCAAAGCACTCCAGTGGTTTCCTACTACTTGTGTCTGTTTGTCTGTGAGTTTGCTGTGCCTCTTTTCCAGCAGATGTCCAGGTGGTTGAAGTCACCTAACAGGATCAGGGCCTGAGAGCATGGGATGCTTCGCAGTTGAAGAAAGAACTCTTCAACAGCATCCTCTCCTTGGTTAGGTGCCCACATGGCTGTGCTTCCTTTAGTTTTGTGCATTGTTGACTATCTCCTTCATCATTATATACCCTGAAAGTATATTGAGTAATGTACATGTTTAGCAAAGTGACAGATAGCAAATATGATGTGATTATTTTCACAAGCCTGCTAAAGCTAGGAAGATTCTGACTGAGCTGAAGCAGAAAACAAAGAAAAACTGCCAACAGCATAATAAGAAATGCAGGAAATTGCCAGTCAAAGGGAATATTGCAAAATTAGTGAAAGATAACAGCAAATGCAGAAGTAACACAGCTCAGAGATGCTTCTAACAGCACTTTCATTTGGGCTGCTTTCTAAACCATTCACTGAGTGTGGTCCTGACAATGCAGTTTAGCTGGGGAATACTCGATGCGTGGTTGCTCAAAGACAGAGACTGTGCATCAGACTGACTGCCAAAAGCAACAAATAGGGAAAGAAGTATTTTTTTGCCCTACAAATGATTATATGGAATATTAAAATACTTGCTGTAGCTAGGTCTAGTGCAACTGAAACCATTTATAACCAAGATCTTTTAAAGCTCTTGAGGGAAGACCCAACTTGAGACATTTTGGAGGGATCTGTGTTCATAAGGCAGATACTTAGCACACTTTGTAAGATTGGGCCTCCTTCAGATATGACCATTAAAAATGAAGCACCTAGATGATTTAATCACTGACAAGCTTAAGCTTTTGTGTAGTCATCTGGTTTTGATGAGATACCTCAGAGGCTTACATAGGACGGGCTGATCATCCCCATTCTTTGGATTTGGACTTCCCTCTCTGAACATTTGCTTGAACACAACAGCAAGTTTTTGGTAAAGATGAATTCACAGAATTTTATTTTTCTGCTGACCTGAAAAGGAAGGAGTTCTATTCCTATGTAACTCTTATTCAAGAAAGCACAATGTAATGACTGTTTAGTTTGCGTTTTTTTTTTTTTAATGTTTTAATTAATTTCTTCTGAACTAAGGCAAGACAGAATTATGGACATTATCTTCTTTATTTCTGGTTATGAATTTAATAAATTTTTAAATTAATTAGGATTCTATGTGGCAAGGTTTCAGGTATGTTTCTGTGCTTACCAGTTATCTTCAAAATTAGGATGTTGTTGCAAAATACCTAAACATATGCGGTGAATTAATCAAATCATCAGATTTGTTTACTTGGCTAGCTGTCCCGAAGGGGAAGGCACTTCTTAACCAATGGAATTCCATCAGCAGGGAAAAAATCTTTAAAGTGTGAATGTATAGACGGGCCAAAAAGCATTAAAAGTGTTTTCCACAGCCCAAAGAGTGAATCTCATGGTTACTTCTGTAATTCAAATTCCTTTCTGAATCTTCCATCACAAACTTATAAATGATAAAGAGTGAACAAACGAGTTTTACTGATTTTTCTTAAGATCTTGATTTTTCAAGTCACATAAATGATAGCAGAAACAAGATAAAAATTACTGTCTGCTTTGTTTCAATCTTTTGACCCTTCTTCTGCCGTTCTTTCCAAATGGCTAAAGTTTGCACAAGAAATGAAACCTACTGAACTAACAGTTTGGTTTGTTTAGAACTTCCTTCCTAGTAACTGATAATGTAAGCTTTTGTCCTCTTTTCAGTGTAGTTGTATCTTTGTGGATCTCACTCCAAGGGAAAACACATTTCAGTTTTCCTGTAGATGGGGACTGAGAGTACTGATTACATTTAAAAAGAGTAGAGTAGCTCATACCTTCTAAAAAGCAAATTGCTTTATCTTTCGTTATAATACACTTTAAAATGTAAATTTTTTGAGACTGAAAATGTTTCTCAGTGTTTTGGCAGAACAACAAGCAATGATGCTTTTATGTTACCATGGCTTAAAAACAGGTAAGACGTCAGATGTTTTTCCTATTTCTCATAATCTGTTACAAAGAAATATTATTAGTAGATGTATGATAATTAGTATTACAGTATGTGGTACTAGTAATGCATTTCAGAAGTGTTTTAATTTGTATAAGAAGTTACTTGTTTTGTATTCTGCCTCTCTTTTAATAAAGCCAAGATTTTGTGTAGTTTTGCCTAGGATTATGGTACTTCAGTGAATCAATTGAAATCTGTGTAATCTTCTGACTCCTGTGGGAGACTTACTCATTATTTCCATCACAAGCCCATCTCTATGATGCCAACTACATTCATGAAATTAAAATGCATGTTAGTCCAACTCAACACAGCTGCTGAATAATAAAAATATTAGAGTAGCATTGTGCATCTGTCAGCCTATTTTGACTTATGTATAATTGTGCATATTTTGTCTTTAAGGATAGTTTTACACTGTTAAATTGATTATTTGGCTACTTTTTCTGTTTGGATTGCCCAGTTCTTGTTCTGTTCTCTGCTGTTTTCCTCTGAGACTACTTACTTGGTTATTAAAAGCAGAGTGAAGAGTGTGAGAAAAACAACCTGTACGGGAAATATGGGGGATTGTGTTAGTATGGGAACTGCACCAAGGTGCAGTGTTGGTGTATTTTCATGAAGCCCAGCTGAGGTCCTATGAGTAGGAAAGAAGTTAAACTTTTAATAGGAACTAATAAAATTCATTGCTATTGTAAGCAAATCTTCCAAGCAGCTTAAGAAGTGAAATCTTAACGTCATTTTGTGACACCCAAGGAAACCCAAGGAACCCCAAGGAACCCAAGGAAATATAATAAAATTTTAGCATTTTAAAACCTTCTCTCTTTACTCCACATGTTGTCAGAAATTCATTGTGGCACAAGCCATTAAGTTTGCCTGGCAGCACCTCAGTGAACTTGTTGTTACTCTAGCTAGTTGCTCTGCGTTTTCTGCAGAATTGCAGCCATGTCTGTACCCTGAAGCCAGCATTGTGAACCCTCCTGACCTCACACAAGATAGTGCTGAGGCACCAAGTTGGTCTCTGCCCTCTGCTGTGTTTTACTGTACCTTTTAATCCTTTTTTTTTCAGCAGTCATCATAATTTTTTTTTATATCCAGAGCACCAAACTTACTTTCGCAGAAATCCAAACTTCTGTCTTACTCCTATACTCTAGCCCCCACCAGTTTGAATGTAAACATGTGGTCTCTGTTTATATGAACCCCAAAACTTAGCTTGGCATCACACCTCGCAGCTGGGCACTAAACATTGCCCTCACCTTGTTGGCTTGAAACTGAACTCTGATGCCAGTCCTCATTTCTGTTGAGAAGTCTGCCAAACACTCTTATCCACTCAAAAGCTGTAGTTTGCTAACGTACATTGTACAGGCTGCCATAGCCCCCCAGAGTTACTTTAGCTTTATAACCTTGCATCGAGTTACCAGTGAGGTTAGGTGACATGAAAAAGGCAGTACGGGCTTTTAACACACCTTTTTGTATTTGTCATTTTTAGATATTTCTGGACAAGATGAGGATTCTGGTTCATTATTGACAGCAGCAATGATCTCAATTCAAACTAAATCTTAGAGGAAGCTAAGCTAATGCTTACCACACATCGTCTGAGGAAGGATGTTTTGAGGAACAGCTAGGATAGAGCTGTAATGAAATGGGTTTTCAGGCCTGGTTTCATCTTAAGCTCAGAGATATTCCTAGACCAGGGTAACAGAGGGGTTCAGAGGTAGACTGCTACAGCTAAGGTTTTTCATCAGATTACAGTTGTGCTGGGGATGAAGGAGCTAATGGACTCCAACACAACAAGACTTCTTTCTGATTCATTTGCATTATTTTTACTGAACAATAAATTAACCCTAACCTTAAAATGAATTCTGCAGCCCACCAGGTACCTGAGAACATTTCTTTCACTGGTTTGTATTTTCCTCACATCTCTGAGACCCTAAACTCAGGACTACTTGGAGGTCTAGTTCTGTAATGACTGGGAAAAAAAAAAAAAAAAAAGGCAAAGTAAGGGCGTAAATTATGACATCAAGCTTACTTTAGTCTGTATGATTTTTTTTCTTTTCCCACTTCTAACCCTAAACGCAATGAAATTCCAAATCAAGCCTGAAGCCTATTCCATGGGCATTTACCTGCCAAATCCCAGTATCACTTTAGCAGAGAATCTGTCACTAGAGTTTGACAGGCTCCAGCTTTTGCTGCTTCTGGGTCTCAACTGCATGTGTTATGCATCAAAAGCATTGTATCACTGACTTCATTTATTTATTTTTTTCCTGTGTTATTTTTTTTCTGTCAAAATAGCAAGTAGAATGGATAAATATTTCTGTTAAAAATGGCTCTTTAACAAAAATGATCAACATCTGAAACATTTTCCATTTGAGATTCTAAGTTACCATATATTTTTGGATAATCAAAAATAATTAAAGCTAAAAAAAAACAGTTAAAATTTATAATTCTGAAAAATATTTCTTTAAATACATATTAAAGACATCCAACATTGGAAATAAAAGGTTTAAACTCTGCTGAAGGCAATTAACTTTAAAATTGTTTCTAAAGCACTGTGTTAACTAAATCTTCATGAATTGTTTGTTTGTGTGTGTGTGTGTGTGTGTGTGTAAATATACTACAAATAATCAGGGAAATTTTAAGTATCAGGGGTTTTGGATGCTCTGCATAGGCTACTTCAAGTAATTTGAGTGGTGATCTGAGTGGTTTTACATTATTCTCTACATGTTGCGCCCACTGTGATATTGTAAAGTACTTACATAGTAGCAGATAAAATTTTAAAATGCTTTTGAAAACTTAGACTCTTTGATACAAGATTGGTAAGACTTGCTGTCTGGTAGAAGGTAGCCTGAAGTACCCTTCTAACAGTAACATTCTAGTGGAGACAGATTCACAATATTGCACATCTGTATCTCTAACAGTATGCCTGCAATGAATTTTAGATGTAAAAATTTGTAATGAAAGGTCTAACTTCAGTCATTTATGTTTTCCTTAATTGCTAATGGCCACTGCTGGAGATAGGAGACAAGGCTACACAGATCTTTCTTTGGTTTAGCACAGTGTGGTCATTCTTGGATTCACATTACTGTGAATAAAGTAGAAATCTGGTTACTAAGTTTATTCTTCTAGTACATTGCAGTTATTAGCTGCAGGAGAGTCTGAGTTTGTATCTGGCAGGAGTACAAGACCTAGAGAAATATTCTGGCCATATGGTTCATCTTGAATATATTTCAGTTGAAAAGTTCAAGTTCTCTTTGTACATTTTCCTATCCACACATATGGGGAAAACTGAAGATTTTTTATTGCCTATGTATAAGGTAATGAAGAACTTAAATCCCTTATAAAAGCCTATCAGAATATTCAGAAATCTCATGAGGCTGTTATGATTCTATTTTCCCTCTTGACTGTCATGATTTCCTGAGCACACTGTCCTTAAATTAAGAAGGAAGAGCATGAGGGCAGTCCATTAAGTCTGCTCTGAGCCTATTTTTCAATCCTTGTATCACTTTCTGAAATTTGAAATTCTCTTATCATGCTACTTGCAATCAATAAAATATCTGCGTTGAATACTGACTGTGTTTAGGTATCCTTCATATGGTCAGTAAAGGTGTGTGAAGATTTCAGACTGGGTTCCTTAAGGTAGCTGCTTAATTCTTCACCACCGCAGTATTGAGAAACAGAACCAGCGCTCACTTGCAGGTCTCAGCTGTGCTCCACAGTAAAGACTAAGTGTGACAAGTGCCAAATTTTGGATAATTTTCTTTTTAGCAAAAAATATATGAATGAGGCTGGAAGCTTTCTGAAGTGGAGACAAGCTTTAAATTTTCTCAGAAAACAAAAATTATGATGGGATTTTATTTAAAGATTCCCACCAAAAAAAAAAAAAAAAAGGAAAAACCCACACTGCCCAAAAAAAAACCACGAAAAAACATCTC
The DNA here is from genome assembly GCA_013399475.1 of Chauna torquata. Classification (NCBI taxonomy): domain Eukaryota; kingdom Metazoa; phylum Chordata; class Aves; order Anseriformes; family Anhimidae; genus Chauna; species Chauna torquata. The sequence continues at coordinate 142,262 of VXAL01007654.1, read as the reverse complement.
CCCATTGAATGAAAANGAAAACAAAAATTATGATGGGATTTTATTTGAAAATTCCCACCAAAAAAAAAAAAAAAAAGTGAAAAACCACACTGCCCAAACAGAAACCCAGCAATGACTATCTCACCATGTAATGAAATGACAATCATGTGAAACCAGGTCTGACCCTGCAAGCAGTTTTACAGTATCTGCAGTAGAGAGGAGAACAATACCTGTTACAAGACGGACTGGTCCCACTGATTGACTCATATGTTTAAGTTGAACACCATTTTTAGGATAGGAAGAGAGAAAACATAGACCAGATTAAAACAATATTGTAAAAAAAACAATAAATGTAATATTGCAGTATTGCATAGTTAGCAGTTCCTCGCTGAATGGGATGCAGCTGCAAGGGTCATTAATCCTCTCTAATTTTTTGCCAGTCTTGGTGTTACAGGAGTAGTGGGAGTAGCAGTAATGGAAGCTGAGTATGGATATTAATTTTCCTTTTGTAATTTCCTGTTTCATTTGTATTCAGTAGACTACAGTTGCATACAAAAGAGGAAATGAGACTTCAACAAGACATAAAACAAACAAGGATATAAAAAAAAGAGGTGAGGTAGCCCATAAAAAAGAACTGCCCAAACCTCAGCCATTTTTTTATCTTTATTAGAAATATCTCAGATTTACATCATTTCATGACAAAGAACTTTCTTTCCTTTATGTATGTCCTTCCTGGTTCCCAAAATGCCAGAAAACCATCTACAGAATTTCTTCTTTTTACTCTCCCTGCTAATAAGAGAGAGTCTCCTTATTCTCTAGTAAGCTTAATGACCTGTATATCAACACATACTCCAAATCTTCCTTTTCCGTTAATCTACAGTTCCCTCTAGGACTCAACAAGCATATTCTATATTTGCTACAATCTAAAATGCTGGTGTGGGATACTTCAAATAGGACTGAGTAATTCTGTAATCTTTCTTTTAAGCCTTTGTCTCTGATGACTACAAGTCATCTGGTTCAGTTGCTGAATTACTTTGAATTCAACTTTTTTTCCTGGGACTCAGCTTTGGTATGCGTACTTTTGCCCTATCCAGCTAGTAGCTGTGTGTAAGTAGTCAGGGGAAGAAAAATGAACCAAGAGGAACTTCTGAACAGTGATGGCTTCATATATCCTTTTCTCCTTACAATATCCTGGATCAGACAGACAGAAAACATTGGACACGCTAATGCCGTCATCAGGAGAGACATGGACTCTGTAGAGGCCCTGAACTGCTAGGAAGAAGAGAGAATACAGATGTCAGGGACAGACAAACACACTGTTCCAGGAGCAGGAGATGACAGACCAGTAGGGGCATTAGCAGTTATTCCAGGTTGCTCAGTTTCATCCTATTTCTGATGCCCCTGCTCCCAGATTCCAGTAGTCATAGCCCTACCAGCGAGTCATTCCCTTTGGCGCTGGTCCTTCCCAACAACCTGGGCTAAAAGTAGCTGGGCTAGAGCTAACTTCCTTACCAATGTGTTGTGGTTTAGCCTGACAAGCAGCTAAGCAGCACACAGACCTTTGCTCACTCCTCGCCTTAGTGGGATGTGGGAGAGAATTGGGGGAAAAANCGCTCAGTGGGATGAGGGAGAGAACTGAAAGAAATAAAAGTGCGAGAACGCATGGGCTGAGATAAGGACAGTTTAATAGGAAAGAAAAAGGAAAAATCAACACACACAAAAAAAAAGCATACACAAAACAAGTGGTGAACAACACAATTGCTCACCACCAGCTGACTGATGCTCAGCCAGTCCCTGAGCAATGGTAGCCCCCATGGCCAGCTCCCCAGATGTTATTTTCCCACATGACCCCACACTGTGTGGGACGTCCCTTTGGCTAGTCTGAGCCAGCTGTCCTGGCTGTGTCCCCTCCCAGCTCCTTGTGCACCCCCAGCCTCCTCGCTGGCAGGGCAGCACCAGAAGCAGAAAAGTCCTTGGCTCTGGGCAAGCACTGCTCTGCAGCAACGGAAACATCGGTGTGTTATCAGTGATATTCTCACCCTCAATTCAAAACATTGCATCATACCAGCCACTATGAAAAAAACTAGCTATCCTAGCTGAAATCAGAACACACTGGGATGCTTACACCAAAACAAGTGTTGCAACTGACACAGAAAACCTTTTTTATGTAGGTGTATTGGCGCTGCAGTGGGAATTTGCAGGGCTTTATGTACATCTCACCTCCTACCAGTCACTTTTCCCAATTACTTCTAACTTAATGAGTGAACAGGCTTTCAGTAGGTACAACAGATGGGCTGAGGGTTCCTAGGCTAGGAAGTAAATAATGCGGAGTGGCATCAGTGAGGCTGACTCACTGCCAGAGTGAATGTTAGGGGCCACACTGAAAAACCGCAGTGTGCTTGTAGCCCATGGGCAGGTGACTGAAGGCAGGAGGCAGTGAGTGGTACCTGCCACTCAGGTCTCTCTTGGGCTGAGAACCACATACAGGAGAATTGTCCCAGACTGGCTTCAGTAGCAGAGAGTGGAGTTTCAGAAGACGCTTGTTCATCTAGGAGATAATGGTTTCTATGAATCCTCCTCATTGGCCCAGTAGGGCTTGCGGGTCTGAGGAACTGCCACAGGCGTACAGAGGAGCTACACCACGGGATGTGAATGCCACCAATTGTCCTGATGTAGACAGGGAGGTCCTGTAGTATAGCGTTTTATAAAGGCAATCTCTACCACAACAGGCTCAATGAGAACTGATCCCCCAGTAGCAAGATCTCCTTTCCACAACGAGAACACTGGTAGGGACATCCAAGGTCACCTCTGCGTTTAATGACACTATCAATGGCATTATCCTGTTGTCCACAGTTCTGACAGCAGTCTGGTCCAAAGTCTGTAGTTATCAGACAAGCTACTCATCATGTGTTTGGGGAGGGATGGTTGTTGCAGATGAAATTTTACGAAGGTCTCTTTTAGCAGCAATTTAAGATTTATTAATATTTAAATGATAAATCACAAGTTGTGATTTATCTTTGTATGGTTTCTCCCTTAGCAGCACTTAATCATCGGTTAATCATTAGCCTATTTAATACAAAGATTTCTAAAGGATTAGCTACAACAGTCACAGTGAATTAGTTAAAGATTTGTAAATGGCAAGGTTCACACACTTACTTACAGTAACGTATTAAGGATTTCTAACATATTAAGGATTTCCAAAGTTGAGTGCTCAAGAACATTTCCCCTCTTTTGGTGAATTACTCACCCTTCTCTGCATCGGCATATCCAGTGGACAATCACTGAACCTCATGGAGTCCCTGCCCTGAGAGACGTCCCACCTCAGGGGGAGATGGGTGCAGCCCGCTGTGGTTCTGGAGAGCTCAAAGGGGCTTTTGAATTTGGACCAGTATTTATAGGACCATGAGATGATTGTATTTCATAAGTATTTTTCCATTCTGGCCACAATTCAGGTTAGGTAATGCTGGTGTTTTCTACTAACCATATAATTCCAGTACCTTTCAGACTGCACAGTTCCGGTACATTCTGGGCCAGGCTATGATCCCAGTAGCAGGAGTTCTAGGTACAGTTAGGGAGTGCCTAACCATCCCAACTCACTGCCTTGTAACAATGGCAAGAACATAACGTCAGTTTATCCTGAGATCACAGAATGGCCCAGCGATGGGGCACTGCACCACCACAATGGTCCTTTGCGAAGTTCTTAGAGCCTTATAGATGTAGCCAGAACTAAGCTGATTTTGGAAGATTCAGAAGTTCATGTAAATACAAACAAACAAACAAAACAAAACAACCAAAACAAACAAAAAAACAACCAAAACCAAAATGAAACAAAACAAAACCAAAACAAAATAAATCAAAACAAAAACATGGACACTTCTGAATGTTTTTGCAGATTTTCAAGGCATTTGTCTTTGTTACTTCCTCTATTTTTGCACTTAAAACTTACTTTCTTTGATTAGGTGAGCTGTGTAGCAGATGCATACAGACAGTCATTAGAGGCAGGTTATTCATGCCTCTTATTCAGATAGCTGGCAACTCCCTTTAGTATGCCTGGTGTAACAGAACCAGTTAAGCAGGAAACCTAACCTGATTCTAAATGCAGAACTTACAGATGGCACATTTATTTGTAAGAGTCTTGCTCAAATATTTTCCCCATTTGTTTTCTAATACACATCTCTAATATACTTTATACAAATAAGAATTATTGCTGATATTTCACATGACGTGCTTATGCACTTCAGCTATTCTTATTTAGTAAGAATCTGCATGGAATGAATTCTAGGATTATTTAAAATTAAAGTCTTGCCTGTGTCATACCCAGCCTTCAGACCAGGGTTTTCAGCAGGAAAATTGCTGTCAAATGGACTGGAAGATTTTTGGGAATGTTGACTTAGGATTGTGGAAATGGAATGTGGTGATTTTACCCAGTTGAGCAGCGGAACTCCACCACAACCGCTCTCTCACTCCCCCTCCTCAAAGGAACAGGGGGAGAAAATACGATGGACAAGGGCTCAAGGGTTGAAATAAGGACAAGGAGGTTGCTCACCAGTTACTGTCACAGGCAAAACAGACTCAACGTAGGGAGATTAATGTAATTTATTACTGTCACTAGCAGACTAGAGCAATGAGAAACTAAAAGCAAACCAAAAACACCTTCCCCCCATCCACCCTCTTCTACCTCCTCCCCCCGAGCAGCGCAGGGGAACGGGGAATGGGGGCTGCGGTCAGCCCACATCGCTGCGTCTCTGCCGCTCCTTCATGGTCACTCTGCCCCTGCTCCAGCGTGGGGTCCCTCCCACAGGATGCCGTCCTTCCCGAACGGGTCCTGCGTGGGCTTCCCACAGGCTGCAGCTCTTCAAGAGCTGCTCCAATATGGGTCCGTACCACGGGGTCCATCCTTCAGGAGCAAACTGCTCCAGCACGGGTCCCCCACGGGTGGCAGCTCCCACCGGATCACCTGCTCCTGCGTGGGCTCCTCTCCAGGGGCTGCAGCTCCGGCCCGGAGCCTGCTCCTGCGGGGGCTCTCCATGGGCTGCAGCCTCCTTCAGGCCACATCCACCTGCTCCTCCGTGGGCTCCTCCACGGGCTGCAGCGTGGAGATCTGCTCCATGTGGTACCCCATGGGCTGCAGGGGGACAGCCTGCTCCACCATGGGCCTCACCACGGGCCTCAGAGAAACTTCTGCTCTGGCGCCTGGAGCACCTCCTGCCCTCCTTCTGCACAGACCTGAGTGACCGACTGTTCACTGACCACAACCAGTGTCACTCATGGCTCAGCTCTGGCCAGCGTTGGGTCCCTTTTGGAGCCGGCTGGAGCTGGCTCTTACCTAACATGGGGCAGCTTCTGGAATCTTTTCACAGAAGCCACCCCTGTGTCCCCCCTGCTACCAAACCTTTACTACTTAAACCCAATACACAGTATTAAAAACGTGAAATATATTGTTTTATGTAATGTATCCTTTCTTTATCTCTGGAAAAAAAAAAAAGGGGAACAAAAGATGGCTAGAACTGAAGTCTAAATCAATTAATACATGCAGTAAAAAGATGAAATAAAGGAAGAGTTAACACATCTCTGTCTGACATTTCTATCACATTTCATCAGTAGTTAGAGGTTTTAAATTTGCTTTTGCTTATGAAACAAGCCCAGGACCATAGCTCAACAAGGCATCCATTTAATTGGATATTACCTGTTTGGTCAGACTATACTGTAATGGTTTTGACAAGAAGGCATTTCTCAGATTCACATAATAGAGATGTTGATAGGTAATTGAGATAACTAAGAACTATAAGAAGTTTTTACTTTAAATAAACCTGAAGAATTAATTTAAGAGGCAGGTGCTTGAGCACATTTCTTCTCATACTTAGAATGTGTTTGAAAAAATATATTATTTTATATCATGGATCCTAGATTCTGACTTGGTCTCCTTTGCTTCAGTTTGAGTTACAATGGTTTCTACCACATGAAAGAATTTGTTCTTGCACTTATTTGACTAACAACAGAATGAAAATTTTTGCCTTTATTTCATCCTGATTTCAAAAATCCATAATAATTCTACACTTTGTTACAACCATGTGCAATGTTTCAAGAACTGTATTGACACTATTCCACCAAAATGGATGTTATCAAATTTTAGAATGCCAAAGAGATCTTTTTGACCAAGAAGGGAAATATTTAATATAAAATAACAAGGGCAAAGTTTAATTTGTTCTCAAGTTTCAATTGAAACGTAAACCAGTTAATTTTATTTGAAATCCCAAAGGTCACAAAGAACATTTTCAATTAGGAGTTCTCACATTGTTTTGCAGACTCATGAGATCTGAACACTTAATTATTTTGCCCACCCTGACTTAAGAGTTTTGACTTTCATTGATGCCTAAAATGCAGCTTTTTGCTGCACTGCTACAAAAAGAAGATAAGTATGCCTGTGCCTATGCCAATGGGATTGATCAGAAAAATCAAAATGAAAGATACTCTGCTATAAAATTAAGGGGTGCAGGGAAAAAGAGAAGAGAGGAGAGGAGAGGAGAGGAAGATTTAAGTATTCATTAGTGTCAACAGAATAAATAGACTAAATGGACAATGCAGTGAAACATTAGAAAGCTGAATGCAAAGTTCCACAAAAAAAAAACCTTCATCCTTAAGAGTAAGGAGTTTTAATATGAGCAGCTTTAGTAACAGGCAAATCTTCAGAAGTATACATAGTGCTTATTTTCTGTAACTGTGAAGAAGTACTCATGTTTATGCAAACTATTTTGGAAATTCTGGTATCACCTTTCTCTTTCTTTTATGCACTTATGAATAGTCCACACCAGTAACCCCTACACCTTGCCCTCTTCCTCCCAATGCTCTCAGAAGCATCTCAGCAGGATCATGCATTTTCATAAATGTTCTTCTCTCTTTCATTTTCACAAAAGAAAAGTGGAAATATAGAAACTCTATAATTATTTTGTACCAACTGTAGCAAAGCTGAAAAAATCTTTGTAATCTAAAGCACTTTCTTCCAAGTGTGAAAACTGTTAATAGTGACACCCTGTAGCTAACAGCAGTTTAAGCACTGGAGTGGAATATTAAACAGTGGTATCTCCGTAGAATATGAAACTCTTTCTTCAGTCCTCAAAGCTTGTACTACTCTACCTGTCACCAGCTGTCTCTCGTATACGGTGTCTGAAACAGTAAGCAAATGCAGAGGTGTCAAAATGGACTTGCAGTTACAAATGAGGAATTATTTTTCTCTTAATAAAGAAAAGAACAAAAAAATCTCTTACAAAACCCCAAACTGGGAGCACACAGGGCAAACCCTGAGCTACCCAACCTTATACATGAGCTGTTTTTTTCCATGATTGCATATCATCCACCACAGGGAAACAGCTTTGCAGTGCCAGCATCCATATTCCTGTGTAGCAGTCAGTGGCAGAGCAGGGAAATGTGTTGACTTCTCCTGCATCTTGGCATTTTCTAGGTTGTTCTAAGAAAACAAGACCTCACTGCCTGCTGGACAGGCAATAAAACATCTAACAAAAAGACAACATGTTGGTTATTCTTTTCCCTCTTTTTTTCTTACCAGTTACCTCTTCACTATTTTCTGTTGAAAAGAAGGTGGGGTGGTAAAGACATCAAGTAAGTTAAAGTCCGTTTAAAAGACCACTTGCCACCATGCTATGAGGAGTACAAATATCAGGTTTGGAAAATTTCTGGAGCACCTTTAACTAATTTTCCCATTAGGTCATGCCATGAGGAACTGACAGACCAAAGCAGCATCCAGCTGGCTCCAGGAAATGGTGAAAACAGTTTGATTTGTTTCCCTATCTTATATCCCAGATGCACACTGGTTAAGCCAGGCTGAAGAATGTGTCCTGATATGTAAGGGAACTCTAAACTGTGGCTTTTGAAATGCCTTTGAAGTACTTTGTGGGTATATTTAATCTAATGCAAGACAGTGTTTACAAAGGTGAAGTGTGATACTACTACCTTTGCTGCTGCTCATGAAGATTTGACCTGTATCACAATTGCCACAACGAATGACTGGAACGCTCCTTTAGAGTTTCCTTTGCTTTTGCTTCGTGCATGCATCTTATTGCCAAACTTGCAAGACTGACTAATAAAGACTTCTTGCTATGAAGACTAAGCTAAAAGTCATCAGATCATCTACATTTATCAGAACAGAGGAAATAATTATTGATACTTTCCTTTCTTCTGTGGACTTAGGAAGAAAAATGTAGGCTAAGACAAAAAACTGCAGAGTTGTCATTTTTTTATGAAGCATAAAGAAGCATTGTAGATGACCTGTTGTAACAGAGAACAAAGCAATTCATTTCATTGTTGTTACTGAGTTTAAAGGTGGAGTTAACTGCTTTACTAAGACAAACAAATCGTAACAAGTAATATATTCATCTAATTGTAGCTCATGTGTTGCTCATGAAATAGTTGCAAGCAGGTCCTGAAATTCAGCAATGCAGTTTTTTTTTCTAACTGGCAAGATATATTTACCATAAATTCTTATATCATGATTTAGGATGAGCACCTCAGAAATCTCTCTATCTTCTACAAAGCAGAGTAAGACTTCAGTAAGATGCTGAATGTGTTTTAACAGTCTGAAATATTTACATTTTTTTTACCCTTGGTGAAATTTTTGACAGAGTATGTATTTTCATGATTTGGTTGCTTTCTTCCACCCGGCTGTAGAGATGAGTTTCCCCAGAAAAACTGACGTGGCTCCAGGAATAGTATTACAAAGGAATCTGAAAGATTGGGAAAGCATTTAAGAAGTAAAAAAAATTTTTCATTTATCATTACAGTAAACTATATGAAAAGGATAGCCTGTTGCTATTAGGAGGCTGAAGATTATCTGTAGGGACAGGTAGGATTACCTATGTCAATTGAAGTACATTAGAAGTAAAGGATGCACAAATACAGCTAAAGAGGACCAGGCAATGTGTTACAGCACTGGTTGTTGTGATTATGCACAGAATTTCATTGTTAGTTCACTCCCTGTCTCTGTTTTGAACCATTCCAATGGGGTACTACAAAGATAAACTTGTTCCAAAGGTGGCAAGCCCTAAAGCAGCATCAACACTATCTTCAGCACAACTACTGCTTGCCTTTTCAAATGCTGGTCTGTATTTGTTCCTTTTGTACTTAGTGGCATAAATGTAAGCAGAGAGAGATAGCTGCCCAAAGGTAAGTGGTCAGGAGATCTTTTTCACCTAACCTTGGTGTTCATCCCACTGTACAAGCTTGCTCCTGCACCTTTTTTTAACACTTTCGGATCTATGGATGACAAGTGCTATGTAAGTGCTAAATGTTGATTAATTACTGTTATTACAAGCATCACACGGTTGGTATACTGGGACTGTTCAGTGTGAGGGCCCTAAGCACAAGCAATGAGAGAGCAGTGAGAAATGACATTGGTTCCTGTGGAGTGCTGTATTGCTATACAGAAAATGCTGTATTTTTCCCCTCTTTAAAAACGAATTGCTTTGTGCTATTGTTTAACATCATGTAATTGAAGTAGTTGCAAAAAAAGACAAATTAGTGGTTCTTTTTGGATTGGGTTGTAAGTATGCATTAGAAAGTGCCTAATGTGAAATCGTGACTACAGAGAAGTAGAAAAACTCCAAGGGCACCATATTCCCTTCTTAGAGAACCTGAACTTCCTACTCACAAATTAACATAATTAATGTTAACAGGAGTTACACACGCCTGTATTGTGAGGTGACCAGCATCTCAACTACAAAATAGTACAGAGCAAATGCAATTACTGACTCCACAGTGTGACTGCAAGTACCTTCCCGTATGTTGAACCAGATCTGAATTCCAAATGGCAGAAAATAAGAAGGGGCAAGAAAGTTTAAGAAATGACTCCATATTTTACCAAGTTGCAATTCTGACATCATCTGGAGAGAGATGGAAAATAGAAAAAAGAAGAGACTTATAATCGAAGCTGTTATACATACAATATAGTTAAACACATAAAGTAGTTATACATACAAACAGTTTGTTGCATAATCACATAGAATTGTGCTAAATGTATCTATTATGACTGTTTTGTTACTTGTCTCTGCCTGCAGTCCTTTTTTTTTAGTATATCGGCTTGATGAGGAACTGTTTTGCTTCAAATAGTATCTAGATTTTGAGTGTCAGAGCAACAGCTGAAGGTCAGACCTTGCAGAATTAGAGGTACCTAACACTTCTGGGCCAAATCAACATATCCCAAGACATGATAATCTGTCGAAGCGGAGCTCTTAGTGTTAAAAAGTATTTTGGTCAAGAGTATGAGGATACTACAGAAAAAAATGAGTCTTAAAATGTCAGTTCTGCATTTTAAAAGGCTAAGTGGAGAAAAACATATTTAAACTCTCAAAAAAAGCACTACCAAGAAAGCTGTTAAGGCTGATTGCATATGCCAAAAATACAACCAAATAAAACAGAAGAACACACACTTATGATAAAGAAAAAATTGTTTTCTTAGAGCAAAGTAGGCATGGAACTTCTGTGCCAACTGAGAAAAAAATTCTGTTTTTATCTTTTGTTACTGTGCTCATTTCCCTATAATCTTACATATTGAATTTAATGTTTTTAGACCTTGTGTACTTGGCACAGAAAAGTTTAATCATGAATTAATGTACACGCTTGTAAGCATTTTGTGGGGGAGTATGTACTGAAATTCACAAATGTGCATTCTCATTGCCTCCGATATGTTATGTTCATACGAAACTGCATCCAACAACCCCATCCCCAAGCGGGCTGCATATTCTGCTCCGTACTTAATATGGCTTATGAGAGGCACCAGTGAAGCATAGTTGTCATCTGCTGGTATATAGCTCCTCAAAATCTGTAAACAAAATACTTCTATTTTTAGAAATGGGTGTTAGTATCACTGGGGAATTTTGCACATAGGAAGAGACTGAAGAGACAGAACAACAAACCCAGGCTGATTTGTCATTCTGACAGTTGCTGTTGATTCATGAGGACCATGATGGGCCTGCCACATTCACAGATAGAAGTGGTGTCACTAGGAGTGAGCCTGTCCCTGTCTGATCTTGCCGCAGTTACTTCCTGCGTTGGAGCAGGGAGCCTTCTTTAAATTCCAGGCAGAAGTGAAATATTGGCCCCCAAAATGCTCTTTCTTTTCTTTCTTCTTCCTTGAAATACAGTTTATGGATAGCAGATAAGACTGAACCACAGGCTATAGTAAAGTTAAAAGCTACTGATTTACTTTTCTCAGCTAATGTCAGTCCCAGCGCATCTCGAAAGAGAAACCTAGAAGTCTGTGTGATATCTGAGATACTTCAGAAAAAAAATTAACAGTACTTGCTGCTTCAGTAGGCAACTTAAAATGTTTTAGTATCCTAATGTTTGTTAATAGCTTTGCTTGAGCAGGAGAAGATGATAATGGAAATTGCCCATCAGCCCTTTCAACTTCAGGAGCAATGCTCCTGCACTGTGAATGAAAGATGACAGGAGGCTCCATATAGGTGTCTGTAGGGGCATCTTCTAATGAATCATTATTTCTTTCTCTCCATTTACTGTGTTTTCTGGTTAATTTGGGGTACGGGGGGAGCAGACTGGTTGAGGTGACGAGAAGAAACCACATTTTTAGATCAGTACTAGTCTTTATTAAAAGAACTTGTTACACAGCTGCTGCAACAGGAGCTTTCATTCCAATTCTATGGACTGAGTTTGTGTGCTATCCCAGACTTTTCTGAACAACAATTTGTATTTCATCTCCCAAGAGTCACACTCCTTGTTATACTCCCATACTGAAACTGTCTGCCTTTTAAAGTGAGATGCATGTGTATGAATTCAGTTCAGGAATACTATAGACAGGAAGATTAGCCAGGACACAGCCATGGGCTCTCTTGAGCAAACACAAAGCCGATAAATGCAACCATCCCTCTAGAAGCCTAATGAAGATTCTTTATGCACAAGGTCAATGAGAAAATGAGTGGTTGTTTTGCTTTAAAGAGCAGCTGCATGAATTGCACTTAAGGTGACTCTTCTAACAGACACTGACATGAATCTCTTATATCAAAATCAGTAAAAGAGTAATTTAAAAAACATCTCAGATATTTCATTTTAGCTCTCTTTTTTTCTTTCATAAGCAAATACAACTTTTAACAAATGTGACACCCTATTTTCATTTGGTCTCTGTTGTTCTTTCCTCTAATCATTGTTTGTCATTGGACCTTTTCTACTGCACTGTGCTGCCAGTTTCATTCTTCCTTACATCATGGCTTATTCTTCTTAAGCATGGTCTATTCTGGCTGGATTTTTATCATCAGTTTATCATCATTACAGGCTGCTATGAGCACCTGCTTTAATTACAGAACTGCTTTCTCTTTGCCATGTGGCTTTTCTAATCACTGTTTCTAGATATTATGTCACTTCAGAAATAAACATTTACTTGATTTGCACACCATTCTCTTGTGTTATAATGGCATATTCCTACGTGATAGAAGATTTATTCAGTGCCTTACTGTACCTGTTTCTGTTTTGTCTGCCACTTGTTAAACTTGTGGAACCATCCTGATATTCTGGTATAGATAATTGATGCTTCATGTGCCACGCTGATGTACACTGAAATACAGTCTAAGCTGTGCTTTCTTAGAATTGGCTTAAGGAATAAAAGAATTAATATTTATGTTACTAAAAAAGAAAAACAATTCTGAACACTGCATTCAGAAATTTGATTTGGCCCATTATGTTTACCAGGGAATGGCCTGGGGCTGCAGAGTTATGATCTGAAAATTTAATTTGGAGACATCACTAAAGGTATGTTTAATCTCTGTCTAAATGTAAAGCTCTCTCATGTACAAATTGCTTTGATTTTATTACACAGATCATGACAACTGCTGAGGTCGGCAGAGGTAGCAGCTGGATGTCTATGGCCAGAGAAGGTGATCTAATTCCTTCCCCTAGGAACAGTGGAAATATGGTCTGGAGGTCAATTACCTTGATTGGCGTGGGCATTTTTCCAAGCACAAGAAGAATTTTGAAATACTACAGGCTAGATGCAAGGAGGCAGGCGATTAGAAAATAAATGGTCTTTGTGTGACCTTCAGGCTATTATTCCATGGGGGCCTTGTGATCAAATGTTCCTCTGGACATGTTGAATTAATTTCATCCTGAAGTAATACTGAACCCAAGTAAGAAGATGGAATGTATTACGCAAACTCTTCCTTTTCCTTTGCTCCTATTCTCTCTCTTTTTAACACATTTTATTTATAGATGAAATAGTGTAATACAGATTCAATAGGCCCTCTAAGAGCAGAGGTCTCTCTCATTTGGAAGTAGAGTTAAGGGAAAAAGTACACCCATGGCTCAAAACCACACTAATTCCTTCTGCCAGATAGCAGGGGTACAAAAACAAAGAGGTTACCAAAAGAAAAACTCCATCAAACTGAAAGCTTAGTGAGGAGACACCACAGAACTCAAAGTGGAACTATGAGCTGAGGAGGTGTAAGCAATAAAGTTATTATATAAGAGCTGAACACCACTGCGCCTTCTTGCTACTTTTGAAAAGAAAAGTAGTGTGAACTGCTCTCTTGTTTAAAAGGCCTCTGTTTTTTGGAATATCTGTAGCTAGCAGATCTGTAATGGATGGAGGTATTCAAGTTCCTGAAGGGGATGGAAGGCTAGGCAAGTGTCAGTTAGTGAGCATTCTCCATTGCTGAGCTGTGGGACACTTTTAGTGTGTGGTCTTTTCACCTTTCTGAAGCACTAAGTGTTCTGGTGAGCTGGATGGAGATCTGTCTCTGGGAATTGGATTCTGCTCGTGAGAGGCCTTTTGAGCTGTATTAGAGCTGCATAGCAGCATTTATCCCAATAGTATTAGAGCATACATCAATGATGACAGGGCACGGCTGGTCTGCACTCACTCTTAGTCAGACACAGACTTGGGCTGTTGAGGGAAGTTCAGCCAGGATGGACATGGAAGTGATGAGAATAGTTGAGAGCATGGAGATGCCCAATATAAGACTTGCGAATATGTCAGAGAAGCTGCTGGTCTGAAACCAAAGACTGAGCCGGAAGGTAAGAGGAGTTTCCTATGGGTATGTGCGAGAGCAGCAAACCCCCTAGAAAGGAATTATCTGAGAAGCAGGTCTTGTGGGAGACAGATTTTAACTGCTGTCAGCTTGATGCTGAACAGGCATGCTGAGCCAGTTTGGAAGCTGAGTAGCTCAGCTGGCTTAGTTAGAGACAGAGTATGTGTCCTGGTCACAGTATGTTCTCATAGATTCAGCCATTAATGTAGCTGTACAGCTTCTGTGCAAGAGCTGGCTTCAACTTGGCCAGCCTGTGTGCAGGCAGAATAAAACTTTCTCTGCCTGCACTTGACCATTACAAGATCAAATCCTAAAGAGCTACATATAACAAGTGGAAGACAAAGGATCTGAAAGGAGGGCAGGGAAGCAATGAAAATGATAGTGAATATAAATAGCTTGCTAAACAAGAGAAATAATCATAGCTCTCATGTTCTTTAGTTTCCTTTTTCTTTTGCTAGGGATTACCTTTAACACTTTTATAAAATGACTTGCCTAAAAACTCTAAATGGCTGGGATATTCTCATTTGGTGATTTCTATGAAAATTAGCTTGGTTCATTATTAAGTCACTTGGTGAGAATTTTTTTTCAGTATTTTGGAAGATAACTAATTCCCTTCAGAACCAGAAGTCTTTGACAATGGTAATATAATTCATTTTTTAAGTAATATGAAAATACTGATTCTTACACCTTTTGAAAGAAGAAAGTGGGAGAGAAATGTTTCTTGAGCTGTGAATACACATGATCCTCAAACAAGGTCTAACTCACCACTTCAAGTGCTATCAGATTCAGAATAGGTACTACTGGTAAAAAGAAGTTTTGTACAATTAAATTTGTGCTATTGTAAAACAGTTGGAAAGCAGCTGGGATTGATCACTGATCATTTGGTAAAAGTTCTTTTATTATTCACCTTCTTTCTGCTGCCCTTCTCTAGATTAATATTATGACATGCACCTAGAAGATCTGTGCCATTTCACCACACCACTACTTAGTCTTAGACTTGATTTCCATATGTCACAGCAGAATCCCATAATTACTCATTGTTTATATGGTAAGATGTTGCATTACTTTCTGACACCCACATATTGGGAATAAATATACCTATGAGCAGAATTTAGACTGTATTGTTAACTGCAACCCGCATTTTCATTTGGGAGTATAAGAATCTGGAGATTTCAGAAGTCTTTTTTTTTTTTTTTTAATCCGTAACTTCTTCATAACAGTCTTTACTTTTCCCATCCTCAGACCTCGATCTCTCTCATGAGGCCCTCCTTCCTGAAGAAATCTCTTAGAAATGATGCAGTTGCAGAGATCATTAGAGTTGACCTCCTCATTTAAAGCTAATAGCTATAACGATATCTTCCATGTTTGTTTGATGTTTTTACCATATAGAGCATGATAGATATTTTAACCACTTGAGTTGGGTTTATGAAGCAACAGTAGCAGCCCATGTTAAATACTACTCTCTGCTTTCAGTGGAATAGCAAAAGAGTCCGTAAACTCAAAAAATAGTGGATTTATCCTCACTTGTTATTTCTCTGTTGCCAACTATTACCTTTCTCTGTTCTGCTTCTTGCCAGAAGACAGAAAATCCCTGCACAGGCATTGGAAGGCCTTCCTGTAGTTTTTCCTGCTTTCATTATCTCCATTTGAGAGGAAATGCAGCATTTCGCAGCTATCTGGAAAAAAAAAAAAAAAAAAAAAAAAAAAAAAAAAAAAGCTATATATATATGTCTTCCTTTCACTATAATCAATTACAAAGCTTTTTTTCCTATGTTATGGATAAACTGTCAGGTTAAGAACTGTTGTATTCTAGTTGTATTAAAACAAGTGGCTAAGCGATTCATTGCAAGCACTAAAAATCCCACAGTCTTCTGTTTGTTAGAACTAAAAAAAGCCGTGCCACTGGCAGCTGAAGCTCTCATTTTTTGTTAACTCAGCCATGCATTTGGGATTTGTTGAAATTTAAAAAAAATACTGGTCTGTGCAATCCACTGAAAAGCAATGAGAAAATCAACTCTGGTTCAACATGGGACTTAAATATCTGCTTGACAGTAAACATTTGGTAATTCCACTGACTACAATGAAGGTGTTCATGTGTTTTAAGCTAAAAACCTTTCAAGTGCTTTTCTGAGTAGGACTCATCTTTTAAACTGATCTGACTCAAATACCATCAACATAATAATAGCTCTGGAGAGCTTTATGATTAAGCTTTATTGAAGAAAAAGATCTAAGCGTACAGTTGCCTAGGCTACTTAGTTGCCAAGATTGTCTTTTGTCCTTATATTTCCGTTCAATAAACTCGGTACACATCTTAGCACAGGACTTCCCAAGATTTCTTCTGACATCTTTATACTGTTTTTGTTTAGTTATAACCACCTTCAGAGTTTACAAAGTTCGCCTATGTGTCTTTCTATAAAATGCTGCAAGGAATTAAATGGTTTTAATGTGCTTGTAATCTTGACTGAAGAAGTTCTCTTCATTGTTGCCAAACCAGATAAGCAATTAGGCTTTACCCTTCAAGGTTGTCATGCTGTTGCAGGGCATCCTACAGCTGCAGAATCCAGCAGCTTTCACAGGGACTTCAGTCAGAATAATTCATGCATGCCATATGCTATCTTTGCTCAGAAATGCAATTTTTGGCACTGGATACATTGTTTTCATTCTTTAATGTCAGCTTCCCCCACTCCACACACACACAAATCCCAGGATGTCTGAAGGCATCCCTGCCTCAGTGACATTTAAAGAGGACAAGACAGAAGAAATTCACGGAAGATTATAATAGTTTAAATATGTATGTGCTTATTCCAGCTGTGTGATAGTTACATGTGCTTCCTGAGCTGAATAAAATTCTTAGAATTTCACTCATCCACTTACTGATTCTGGGAATGACCTTGGAGTCTGAACTACTCCAGAGGCTAGGATTTGTTATTTGGTATCCAAAATCTAAAAGCAAAGTTGGTGAGACTTCCAGCTGGAAGTGCCTAAGGAAAGAATTATTCTGAGTAGAGCAGACTGTTGGTGTGCTCTAGGTTGATTAAAAGCTACTCTTGATTTAGCGTAAAAAGTGACGGAGTGGAACAGAAATGATTGGGATTTTTTCTAGTGCAACAGTGAGTGGTCCAGGACTAATGGTCACAATGCGCTATGAAGTGCAGGATTGGAAACAGGTGGTGACTTGCGTTTTCAGGTTGTAAATTGGTAATTAAAAAAAAAGGAGCCTAATTCAACTGTGTTTCTCTACTCTCTCTTGAGCCAATTAATTTTTTATAAGAAGGCCATGTTCATCCAAAGTATTACAACAGCTTTCTTGTTTATAGCTACTCTGGGGAGCCATGTTTGAAGAAGATGTAGAGGGAGATTTTACAAAAACGGGAAACTCTTATACAAGCACAAACTCTTCAAAAATGGATGCCCCTGGGCATCCCCCTGTCTGTCTCCTTTTATGAGCTCCTTACATATGGAACCAAAATTTACGAGAAACACTGTGGTTCTCCTTAGTTAAGACTGTTGTTAATCAGATGGAGAAAGGAAAGCATGAAAGATAGGCATTCAGCCATGGCCTCCTATTTAAGATCCCATTCCCTGTGGTGCTCAGAGCCACTAATGACAGGAATTATTTAGTTACTAGATATGTTTTTTTTTAATTTAGAAAGTTATTCAGGTTATAACCATGTAGTTATGCAATAGCCTTGCAACAACTACTGTAAAAACATCACATATGAGTATTTATTAATTTCTTCATAACTAAATAGAGAATTGTTTAGTTATAGACCATTGCTTGTTACAGCAACTCTTATAATTTACTTGCAGTGATCTTAGTAGGATCTCACAAAAATCTAATTCAACGTACAAAGATGTGCAGTTCTGCTCAGCTACCTGCATAATTCATTTACTGTCATTTGCTTCCTCTGGAGTATGTTAGGGCTGGCTGGAAAGTGGAGACATGAGAGCTCCAGAAACACTTGGGCATTTGTTTCATAGAGTCACAGAGTCATAGAGTGGTTTGGTTTGGAAGTGACCTTAAAGACCACCTAGTTCCAACCCCCCTGCCGTGAATATGGACACCTCCCACTAGACCAGGTTGCTCAAGGCCCCATCCAGCCTGGCCTTGGACAGTTCCAGGGAAGAGGCATCCACAGCTTCTCTGGGCAACCTGTTCCAGTGCCTCACCACCCTCGAATTTCTTCCTGATGTCTAATATGTATCTACTCTATTTTAGTTTAAAACCATTACACCCTTGATCTATCGCTACGCTCCCTGATAAAGAGTCTCTCCCCACTAAAGAATCTCTCCTCATTGTTTCCTTTCGTTACCTCCATTTACTTACAATGGGCAGGGATTGACTCTCCTCTCACTTGGGTGCATTTTGTCACAAGACCCAGCTTACCAGAGGCCTCTGTGAAATTATACCAGCATGAAATGCGTACAAGTAGAGATTCAGGTTGACTTTTCACAATGCAGGGAGGTCAATCTAAGAAATGGTCCATCTGTCTGTCTACTCCACTCTGAAGCTGAGATGTTCCTCCTTCTCATCCTCTTCATCATGTGCCTGTTCTTGTGGTCCAGCATATAGCAGTTTCAGCAAACAAATTGGGAAGTGCTTGTGGTGCTGAGCTCCCTGCCTCACCAGGAGGCTATATGCATGCCAGAGACCACAAGGCAGCAGGACCACATGGCTGGCAGGAGAGACGGAGAGAGGGAGTCAGTAGGGAAGAGGAAGCCAGGCATCCCTCGTTGGTGGCAACAAGCTGTTGGGCTGGCTCAGGTCCATGTGAAACCTCATCCTCAAGACCTTGCATTGCGTTTCTTTGAAACAGCAGGGTCCCGTTGAGGGGGCAGTACAGAGTGTGCATCAAAACAGCCTTCACAGTTAGTTATTCACAATCTGAAGAGCTTCTGATACTCATGGTGATGCATCACAGGGTTGTGCTCATCCTCATGTAACACACTGTGGACAATGGACCGTGGCCTTCCCAACTTCTTGAGAAAGAGACAGCTCAGTCTCGTCCATTAGGCCCATTTTACTCCTGGCCTGTAGAGTACATTTCTCTGGGAAGAGAACAGCCAGTTCTTCCCGCCCAGGCCCAGCCCTTACTCTGTGCACCATGGTGTCACGTCCACTTGGTGTCTCCCTAGCCATGTCCTAGGACCCACCTGCAACTCACCCTACCCCGCTCAGGGCTCAGGACCCCATGTCAAGAGCTACAGCTCCTTCCCCAGCAAGGCCACAGCCAGGCCAGTCTCCAGCTCCCCACAGCCCTGCCCTGCCTGTCCATGGGCCCCACAATGCTGTGCCCACCAACAGGCCCATGTCCCAGCTGATGGAGAAGGTGCAAATGACCCTAGTTGTGCTAAATCCTTCACCAAACATCAGATCCTCTATTTCTTCTCTGCCTTGGTTTGACTTTGCTTTTCTGGCTGACGAAACCCTCACCACTCGACAACCACCCCGTGCTCAGGGCAGGCATCAGAGACAGTGGAAGTGGCTGGGGGCTGCCTGGGACATGGCTCTGTCCGGCTGCCCAGTGCCTGCCCTCGTGCTGGGCTCACCCACCACAACGCATCGCAGAGCACAACCACCTGCTCACTAGGGTCTGATCAAAGAACAAATTACCACTCCACGGGAGTAATGGCATCCCCAACATGGGGTGATGGTGGTGTGCTGTCCTCTGCTAAGGCTGGAAATGTTACAAGCCTGATCTGTGCCTTAATGAAATTTGACTACAATATTAGAGCCTACGAGATCAAGTGTCAGCCATCATACTAGAACATGATTATTGGTGTCAGATTCATAAATATTTTAAGTACCTGCACCATATTCACCTGAAATTTTGCCAGTTTTTTCTTCCTCCTCATTGAAAATGCAATCAGAGGGTAAATCATCTAGAAGGGGAAAGAAATGAAACTCTTCTTCTTTTTTTTTTTTTCCCCACAGCAAATACATATCAGGAGGTTACAATTATATGCAATTATGAAATTGTACATAGTTGTACATAGTATGTGTAAAATAAAAAAGTAAGGAATATATGTTGCCATACAAAAGGAAACCCAAAAGAACCACTAAGATGAAAAGCTGCTTTTCCATAAAGAGTGTCTCATGCACATTTTGCTTTTTTCTCTGCCTCCCAAATTACCTTGGCTTAGTGTGTATTATCTGAGAGAACAATGTAAAGAGTGGACAGTTTTGTTTTGCATAAAAAAGTGACTTAAAGGTAATTTGCACACCATAGAGTTGACTAACATATTTGAAAGCAAAACAAACAAACAAAAAAACCACACAAGTTAATTATGAAATAGCTTGCCAATACAATCAGTGCTTTGAAAATAAGAAAGCAGCTCTGTCAGGGAATTAGTCATAGTCAAAATCTGAAATGGAAGGAAAGAATGAAACATCATAAGGGTTCTAAAATTCAAAGTAC
Source organism: Chauna torquata (assembly GCA_013399475.1). Classification (NCBI taxonomy): domain Eukaryota; kingdom Metazoa; phylum Chordata; class Aves; order Anseriformes; family Anhimidae; genus Chauna; species Chauna torquata. The sequence goes on along the minus strand of VXAL01007654.1, from coordinate 121,819 downwards.
TTTTCACTGTAACATAAAGCCCCCTGTAAGTTCTCCTTCCCACAAAGTCACAGCAAGCAAAGAGAATTTCTGCCATTCTCAACCAGTTGTTTTCTCCTAGTTTCCAAGGTAGCCTGTCACACCGAATGTAATAGTCTGAATGGCTACCCAGATCTTACTTTCTAAATGCTTTGTAGCATCTTGAAGCTACAATCAGCTGAAGGACAATGTGTAACAATTTTGGGTGACATTAGGGAGTAAACCTTCTTCGTATGCCATCAGAAGAGACAGATTATAGATAGCTCTGATTTCCTTTATTTAGCGCAGCATACATCTTGCAGACATATTTCAGAACATGTTAATCATTATTTCTGACAAAAGTTTTCAACTGTTACACAATGCTAGAAATTAAAATTTTCCAATAATTCTCTTTGAATTCACTGCTTCTTTACAAAAGAAAGGAAAAAAAAAAAACGGACAGAAGATGGCTTTAGAAAATCATCTATGCAATCAAATATTTGTTCACAGAAATAGTTAGATTGCCTTGGACACTTAGTATCCTGCACTCCCAAAACAAATCCAGGTTTGCTTCTTATACCCAGCCCTCATTGCGCATGAAATATGGGCCTACACACACACACACAAAAGCCCTGTATTTTTATATCCAGAATACAGTGCTTTTGATATGTATCAGAATACACAGTCCCTTGCTAGGTGATCAATATTCATTTCTTCTAAACAAAATCCTCTGTCTTTTGTGCTCTCCTGGAAAAGAAAAACAGAGAGAGAGAGAGAGAGAGAGAGAGAGAGAGAGAGAGAGAATCTTCTCTGTAACGATCTTTTAAAACATCCTACTCAGAATGTGAAATGGGTTGTTAACAAGAATTTCTTTTCTGATTTGAAAAGCTCCTGGTAAATATCCTAGTGTGGCTTTAATGGGAGATCTTTTGACACTTAAATGAGAGATCTGGCTGTTTTCATTTGAAAGATACAACCAACAAGACATCAATAAAGTACTTTTTGGACTCCCACCTAAAATAATCCCTTTGCCCTTGCTAATTTTTGTGAAACATCTGGCCTAATGAGACAATACACCAAAAGCTGTTGTGCTGGACATGCCTGATGTCAAAGCTTTTAAATCCCAAGCATTTTGTCACACTGACCACTGATGTGTAAGAATTTCTTGTGAAATTGTTCAGGTAAAATTGTCCTTTTTCCAATGACAGGGATCAAAAAGAGGTACAAGATAAGGATTTCACCTCAGAATGTTCAGAGAGGTTAACTCGGCCTCATAACTGGATTAGGAAGAACTGACTGAAAGATCATTCATAGAAAAATGTGCAGAGAAGTATGTGGTTAATGTGCTTAAATCCATAATGTGATGTTAATTTTGGTTTCTTTCTTTTTTTCTTTCTTTCTTTTTTTTTTTTCCTCTATCAATATTTCATTGAGTTGGATGATAAGATGAATAACTTCCATTTTAAAATCTTAGCATTAGCCATCATCTTTTATAGAAATATACTGTCACTCTTATTTTCAAGAAAGAACTACAGACCAGTCAGCCTTGTCTGCCAACCTCAACCATTTTGTCATTCTGTGACATGAATGACAAATAAGAATAAACTATTTTAATTCGAAAGGACACAAAAAATGTACAATTATAGTTTATGTTACAAATTAAAGGTAAACAAAGATTGGTTTCTAATGCTAATAAATGCAAAAACAAAATGTAGAAAATGGTAAAAATATTCAAGATACCTATTAGAATTTAAAATATAAGGTAGATCAAGTGTTTTTTTACATCACATTTGTTATCTAAAATAAAAAGAAAATAGTATCTAAGGTATTTTATATGCCTTTTGGGGAATGGAGGATACACATTGTCAAAGTCTTTTCTCCTTGCAAGCTCCACTGAAAAATTATATACTTCACATATTTTGTAATTCATTTTATGTTGATTATAAACATTCCTGAATAAGTAGGAAACAAAACTTATCTTTCAGTTTAATGTACAACCAGTGCTTGTTTCCATTTGATGAAAACCAGTGAGGAACAGAAGTCTAGTTTCCATGACAGAGAGCATGCTATTCATTCTTTGTCAGTCTGACTCTGACCCTGAATCCTCTCTATAAAAAGGAGCCATTAAAAAAAAAAAAAAAAAAAAAAAAAAAAA
>VXAL01007654.1:84398-119629 GCA_013399475.1 Chauna torquata | reverse complement strand
ATAAAAAAAAAAAAAAAAAAAACAGATGGACATTTGCTTACAGTTATATAGCTATTTCAATAGCAGTACAAAGATGCGTCCAAATTATGGAGCCAAGGTGAAGATAAGATTTTGTTGAAGAAGAATTTTTAAAAAGACACTACAGGAACTATATCGCAGTCACAGACATTAGTAATAAATACTTAATTAGGGAAAAACCTTGTTCTGTTCTCTGCCTTGTATTAAATGACCTTATGCTGACAAAGGTACCAAGCTAATTCTGAACAAACAGTTACAGAAAATTTCCAAAGCAGTAAGTAAGTAAGCTATTAGCAGATTGATATGATTTTTCCTCTTACATAGTATTTTCATCAGCAGGTCTCCAAAACGGCTTTGCAAAGGCAGCTTCTCAGATGAGCAAGCTGGGGCAAACTGACCATGTGCAGAGAGGCCACTGAAGTTGGTTCCAGCAAAGCTGGAAATAGTACTTAGGCCTGTGGCATCCCCAGACAACACCCTCATTACTAAGCAACACTGTTTGTTTAAACAGATATTAGTTATATAGAACATTATCTAGTATATCAGGCTCCCTTTGATGTTTTCTTTAGAATCCAATAAACTATATAGAAGTAATTTAAACCAATGGTTGTGTTGTAATGCTTTACAAATGTGAGTTCTGAAACTAAACTTTCACTGGGATTTACAGGTATAATGTTAATGGCTACCAGTTTATTTTACTAGATGAAGCCTTAGGCAAAGAATTGCAGATCTTTTGGAGGCTGAAAAATAATAGCAACCATTTCTCAGCACAGAGTAGCTTTTCTAGTAGGACTTGAGACTGAGTGTAGCTCTCAATGATGTCAATAAGAATATATTTAGCCTGGACTAAAGCTTAAAAATTATAACTTAAATACTGCTCTCCTTATTTCTGCCTGGTTTTCAGATCATCTCCAAGCCATAAAATCTGGCCAATGCTTTGAATTATAAAAAAAAAANTTGAATAATAAAAAAAAAAAAAAAAAAGAAAAAAAGAAAAAAGAAAGAAAAGAAAAAGAAAAAGTGATACTCCTGCTAAAGGACTCTTTAAAAAGGGGCAGACCAAAGTCTGGCAGCTAGACATGACTAATATTTAGGTTGTTAAATGCTAGATGTGTCAGCTTAATCCCATTTCTATTTTTAATAAAATCTAATGACTTCATGCTCACCATAGTTCCCTTTCTTGTACAATAAATAATACATCCACGATTACTAATAAATATTGCATTCAGTTACGAAAATAAATGCATCTGAGAGGCTAATTGGCTCTATATTAGGGTATTTTCAAATTGATGATTCCTATTAATGTTAATGAAATTGCTAGATGGCTTCCAGTGTCAGTGGAGACCTTGAAAAAAACAACAGTCTGTAGTAGTGTACCACTTCAGCACATATGTCTGTAGTTAAGTTTCAAAACGTGTCTTGAAGAGCTAACTAAATTAATTATGGCATATGCAAAGTGGAAAGGTTTTTATGAGCCTCTTGGCCTCTTTGCTACACAGTCATAACAAGAAACTCCTCCTTCTTGTTTCTATTTGTTCATCATATTTTCACATTATAAATGGCATGAAATTAATCTGCCTCTAGTTGCTAAAACAAATTTTAGCAGTTGTGAAATGCACCAAGTAGTCTTCTGTTTAGAGATAATACATAGCAAGTATACATGTAGGCATTAAGGCATGAGAGTTCTTGAGAATTATATTTGTTACTTTGCCATACATTCTTTCACTGTACATTATAGTGTACAGGAAAAAAAAAAATCTCAGTTTTCTATCATCCAAACATGGCACAAAAACTCCACAGACGTCACTAGAAGACTGCACTCTGACTAACAGAAATTGTGACCTGTGCAATGCAGGGGTTCCTGTGGATTTAAACATCCCCTTTTAATCATTTGCTTCTATATCTCCATCTGTAATTTGCAATTCTTATCCCTCAAGGAGAGAACTTGGAATAGCAGTCTCTTACTTTTTGCTGATTTTTTACGTATCTTCAGCTGCAGAAAAAGAATAGTTTAAAAAGGTGTTTTTTCTATCTATTGTATGAAATGCATATGGAAATCTCTTAAGAGTCATGACAAAAATAATATTAATGAGATCATAGTCACATTACTATTTTTTATGAATAAACAAAGACTGCCTTTAATTTCTAAATACCTTTTAAAGTCATTTACTGTCTGAAGGTCATAACTAAACAAAAGTTTTTGTCCTGAGAATCCTTGTTCCCTTTCCTCTTCTTCCCTGAGAATGATTATTTGGCAGACCCAAGAAAAGATTGCGTCCTGACATTTGAGTACAGTGTTAGAGCTTCAACCTATCCCTCTGAAATCGTTGACTTTCTTTAAGCAACACATTAGTTGTATCACAGTATACAGCCTCTTCTATGTGTCATCTTTTAGTTGTAGGCTGGGTCGTATCTAAACATTTACAATTTCACTACTATTTCGTTATCTTTCCTCTGAAGAGTCCACAGAAGTCTAGCAGTCTGTCTATGTCTTACAATACTAAGACACCGAATTTACAGGCTAATGTGCACTGCCTATTTTTGCTGGTGAATTGAAATGCATTATTGTAAAAAATCAGACACCCCAGAGATGGAAATGTTAGATGTTAGATACTCTATGATGTTAGAATATCTCTTTTGACTCTGATCCTGTACCATACCTGACAGTGCACAGAATGTTATCCAATATTATGGTCTGTTTAGTTTTGAAGTTCTACATGTTCCTTGGGAACATGCTCCACATGCAAGCTAATGAATTGTCAAGAACTGTCCCTCATATACCTTATACTCTTTTCCCCATTTCAGCTGAATTAATATCTGATAATTACTTTACTCTATACTGCTCTAATTTCATATCAATTTCTCAGTCTAAGCAATTCTTAGATTGGCTCTGGGGAATAACTAGCANGAGAAGAAGCTCACTTTTTTAATTATCCGGAGCAGAGATTATTTTTGCATCTCTGGGCCACCGAGCATGGTGGAATGTAGTCCACAGCTGAGTTCCCACATAATGCTGCAGTGAGAGCTAAGATCACTTAATAAAAGTAGCAGTGGGTAAGAACAATTTTCAAAGTGATTAGCTGTGTTACATAAGGTAGGAATATTCCACCAAAATGTTTTTTACATTTCTCTTAGGACATTTGACATTAGTGAGCTGTATTCAACCCACAGTATGCATAGCAGGATTATAGCAGAGACTTTGTATGTCTTAACGTTATTAACCTGAGCATTCGACAGCAGTGCACAAAAGCTTACTCAGTGGTGTTTTTTTGCTTCAGAAAACCAACCAACCAACCAAACAAACAAACAAAAAGAGCACAGAGTATTACTGAAATTCTAACCTCTTAATTAGAAAACCTTGAAAATGTTATGACAAAACAAACCTTTTGCCCATTTCTGTGTTAATAGCTATAGTTTACTCATAAGTATGAATTCACTGTTTTCATTTTCTGTCTTTTGCAAAAACTGTAATGGTTGTAATCCATAAATGGTTGTCCTATACATGACCTGCTTGAATATTTTTGTATTGTTAGAGTTAATAGTTATGCTTGACTGAGCATCGATTCAACTGAATGGCTCCTTTGAAGTAAGAGTGAATACACATATTAAGCACTTTTAATGTGCTATTCTTTATGATAAAGATATATTAAAATATAGATAACGATATCCTGTAGATAAATGTATTGCATTTCTGGATAAGATGAAATATTATTCCTGTTTGATCTCTGAGAAAACTATAGAACAGTATTCTTTTTCTATTTTTTTTCACAGTTCATATCCAGAAAAGCATGTAGTGATGGTAACATCTAAATGTTCATGTTGCAGTTACAAAGATATGTTTACTGTAAAATTTATACAGTAGTTACACTGCAGCCAGGGTTGGACAGAGTCAAATAGCGAATTATAACATAAAACATATGAGTAATCTATCCCCCTACATAACTCCCTAGGATCTTATACAGTGACTGTTAAAATGATACTGAGCACTTACAAAAAAGTACAGAGTCATAAAATAGCAAAAAAAATGCACCAGAATCATCCAGAAGCAAGAGGACACGAAGTGAGTCCAGACCTGATTTCCTGTTCATATGAAGATGTTCCTTTCACTGTTACAGTCAAATCTCTCCAATCAAGTCATAATGTGTCTGAGACTAAAGAGAGTCAGGAACGAGAAGCCCCTTCCACAATTCTCTCCTAAGAAAGAGACTAACAGGTCGACGATGTGGAAAGATCATATCCTCTGCTTCCACAGACCAATATCACTTTATAGATAAACAGGAGCATAATGTTGACTTGTGCCACCTGAAGGTCTAGCCTGTTAGATACACAAATGGCTTGGTGACAGTGTAACAGCCACAGGCAAAGGGAATCCCTTCATTTTATTTTTAAGAGAAGCAGAGTGATTTGCACCGTTGCCAAGTTTTGCACTTGGTTTGCAGGTGTGGGTTTGGTACCCTGCACAGTGCAGAGAACAGATGTTACACCTCCCTTTCAGCACAGCTTTGCTGCAGCTGCTGCTTTCTGCCTTTCTGAATCCCACTGCTCCGTCTTGGAAGTATGGCCTCCAACAGTCTGGGTTCAGCAGGCTGGGAACCCCACTGGTGCTGTCAGGGGGGTTGAGTCTCCCCTACAAAGGAAGCCTTAGCTTTTGGTGTGATAGCTGAAGGGCCAGAGAGGAGGAAGATGGGCTTGTTTTGTAACACAAAGGAGTTATTAGGGTCTCTCAGCTGAGAGACAAAAACAAAGAAATAGAAAAAGATGAAAGACAGATGTCCTTGAGGTGAAGAAGAGTGCTGTGAGACTTATGATACCCAAAATTCAAGTGAAATATCAATGTACTAGTGAAACATTACAAAACTTATCTCCCTCAAGGAAAAATTCCACATGGAAGACCTGCCTTTTTAACCTCCCTCAAACTGACAGTTTTTGAAAGGCAAGGACCAGCAGTTCTATGAAGAACAGCGGGATATGTCCACATGTCAATTATGTTTCCAATATGTTTTGGTTTTGAAATACCTTGAAGTCTTTCTCTTTTAGAGAAATTAGAGTGAAAACAAAGCAAAATGTCTTACAGATGCTGGCCATCTGAAGGAAACTATTCAGTAGCATCAAGAACAATATTGCACAGTCTATAAACTTTCTTCTCACTCCTTTTTCAGATGAGGAGAATACAACATGCTCATAATGCAGCACATCACTTGCAAGGCAGAAGCAGAGTGGACCACCCCATCTCTCTGCTACCAGCAGTGGATTGGCAGGATACAAGCATACATTAAAACACTACCTCTCATCAACTACATAGCTACTGTGAAAATATATTTTTGAATAACATGAAAAGATATCTTTGAAAAGGAAGACTGTGAATATCTGGCTGATCCTTTATTTCTTATCCCCACTTAATGATAAATGAAGAATGGTAATGCTTTTTCTACATTAAACTTTTTTTTTTTTTTTTTTTAGTTTTCATCTGATTTTTAAAGCTTTTATTATGAAGGTAGCACTTTTGTTCAATCATTCATTTTCTTTAAAACTGAATATAACTTCTTGACTATCATCTAAAATACTGCTTTTTAAATTTGCTGAATGTGCAGTAATAAGATTAATCTCAAGACCTTTTTTAATTCCTAGGAATTATTGGTTAAAATTTTTCCAGAAGTTATTTTAGAAGAGTACAAAATGTGCAGTTTGATTTCAGCTTCTGTATGCACAATACAATTTTGGGATTTACTTGCAATATCAGATCAGTTGATTACTTTTCAGATATTTCACATGTAAAGTTTGCATCAGCTTCTACACAGAAAATAGTATAATTTATATGTCCATAATATCACCGGAATTATATATATCACCTGCTGTACTCTGGTGTATAAGTTGCCAAGAAGTTCTCCCATTTTATTTTATATATCTATATATATATATATGTCCATCTCACAGTCATTGGCTTAAAGGCAAGCATATTCCTTGGTAAAAGGGAAGACAGACAAGTACCTATGTATTCTGGTAATCTCCTACAAACAGAAGAGACAGGAAGGGGCAAGATGCAATAGCATATGAGTGAAAACAATGCTGACGATGCTCTAATTAATCATGGAAACAAGATTTTGCTTTGTTCTTCTTCCCATCCTCCTTCCCATATCTATAATGTAAAACCAAGGGCAAATACAATAGTTAATTTGTGACTGTTTTTTCTTTTTTTTTTTTTCCCAGCAATGCATGAATATCTATAATCCTATCAAACTGAAAACACAATTCTTTTGTGTTTGAGTGATTGGCTAAAAATTGTAATTAATGCACTTTATTTTACCTTTATAAGTGCAAAGGATGTTTTTAGAGCTAGAGACAGAAAATTGTTCAGTACAGCCATATCACAGTAGGGTCTTCTGGATCAAGAACTAGCTTTGTATAATTTCTTCTGTTCTTTTACTTCTGGGCCCCTATTATGATGTGGTTCAAAAAGGGAGACATTTTTCCTCTCTTACAGAAGTAACAGTGACATCTTCTTTACTGGAGTAACGCTAGAAGCATACATTTTCACTTTCCTAGTGAAAAGATGCAAACTTGAGATTCAGAAATTTACCTGGTTTATGTCTGTTTTAAATAATTCTTAACTCCTAACAGCTGTGGTTAATGGAGCTAATCAACAACACATCCATCCCGTTAAACATGATTAACCTCTGCAGGTTTGAGATTGTCAGGGTCTGAATTAGATACTTCTGAGGTATTCAGAAAGGTTTGGTTCATTATCTCAGGGGGATGAAAGAAGTTTATTCTGATTCTGACATAGTTTTATAATATCGTTCTCTTAGTATATTGAATTACACTTTGTATCCTAAGCAGCAAAATTCTGATGGACAGGAACTTCATTTACAGGCATGATGTCTGAAAAAAAAGCAGTAGAGAAACTGGTGCTTTTCATTTTCTTTTTACTTTGAATTTTAGAAATGGAAAAATACCTAATTTATTAATATGCTTTCAGAGTAAGAAGTAATGGTTTACTCCATAACATAAGTGAAGATTTTTAAAAAAGTATTTCTCTGACCTAACAGCAAACAGAATGAAGTCTTTTTGTTTTGTCCTAGCTACCAACTAAGATTATCAAAATATTATGTGCTGGTAAGGACAGGAGAAACTTAGTGTGTGCCTGCAAAAACAATTCTGTTTTGAGAATATTTGATAGCTGAGGCTTCTCAAGATTTCCATATCTTTCCCTTACACTTTGCTGAGAGAGGGTTATAGACTTATTAGTTGGAGAAATTCTGGCTTTAAGGTGATCCTGTTTCTCTTTTGGAGCTCTTAAAAAAAATGCTCATTTTCCTTTCATTTATTTCAGTCCAGACCTTCCTGAATCTTATGTTTAGATTGCCTGCTTACTGGTTCCCTGCTCCCTTCTGATGTGTAAAATAAAAGTAGGAATTAGCAAACACAAAATATTATAAACACAAAGCTACTCCTTCACTGTTGTTTAGTAGCCATGCAACAAAAATGATCCATTTGGAGATAAAAACTTTCTGAAATTGTGCCTGACTTGGCTCTCCAACTATTTAGTCTATTTAATGTTTGTTCAGTTTGTTGCAACTATTTGAGCACAATAAATAAAATAAATAAATAAATAAATAAATCCCATCCTAATACTGTGCTGACACTAGCAATGCAAGATGGCTAGGGATCTATGAATTGCAGAATGGTTGAGGCTGGCAGGGACCTCTGGAGGTCAACTGGTCGAACCCCCTGCTCAGGCAGGGCCACCCAGAGCAGGTTGCCCAGGACCATGTCCAGGTGATTTTGGAGATCTCCAAGGAGGAGACTCCACAGCCTCCCTGGGCAACCTGTGCCAGTGCTCAGGCACCCGCAGAGTAAAGCAGTGCTTCCTCATGTTCAGAGGAACCTCCTGTGTTCCAGTTTGTGCCCGTTGCCTCTTGTCCTGGCACTGGGCACCACTGACAAGAACCTGGCTCCATCTTTTTTGCCCTGGATTTATGAGGAGCCGTACAAATACTCAGTGAAGTGCATAGCTGTCCAGTGTTTTTAAAATAAAATTCAAATGCCTGCTTTCCCTTCTCTGTTACTTCTTCTATTCAGCACATACTTAAGCTTGTGGTTCTTATGTGGGTGTCCATTTGACAGTTTAATTAATTAAGTCAATCTGATATATTTTAACTATAAAAAGCTTGTGATATTCTTCCCAGCATTTAGAAGTCTATCACTCATGCTTTACAACAGTTATCTTTCATACTCTATGTGCGAGTTGGAGGTATGTGGGTTACTCGTTCCCATGCAGAGAATACTGGATTAGTGCTTCTGTAGACAAAATCATCTGAAAATCTTGAGGCATTGTGATTGCAATCATGGGCCCTGTGGTCCAAGTGCCACGTATTGCTGTGCAGTGCAGCAGGGTGTTCCCACACCAGCTCATGCCCCACAGCTTGCTGAGCTAATGAAATTCACAATAGGAGACAGAGCACAGCTGCTGGGTGGTGAAGTTCATGCTTTCCTTTAAGTAAAAAGTAATGTGCTGGTAGCTATGGCTGTGTACTGGCAATTGTTCTTAGATGTAATAAACACAGGATTTCGGGTTTTGCTTTCCAAAAGTAGTTATAGATGTGATACAGTGTTGAAGGAAGAGAAACCATGCCATCAAGTTCTATGAAGTATAAAGGTGAACAGTAATGGCAGATCAGTAAAATGCCAATTGATACAGTGGTTTCCAGCAAGGAAGTGACATAGTTATGCTCCCAGTATAAAATATCTCAGAAACGTAACGCTGAGACGTTCTTAATGGCAGCTGGTCTGTTCTGCAAAATGCATGTCGAATGCTTTAGTGCCAGGCTTCTAAGGCAAGTCTTGCTGGCTAGCCAGCAGGGTGGAAGTTTGGTCTTGCTGAGTTCACCCACTGAGTGCTAGGGTGACAATCACACTCTGTGTCTTTCCCTTAAAACTGCAGAGGGTTTGACTCTCAGCTTTGCCTGGAGCTGAATATTTCTTAGGCTAGTTATTCCTTTTCTATCATGCTAAGCTAAAGCTTCAAATTCACTTATTTGCTTAAGGGTATTAGTTTTTAATACAGTTATTAGTCCTCTGGCTATTTTGTCATGAAGCTTAGAACATAAAAGGTAATGACCTTTGGATTTTCCTCTAATGACTTCCTCCTGTGTTAGGGGTTTCTTGGAATTCCCTGGTGACATGAAGCACATCAAAACAGCAACAGGATACTGGTTATGCTGTAATAGGTAGGAAAATAATTTGTTTTGTTTTGTTTTATTTTGTTTTGTTTTCCAGGTTTTGCTAAGCCTGATTAATTTTTGTGTTGTTGTTCTGCTTTTTTCTCCAGTTTGTTGTATAGCCTGTTGTATTGAGCACACCAAGGAATAGGTCCTCCAAAAAAGGTGAAAAGATCCAAGCAATCTAATAAGAAAGACTTTATTTAGTTTACTACCCTGCCAGTGGAAAGTTGGTGTGTTTGGGGGTGGTGGTGGATGTGGGAGCAGTCTGGTGATGGTGGTGGTTTTGTTGTTGTTGTTGTTATTTTTCATAGTGTATAAGTAGAGCTGTGTAAAACCTGATTTTAAATCCTGAGGCAGAGGATCCCATATTGTTGTTGTACTGCTGTATGACTTGTGATATGCGCTCCATCTCTTGTCACTTCTGTAGCCCAATGCTTCATTGTACAAAAAATAGTAATAAATAAGGCAAACTATTTTTCCTCAGAGATACCTGGAAGCATACTAGTTTTTACATAGAACACCTTGTGTTGGAAGTCAGCTACAGTCTAATCAACTTCTTAAAATAAGCAAGAGTAACAAGTTGTGTCCTGAGGAAGAGCCACAATAATGAGTGATGTGGACTGTGGTTTGGGCCATCCTTTAGGAGATTCTGGAGCCTTGGGAGCAGCGCGGGACCACACTCTGTTCTGAATCTTTGAGCTGCAGCTCTCCCCTGTTGAGGTGTATCTGTGTCTTTCCACAGATTCCCTACTCCAAGAATCCAGATGCTCATCTTGCTCCTCAGCTCCAGTTCACTGCAGACCTGAGGTCTGGCTGGCTGCTGCCATCGGAGGTGGCCCAGTCTGACAGCTGTGCTCAAGCTGCACACAACTGGGGAGCGAAGGGATGGAGAGAAGCAGGCTATTCTATATACAGCTTGAAGATCTCTAGCAAACACGGGGGTTGTGAAAAGGAGATGCGAGGTTTTAACCAAGTGTGGATGTTTGATACGTAGAACTCTACCTGCAATGTGAGAAGAGGTGGGAAGAAAATCCATATGCTGAGGAAGATTGTGAGAGCAGCTAGATTTAAGAGAAGGAGCAGTCTGCGCAAATGAAAAAAGGATATGGAGGAGAGAGCAGAAGAACCGATGACTCAGGCCTGGATATGTGACTTAACCTTGGGACAATGGAGCCAAAGCCTGCATGTGTCCCCTGTTCTGTCTGCCTGCCTGAATGCCAGTCCTGTCCTCACTGTAGCAGCTGCCACGAAAATGATAGTGCAGAACTGAAATCTGGAGTGCTTCTCAGCTGTAGCACAAGAGGACTCCTTGGAGGAGAGTGGAAGGAAAGTGGTAGAGGAATGTGGTTTTTAGCAATATGTGTGACATTTTCTTCCCTTGTTCTCTAAACCAAACATATATTTCTAGAGCTAGCAGTCCTTTCTCATTTTTCAGTCAGAGTAACTTTTACCCATAGTTCTTTTTAAACATGTCCTTTCAGGTTACTGGTTTTGTTTCTGTGTGGATAGTACAGTTTTCTTTCTTAATTAGTCCAATTTGCTCCTATTTTTCTATTAAGGAGCATTCTAGAGATAAATGCTTTTTCACATACAACCACATAAAAGCTGCTTGGAGAGAATTTGTAACTTCGTTTCTCCATATGGAAATCAAAACTCTGCTATTCCTTCTATTTTACCTTATGGCCTTGCACATGCATGCATTTACCATTGCTACCACAATAAATATTTTATCTGTTTTGCTGCCCAGGATTTTCTGGTTTTTTCGCTACCTTCCTCCTCCTGCCTTATTGAGAAAAGATTTACTATTATGGGTAGCAAGTAAAAACAGTTTCGTGCTTGTACACTTTCCACTCATTTTACAGCTTTTCCTCTTCTTTCCTTCTCATTTTGGTTTCAGCACGTCAAGCCTTCTGTAACTAGCCAAGTAATGCTACTATTTTGAAATTCACAGTTTTTTTTACCTTCCCAGCTTCTACAGGTACATGTTTGACAATATATTTTTTTAAAAAAAAAATCAGATAAGTACCTGAACATATTCTTCATTGATCACCTGTGTCTAAAACTTCCAATAGTCTTTATATGAGGAAGAAAACACCCTGTTGTTTCCTTTCTTTCTTTCTCTTTCTTTCTCTTTCTTTCTCTCTCTTTCTCTCTCTTTCTCTCTCTTTGTCTCTCTTTGTCTCTCTTTGTCTCTCTTTGTCTCTCTTTGTCTCTCTTTGTCTCTCTTTGTCTCTCTTTCTCTCTCTTTGTCTCTCTTTCTCTCTCTTTGTCTCTCTTTCTCTCTCTTTCTCTCTCTTTCTCTCTCTTTCTCTCTCTTTCTCTCTCTTTCTCTCTCTTTCTCTCTCTTTCTCTCTCTTTCTTTCTTTTTAAAAGGCAACTAAATATTTCTTTGTGATACCCCATCCTCCTTTGTACTCATGGCTTCTATACAGTGAAGACCTCCTAGTTCAATATTTTTTGTGCACTTCCCTTGTCTTAGATGTTTGTATGCTCTTTGACTGTCATTTTCTCTTTATTTAACTGAAGGTTAATAACAATAATAAATCCCACAGATTTTCATGGATACTCATGAACATTTTCTATTGCTTACTTGTTTAAGCAGAGCCTTAAAGAAATCACCTCCTATAGTAATGACAACAATTTGAATTTCTTTTTGTATCAGCAATGATCTGTTTCTCTACAGTGCTGTCTTACCCACCTCTTCAGAGAGGACAGTCTTTATGAATCTAGTTTAGGAGTTCAAAGTAAGAAAAAAACAACTGTGTGAGTTCTGTGTAGTAAAACAATAACTGTTGTCAACATTTGATTAGAAAGAAGGTCAGAATTTGAACCGATGTCTTAAGAGACAAGGTAACAGAGTTGACAGAGTTTTGCAGTGGGCTTTGTAATGGTTTTGAGGGCTGGAATCATGCTTAAAGCTAGATGAGTGAGCAAAGAAATACAAGCTTACTAGAGGAACTGTGCACCATGACTGAGGTCACCCACTTGGACTACCCAGAGCTCTCAAATTGAAATCTTGAATAATCTCTCTACGAGTTGAAATCTCTATATCTGGGGAAAAGAACTGTAAGATCGATAGACCCCAGTCCTGATGGAATCTAGGTGAGTACTTTGAATTGCAAGACAACTTTTTCCTGAGATTTGCAAAACCCGTGATGCAGAGGGATGGTGTGATTGGGGGTGGGAAGAATCATATATGAATAAAAGTAGGTGCAGATACAGAAGTACTGCCTAAAGTAGTCAGTTCAATCAGATGAAGTAGCAGAGCAGGGGAAAAATAAATCACCACACAAGCCTATCTGAAACAGCAAATTTAAAGAGAAGTGAAATTTGAGATAATCTGTTTTTCAGCTAGACAACATCAAGGAAAGGAGTTTGTTGGTGTATAGGGCAAAACAGAAGGTCAGCAAAGAGGAAATTTACTTGTCCTCAAGCCGCGGCTGAGCACGTGTCATCTGCAGCTGGCCGATACAGAATCACAGAATATCCCAAGTAGGAAAGACCCACAAGGATCATCAAGTCCAACTCCTGGTTCCACACAGGACCACCCAAAAATCAGACCATGTGTCTGAGAGCGTTGTCCAAACGCTTCTTGAGCTCCGGCAGGCTCGGTGCCGTGACCACTGCCCTGGGGAGCCTGTTCCAGTGCCCGACCACCACCTCAGTGAAGAACCTTTTCCTAACACCCAGCCTGCCCCTCCCCTGTCACAGCTCCATGCCGTTCCCTCAGGTCCTGTCGCTGTCACCAGAGAGCAGAGATCAGCCCTGCCCCTCCGCTCCCCTCGTGAGGAAGCTGCAGGCTGCCATGACGTCTTACAGAGCCACAAGTGAGAACGAAATATGCAATTGCAACATTTAAGTGCTGTGGCCTAAACTTCTGTGCTAGTGTTCGTACTAGTGTTTCTTACTCTGTGTCTTTATGGTGAGCTTAAAAGAACTTATGTGGGCTAACATAATACTGTGGTAAAGGCCAAAGGAGGTTTAAAAAAAAAAAAAAAAAAGAATGTCTTTTGCTCTACTGAGTTCTCCTGTGTCATACATCCAGCCTCCCTCCGTCCCAAAGGGAGTGAGAAGGAAGGTAACTCACTTCTCTCTAGGTTCATGGTAATATAAAAAAGCTATCAATTTCTCATAAAATAATGCAGTATATAAATATGCATGAATTTTAATAGCTTAGTGAATGAATCAAAAAAACAACCAACACTGGCTTATAAGAGTGTTCAAGAGAAGAAATAATGTAACAGTTGTTCACTGAGATACAGAGCAGTGTACAAGTCATAGACCCATAAAGCTGTGTCACTACTGTGCTATATTCTTCCAGAAAGCCTGGTTACAAACACTGATCAGCACAAGTACAAGGTGTGATACATTTCATAAATATTCTGAAAAACCTCACAAGTATAGTTGTGTAGGATTTAGCCATGATTACAATATAGCCACCTTGGGGTGCTGAACTGCACTGCAGCTTTCAATAAGGAAGACTAAGAGGATTTCTTGACTATAGATTATGGAGGACACAAAGCAAATCCTTTTTTCCAGACAACTGGGCTTAACAGTACACCATTCAGGCAGGAGGTAGAGCCCTAGTGAGTTATGAGGGTCTTTTATTTATGAAATATTGTAGGAGCAACAAAGATTATAAATATGTCTTGGAGTGTGAAATATTTAGTACTGCTTTAAGCAACCCTTAGCTCTTCCTTAAAGTACTTACTGGTCTTGAGGCTACTGAATAGCTTAGAAGACAAGATCAATGGTAGAGGTGTCTTGGTTGCCACAGAACAAGTACTAACAGATAAGGATAAAATGTTATAAAACAATGAAAAAAATATTTAACCATTGTCAGAAAATTACTAGAAGCGCTAAATATTCACCTGTAATTGAAGAGACCTATTTCATTCTGAAAGATACCATGGGACTGGAGTGATGCTCATTGCCAGGCTGCAGAATTGGAAAAACACAGATACTGCAGATTTTTGTGAGTAAGATCTGCCTTCATGATAACTGAGTTTAAGATACACTGAGAGCCATAACAACCAAAGGCAAATTGTCATCAGTGAAGTTAAAAACTGTCATAAATCACTCAGCACGGTGCAGGAAAAAGCTAGAAAGCAAGTTGGGAAGCATGTGGCTTTACTTGTCCCTTGTAGGAGAAAGCCAGAAAACAAGTTGGGAAGCATGTGGCTTGACTGATCCCTAGATGAGTGCCAGTGTCCAGTTAGTGAGGGACAAGTTTTCATGCAAGTCTATTTTGTTACTTTATGTCCCTAACTAGAAAAAACTAACTTGACAAATCTACTACTACTGCTGTAAGTAGTGCAAAATTCTAATTTACAGAGAACTTCTAATAAAAAAAGACAACCTCCCCTAAGACTCCTGGAACATAAATTAAAAAGAGCAAGGAAGGACACACTCAAAAAGATTAAAGTAGTTGAAATAAAACTAGAAGCACTGGTTAACTCAGGGATGGAACAGGAGATTGTATAAGGCTGGAATGTGGTCAGGGAGCAGATGCTCCACGAGAGCCTGGAGCAGGGCAGCAAGGATGGCAGCACCGTGCCCGCATAAACAAGGATGCAGACCCACCACATCCCAACAAGGAGAGTGGTGCAGGTTTGGGATGGTGACCCGAAGTAGACAAGGGATCCGTGGCCACCACAACAGCCCCGCCAGTGAGGTGAGTCCAAGGTCAGCCAGAAAGCCAAGTTAGCAGGTCGGAGTCAGCAAGGGACAAGGACCTGAGATTAAATGCTGCTCCTGAACCAGAGAGGGAGAGGTGTTCAGTGAGGCATCTCTTGGCTCTTTCTCGCAACACAATTTTTCTCTCAGCAGTTTCATCCAAGGCTGCACCACATATACCTGACCTTAAACACAGGCAGCTAAACACTTGGGGTGCAGGGGGAAAGCATTTGAGCCTGTTGATGCACTGGGTGCCTGACAAATACTGACTTTAAAAATGTCAAGACATGGAGCTGTTGACGGTTTCCTGCAAGTATAAATAATACAGGCCTGTGTTAACTAACATTAATGCAGAAGACACAAGAGAAAAGAAATGGTTTCGTTACAAAAATAAAAGTCCAGAGAGAGAGAGAGAATGAAGATGATGGAATTGTTAACATCCCAGTAGCTTTTAACGTGCTACACATGGAAGAGAATTTATTCAGAATTATAAGGTATGTTGTCTTGTAAAGCTCTTTGCTGTGTTTGGCTGGTGCTTCCAAAATCATAAAAGTAGATCAGCACAGAGCACAGTACCATGGCACCCAGTGATATGAATGTGATCTGAATCAGGCATGGCATGTGATCACAATTCTATACAACTTTGCAAAGGATGTGGCAAAGAAAATAGATTAGATAAAATCTTTCCTTTCTTCTTGTAGCCAGAAGAAATAAATAAATAAATAAATATTGCTTATGCAAAATTGATCTGTGAGAATGTGGTCTACCAAATTAGTTTATACAACAGCAGGGCTGTGTACTGCATGGCTGTGACATCTTCTGGTCCAGCACTGAGTCCAAGAGCTGAAGGCACTATGTTCCCAGTACTGCAGTGTTTGACCCTTTAGTAACTGCAGATTTGGTGCTACTATAATCACATCTAGATCTTTTCAGTTAAGACTGATATTTCCCGCATACTTTACTTTGCCTTGAAATATTAACTTTTTTTATTTTTTTATTTTTTTTCTCACTTGAGTGTATGTAGAACGGAGGTGGAACTTTGATCTTTCATGTGATTAGGAAGTGAAATGCTTCTAGTTCAATATTGTGAATTTGCTTTTTAGCAAATGTGGTCCTTTCAATTCATACATCTTATGTAGGCTAGAGTAGAGAAGATAATTCAGAGTGGGAAAGCTGTGCTCATAAAAAAAGTAGCCATCAAGCAGAAGCCCAGACCCAGAAAAGACCTGTTAATATTCATCCCTCCAAAGGAGTGGAGCAGGAAATACCCTGAAATGCTGTGTTCTTATACAGGGCGTTCATATTTCAAGCCCTAATTTCAAGGGTATGCAGGCACATACAGAAAAAGATACAGTTTTCAAGATTTCAAGGCAACACCTCAGTTTTAACATCTGGGAGAATTATAAGCAAGACTAAAGAATTTTTCAGCTCAGACTAGAAAACAAACTAGGAGAAATTCAGTGCTAAACCCTGCAAAGGGTGAATCCATACCAGATAGTGCATACCAAGAAGCTAATAGAGATGTATGATCAAGACCCAAGACCTGGGCTTCTTTTCTGCTGAGCTGATGACATTCCGTGTGGAGAGTACTACTGCCAAGTGCTGAGGAAGTACCCTCTCCTTAAGGCATAAGCCTGCACATCTCTGCAAAATGCAGAAGACTAAAAAGAACTCCACAAGCCTGCACAGACCTTCAATCTTTGCAATTCTGCACTGTTCTATCAAATTCAATGTACATTTGCTCATTTGCTACTTCTGTCTTTTACTGGTGTCAGGTGTTGAAGTACAGAGGCAGATTTGTTGTGGCACATTGTGCTAATTGGAGGTTAATATGAACAAGAATGAAACCAGCCTTATGTGCTAGTGAGTAGGAGGAATGGAAGAAGGTCCTTACTATCAAAGTTATGAAGAAAATTGCTTTGGTTGAAAGAGTGATTAAGTTGTTCAAGCAGTATCAAAACATTATATGTTTTCCTTGAATAATGTGATAAAGGGTTAGTTTTTTTTTTATTATTTTTTTATTATTATATTTTTTAGATTTTTCTTGCAGCTAATCAATATTTTGCTTCCCTTATTGGGAAAGGAAACACCTTAGTAGCATAACAAAATCAGGAAATGAATGGAGAGTCCTTCTGATGTACCTCAGACTTCTGGCACCTTCAGAATTGCATTATCTTTACACTTTTAAACCCACAGCTTTTAGAATCAAATATTCCCTTTTCCAACAATAAACGTTAAGGTCAGGAAAAATGTGTTTAGTATCTGTTGGAACTAGAGAGATAATGGAGACAAGTGTTGTCTGAGCAAGTGGCTGTTTCAGGTATTTTCACCTCTCAAAAAATAGAGACAACCTCCTGTAATATTAGTAATAATAATATTAGTAATAAAGTTTGTAACCATATCAGATAATTGCTCTTCCCTTTTTTATTCCTATCTGTTTGGGAATTCTGTTCTTCAAAGACAATAGTAGCTTCTGGTGGGAATTTCTGGTGGTGCAGGGTGGTTACAGGAGAGGAACGATAGCAAGGAATCCAGCTCATAGAAACTATGCATGTCTGTAGCATTGTGGAGAAAAGTGCTTCTGAGTTTTTTTGGTTTATTTGGTTTTCTGCTGGGGAAGAAGATTAACGGTAGCAGATCTTGAAGTTAAAGTATATAGCCTTAAGGAATAGTTTTGCTAAAGGAAAGATGTCCTCCTAATTTGCAGGTAGAAATCCATTCCCAAGGCTTCCAGGTGTCTGAGAGAAACATTTTGGCACCTGTCCTACAGGAAGCCTGTGCAGGAAAGCAGACTCTCAATGGTTCTGAGTCTCTGCAT
Source organism: Chauna torquata (assembly GCA_013399475.1). NCBI lineage: Eukaryota > Metazoa > Chordata > Aves > Anseriformes > Anhimidae > Chauna > Chauna torquata. The sequence continues at coordinate 101,896 of VXAL01007654.1, read as the reverse complement.
AATCCAGGGAAACTGGAGAAACTTCTGAAATAAATTCCTCACTGTTGCCCAAACTGCACGTTGCATTCTGCCACCACATTCACATGGTATGCAGTACTTGAGCAAGAAAATCCTTGGCTCTCATTTGTCTCTGCTTTTTTTTTTTTTTATAAGACATAAGGTGAGGAGTGGGAGAGGAGAGCCTTTCTTAAACAATTGCTTCCTGCAGACCTTTCATTTTATATTCAACTCTGCTTTATTTGCATGTTCATTAAGCTTTGTCAGCAGTTTCAATCCTATTTATGCTATTTATCCTGCCTTGTCTTGAAATCTTTTGGGCTAATTAAAGCGGGAAAAGACAAAACTTCAATGTAATAAAGGGATAATCTTGGTTTTAGTTCTGCAGCCACTCAGTCAGCCTTAGATTGCAACAGAAATTTTTAGAATATATTTGAGAAGAGTATATAATATTGGCTCTCAGCAATATTAACAAACTTCAGAGTTTGCTGGCCTTGCTGTCTTGGACTCTTTTGTTGTTGTTGTTGATGATCTGATCTTGTATCTTAGTGAATATGCATGAGGCTGAAATGTGCAGTCTTGCAAAGTCCTCATGATGGCTTGGAGACTCACCAGGAAAAACACTTTTTGTCTGCAAAGGTTGGAGACAGGACCAAAGCCAAATTCTGCTTGCTTCGTAATCACAACGATAGTTTTAAAACACCTGGAGAACAACTGTTTCTTATCCTGTTAACTAATATGATACAGAAAAATTATAACCAGTGTCTGGTCTGTGGTCAATAGAACATGTAGGAGAGTTGATGGCAGTGAGGGGCACAGGCACTTTGGAGTATTTTTTACAGCTTTTCCAGGTATAGTATGTTCAAAGATATAATTGTTCGTACATATCTATATACTGTGTCTGTGTTCCAGCAGGAAGATAGATCTGAGCTCTCCCTATCAGCAAACACAAACATTATCAGAAACTCTCCTGCTCTGAGAAAGATCACATGAAATAGAACCAGCTAAGGAATGCGTACACAAATGAACTTGTCTTTCTGCTCCTCCAAAAGCAGCAAATAACTATTCTTTCACCTAGGAAAGTGTGTGGGGAACAATGCAAGTTAGTTATGTCTGGTCAGGTATGTCAGGGCATAAGAAGCACAAACCACTGCACTGTAATGCATACATGTGCTCCACTACCTTCTGAAGCCCTTGATGCATTTCTGTAATAACTAGAGATTGCATGTACTGTGACACGTGAACTTCCACCAAATGAGCATAAGCAGATCCTGATAAGAGAATACTTGTGTTCTACTGGAAGAAAATCAAGAAAAATGGGGAACTCTTTCCTAAAAACAACAACAACAAAAAACCACAAAGGAAACAAACACACACACACACACAAAACGTACCTTCAGATGCTTCTGCGCTCTGTGGTTTTCAGTGGTCCTTTCCCAACACACAGTGTTTCTCTGCTAGTTACAGGCCTTAGTATTTGCTATGTGTGGAGTGATGCTGTGGCTTCGTTGCAGTGTGGCTGGTGCCATAAATATGCAAAGGAAGCCAAGAGATGCAACGGTGAAACTGCAAAAAGGAGAGGCTGCTGTGGAAGTACAGCAGTTCTCACACACAGCAAAGAATATCTGGGAGATGATGAAAAGCTCTGGAAATATATTCCCCCCTCTTTTGCATAGTGTGGTGGGTGGTTTCTAAAGTAATTTGCTGGGAATGAGGAATGGGTAGAACAGAGCAGAGTATGAGAGCAGAGGAGATGATTTTGTTAAATGAAAGTAGATGTGGTGGGGTAAGGAAGAATGGAGAGGCTATCAAACTAAGAACTCCTTTTAGCACTGACTGACTTGGGAATAAGGAGTAGCAGTGATAGGTCTGGGGTCCAGCTCTGCTGCCAGCTGGATTCTTGTCAATATATAGCATTTGTCAATGAAAAGAGAATCTCATCCAAAATGTGTTAATACTTTGATATATATGACAGAACGGGAGGACTGTAGTGTGTGTATGTGTTATTAAACTAGTATAATCCTACCAGCTGCTTGGCTGAAACATCTTAAACTGTTTTCTTCTGGACTAAGCGTGAGCGGTGTGTGTGGGCAACTCAACGCTTACATATAAACATCTATATTCTGTTCAGAAAATCTGGTGTTGCATGGTAAAAAAAATCTGTTCCTGAGGGAAATCAGGGTAAGAAAAGGTCAAATTTGAATGATGAGATAGCTCGGAGTAGAAGCATTTCTATGCCTGTAACTTGCAGAAGTTTGTGTGATTAGGGAATACAATGTTGCATTTTTAAAAACGCAAAAAAACCTGCATGCTTACCGTAGCAACCTTTTTGCTACATAGTTCACATGCTAAAAAGATACACGGCAAGGTGCTCAAGAAGCTCCAGCACATGCCATTTATTTGTAAAGCTTTTTGTGGAGATTTTTTAAAGAAACAATTTGCAGCATCCAACTACAGCTGTTGGACCAGGGAAGAGGAATGAGGTTTTTTTTTGTTCTTCCCATTCAGTAAAAAACACCTCTAAGGATCACACACACACACACACACACAAAATAAAAAAGAGGAAAGATTCAGTGACCTGGATATCATTTGTTTTTTCTATTGTGCTGTATGAAAGGGAATAGGAAAGTAGCAAGTGCATGATCTGCTGGAGGTGATCAGAACAAACAGCACTTTGAGAGTGCTCTGGATTAGGGTAATTCTCCTGTGTAGACAAGTTAAAGAAATGAAAGTCTCCTAATAGGCACTTAATTCACTGGAATGATTGCAGCCGACCCTCAGCCAGTTGTGTCTTCAGAGATTCTGAAACGTTCTGAAACAGAACTGAAATTACTCGTTGACTTGGTGCCTAGGGCTCCAGTGCATCAGAGCTAATCAAATATGTGACAGGGAACGTCTCTTCCCTGAGGCAGATACAATTTGAGAATTCATCCTGATTTCTGTGACTGAGAACTCGTGAGACTCTGCACAGGCTGCTGAGGCCACCTGGCATGCAGTTTTACAGGAAGGGTGAGAAGAAAGATCTTCACTTAAACAGGAACGAATTCCAAAGGAATCCCCCGTGCCGTGCCGTCCTGCTTGTTAACCTTGTGAAAGAAAGTAGGCAGAGGAGGGCAGGGTAGCAGCTCCTCGGAGTGTTTCAGGGAGGGCAACCCTGAAAGAAAGTGCAAAAACAATTGCAGAAGCGGCAGCCTGGTGCATCCTCCAGATAAGTTTGTGATACTGACATGTGGCCTTTCATTCTGCAGTTCAAAAGCTGATTTGTTTTTAAGATACCTGTTTATATCAGGGACCAGCTGCTCTGCCAGTGCTGGGAGCTGAGGGTAGCGGAGAAGCTGGCGGAGTTTTGCACTCACCAGCAAGGGCACAGACCCACAGCACCCCAACAAGGAGAGCTGCGAAGTGCTGGGACGATGAGGAGGAACAGCCAAGGGACCTGTGGCCACCATACCAGCTCCTCCCATGAGGCTGGTCTGAGGTTAAACCAGGGAGCCAAGCCAGCCAGTCAGGGTCAGCAAGGTACGAGGCCAGGAGGCACATACCTGCAAGGCAGCTCAGACAAGGGCCGAGGAGGAAGAGCCTGAGCTTAAATGCAGCTCCTGACCTGCTGAGGAAGAAGCACTCCATGAGGCACCTCACAGCTCTTTTTCACCACGTAATTGTTTTCGCAGGAATTTCATCCAGGGCTGCATGGCTGCTCCTTGGCATAGCCAACCTTGAACATAAACTCGGTGGGGTAGGCAAAAAAGGTTATAGGCTCTCCCCTCCTCACACAGGGCTCTGACAGCCTGTAGGATTTTTAAGATCTTCTTCTCACTTAATTTTGTTATTTCGACAGCTCAAGCCTTATGGTAATATGATATTTCATGGCTTCCCAGTTATACTCATTTCTCAACCCATTGTACTACAGCTTATGGACCTAGAAAACATACTGCAAACAGCAATGTATCAGGCATGCTAATAAAGTTGGCTTTCTTCAAATTCTCAAGTGTCAATAAGCAGAGTAAACATGTATTGTGAAATTCTTCTGACCTGCTCCTCTCAGCAGGGCATTGCAACCTCGGAAAATATTAGAAATGGAAAACATTAACCTTGTCTTGGCTGACTGCCTTGCCCCTGGTAGGGTGCTGTCAACTGAGATCTGTGATTCTCTGCTCCCACTCCTGCTGATTCTGCTCTCAAATTCCAAAAATGAAAGTGGCAGCCACATAGTCCTTCTCTAGACCCTTCCTTCTCTTCTAAACCTCCTTCTGACACTACCTCTTCCAGCAGACCAAGACGCAGGAAGGGACATGACTGAGAGGCTGCAGTAAAGGGGATGGATGCTTTGGGCAAGCGTGTGAAAGAGGCAAGGCTTTGCTCAGCCTTGACCCTAATGCTGTACTACTGTGGTTTTCTACCATATGATCTTGAGATGCCCACGTCGGTAGGTAAGTGCAAGGATATGAGGACAGGGTGTGAAATGCTGTGAAGTGTTCACATGGAATGTGTTATAAAAGGGGAAAATATCACTGCTGATACTCAAATACCTTGACAGTTCCCAAGAATGAGCTCCCGTCTTCGTTTTCTCTCCTCTCTTCTTTTGATCTGATGTAGTACTGAAACAATGAATAAAGTAGAAAGGTCAGATTTTGGGAGCATACTACACTGACAGGTCTGTTTTTGTGAGGGTGAAATCAGACCTCATTTGAAACAGTCAGGAAAAAATGTCCCTCTTCTTTTCAATTGTAAAAGGAAATTTATTATTATGTCATGCTGGATTTTTTAGCTTTGGATGCTGTGTCAAAAAAAAGGTGAGGCTCTGACAGACCTGTCTAAACACCAGCTTCCTGCAAGCCCACCCAGAAACAGACACAGCCCTTATGTTGGTGAGCCAACCCTTGTCCTGCCTCTTGTGTTGTGGTGAATGACAGGCATAAGGCTGCAAAACGGGGCTGCAGGCAGCGAGAAAGCCTCATCTCCGAGTAACGTTGCAGATTCGGTTGAGTTCCTTGGTTCTGGCAGATGGTGCAAGAGGACTGGGTAGATTGAGACCCAAGGAGGGAGAGAAGCATCCCCACTGAATTTCTTTGCTCCCTTGCTCCAGCCACAAGCTGCTGCTTGGTGTTCAGTGCTTGTAAGGGCAGAGGGAGGACTAAAGCTAGAGTCCTGGCAGCTATCTTTATGTTTTTTCAAACCTCTTGTGTTATTCTTCCATAGTACCCTAAATCTGAATTGGGGCCCAGACTGCTGGTTTCCTCTACCCACACTTAACAACCTTGCTTACCACAAATTCTGTAAAATTTGTGCAGCACTTGTATACCCACATGCTTTCTGATATCTCTGCAAAGAACAGTGCTTTGGATTCTAACTGGCTATATTCTCTGGGTGTTTTTTAAACTGAACGCACATCTCTTCTTGCCCTGTATGCGCCAGCACTTACGGAACAAGGAAGCTGAGTCAGATGAACTAGATACCGTGCAGAGAGCGACTGTAGTTCTTGGGCAGCTGTTCTTGGGGTTTCGTGTCTGCAGACAGTCACTGGACAAGATTTCCTTGTTCCTCTTGGTTTAGATTTAGCACAAGTTTTTGCAGAAGTGAATTGCTTGCCAGTGCTACAAAGCCAATACTGCATTCTATGCATACCAAAGCTTCCTGTGCATATTGATTGCATATCCATAAACTTCTGCAAAACATATGTATGTTGTGACTCTGCATAAACATGTAGTGGCAACACCCAGAAAAGTGGCCAAGAATTTGGCATTGCTTATGGATTTCTATTTTTGACCTCAATAGGGAAAGACAACTATTAGGAGAGTCCTATGCTCTGTCCTCTGTAGCAGAGGAAAGAGTGGAATACAAGACGGTTTAACATGCATTGTAAGCAATCCTGGGTGTATTAATTTATTTATTTAATACAGAAGGTCAAGTTTTGTCTCTCCATTAGTTAATGAGGTGGTTGTTTTAGTCATTTACCAGTGAGAGGACCACTATCAATTCTTGAAAGCCTGATGGGCTAGTCTTAGCAAAAAAAATCAAAACAGATAAATGAGATTTCTGATCCAGGGAGGTTTTAGAAATTCCTCTGACTCTGTTATTGAGAGAATTCTTTCCTGAGGCTGGAAAAATCTCTCTGCAAGGAGCTCACAGTTTAACAGCTCTGAAGCTGAACTCCTCAGACACAGCTGCTCTTTACAGGCTATTTTGTTTCACAGTCTTCCCTCCAGAACAGTTCAAGTTTCATAGTGACTTCAACAAGCCCTTATAAACAGCTGCTGCACTTCAACAGAAAAGACTCCTAGTTTCTGACACTGCTGAGCTTTCCCTCTTTCCCTCTGAGCTACTGACAGAATGGCTAATTTAAAAAAAAAAAAAAAAGTGGTGTTTCATCATTATCTCATTTTCAGAATATGATTTTTGGGACCAATCTGAGTTAATTGATCTTCCCTCTTATGACACTGGGATCGACAGTATTTATAGCAACCTAATTTAAGTTTCCACTTCCCCAAATGAATATGCTGTTAATATGAAGTTTAAAGAAGTACTTGGATCTCACAGGAGTCTTAGTTTTCTAGACTAGAAGGCTATTGTAGGTGGTATTTAGCCAGGTGCTGCAAGACAGCCTTGCAGTCACAACAGTTCAGTTCATGAACTGGCAGTAGGGTTTACTTTTTTCCTTTCTTAATCACCTTGCTCATATTAAACTGCTCTGGAGTTTTAGTCTGTTGACAGAAATGAATGTGTGCTAGAGGGCTTTGGGTTTGTGAAGTTAAAAAAACAACTTTCAGGTGTTATAATATTTAAATAATGGGTTTCCTCTCTTGAGTGTGCTGTGAATAGCAGTGAAAGCTTTTGCACCTTGTGATTGTGACAATCCCCTCACTACCCACTCCAAAAAGCTATTTAAATATTATCTTGCTACTTAGTTAATCATATTTGATGTAGGTGCTGATTGAAGAAACCTTGCTTGTATTCTCATGTTTTTGATAGTACCCTACGCTTGCCTGTAGGTAAAAGAACAGTTGTTTTACAGGATTCTCCGTCACAGATTCAAGACAGTTCCAAAGCTGGTCACAATATCACCGTCTGCATTTCGCTAATGAGTGTGGGTTTGTTTTTTTTTATGTCTCCTTCTGTCACTCTTTGCCTTTTCAACAACACTTACCTTCCAGCTGCTAATATAGTTTTAGGAAAAAAAATAATAATTCTGCTGATATTTGATGGCCTCAGCCATAGAATAGGAGATTTTCACAGCCTTTTCACAAATTTGTGAAATAAATTTGACGGTGGGAAAACAAATTAATTCTAGATTGTTCAGTACTTTGTGCAAAGAAAAGACAGATTTTTATTAAAAAAAAAAAAAAAAAGAAAATTGCAAATCTTTTCAATTATCTGTCCTAAAGCAGCAGTCATGCTCTGTTAGAGGGCAGTATGTTACAGTTTTATTCACTTTTCTTCAGTGTTTCCACATTCACAAAGTAGACTGAAATGGTCATTGTCAGTGGTTTAATGGTAGTCACCAAACTCTCCATACGCTTGATAAATTCTCCTCTAACAGCAAGTGGTCCTTAATTCTGGTTCTGTGCTTTTTCAGAGAAATGGTGCTGAGTGCTGTAGCTGAATGAGAAGCCTCCTGTTTTGACTGGATTCATACCATGACCAGAATAATATGCTGCAGAGAGAAAGGATCAAGATTCATTACTCACTAATGAGCTCTGCTGTTTAGACGCTTTCCTGTTCATAAGGAAACACCTTACACCAGTGCAGGGCAGCTTAACCATGAGGACGCAGAACTTGTTTGGCAGCACCTGGGCCAGCAGCCGCTGTGGTGGGCCATGGAAGGGTGGGGTAGCCACTGAAGCCCAGGGTCCATGGAGGAGTGTGGTGTGTTCCCATAAAGAGGCAGTTCACTACTGTCATCCAGACTAACCAAATCCAGTTAACATGCTTCTTTTATCCCCGCCACATTTCCGTTTATTGCTGAACAGACATAGCTCTATATGGCACATGCAGTATTCCTGCAGAGTCCTAAACCTTGTCTTTTTTTGTGAGTGCAATAAACCTAAACCAAAGGCCTTAGTTGCATTAGCCTCTGATTAGGACTGCAAAGCAGCAAGACAGCGTCACATAGGGCTTGGACCCTCTTTCTTTATTACTGCTTTGTACTGAGGACAGATAGACCCAGTGTGTATTTCTTACTCCAGTTGCACACTGTATGTATGTAAGACTTACCTTTGCACAGGGGACCTCCACTATTTAGTGGTCCTGGGAAAAAAGGAAGTCTAGTTTATGCTAGAACACAGTCCACAGTCCTTTACTGCCAGTGTAACCAGAAATGAATTATTATTACAGTGTAAACATGGCCAGAAGTATCATTCCCTAGACATGTTAAGACTTAGGAGCTATTTGTTAGGAAGACAGGACAGTCTTGAGTCAAAATATATTCTAAAATAATGATTTTAGCACCTTCCAACAAAATGTAGCATCTCTGACCTACACTTCTCAAGGTATGATTTCAAAAGGGTAGTGTTAAGATGAACCTGCTTTGGTTTTGCCCTTGGTTACCATTTCCTTCATTATCTCATACAGGAAGAACATAGGAAAAGGAAGACCCACATAAAGCTTTCGATCCATGTCTGTCCTGAAGCAGACTGTTTAGAAACAAAATACCTTGCTTTTTGCCATGACTGGATTTCCCTAAATGTAAAGGAAGTTTTTGTTTGAAGACACAAAAGTTTGGAATAAAACTGAGTGGGATACCGTCATGTGTGTTGGTATCAGACACTAGAGAGTGCAGGCCAAGTGTCTTCAGATATTTGTGACAGTGGCTGAGGCTGTCTTTGACATCATTGATGGTTTAGGGGACTAGAGGCCACCAGTGAAACAAGTGAAGTTGTTCCCTGCTACATTTTCCACCAGTGGGTCTCTGCATTCATTCTCAGTTGTAGTCAGCATTGTGTCTTTTTCTCCAGCTGATGAGGTAATGCTTCACGTGAGAAGAGGTGGAATACTGCTGTCTATACAGGGGGCTGCAATTAAGATTTATTTTGCACTATGGTACTTCATATGAACTTTGTATTTTCTCTTTAAAATTAACTTATTTCAAGAAAAACAGTTCTGCAGCAACTCAGCTTAATTTTATTGCACCATCTTGGCTTTCAAACATGTTTGAGAGAGATTCCATTTCTCTGTCAGAGAATACTGTAATGAAAGCAGAACTATTTATTTTCATGTCCAATTTCATCTCATTGTGAAAGTCTTATTTTTCCTTTTTCCTTTCTGTCACTGTCCTGTCAGCTGCTTATATCCAGGAATCATTGAAGTGACTGGAAGGATGGCTGACTTTTGTTTTTTCTGCTACTAACTTTGTTAGCAGACAACCGAAGCCATTCCATCTCCAACAGAGATCTTGCAGGAGGATACTTGTCTTCTTTACATACTTAAGTGCTAAGAAATCCTTCCTCTTGCATTGTTGGTTGTCCTGGACTCACTCTGGGGAACTGAAAAATGCACCAGCCCTTCCTGTTCTCTTTCCTGAATCTCTACTGAAATTGAAAAGACCCAGAAAAACTCCTTGAGATGGACCCAGAGTCTCTATTAAAATTCAAACTGTTTAAGAGAATGAGAGCTTGGTATCTTCAATGACAGAAGCAGGTGATTCAAATACAGTTTGAATTCAGTTATTCTGAAGGGAGCAGCAAAAGGAGATTACTTGGCTGACCAAATTAAGCAATCCTTTTTTTAAAAAAAATTACGGGCTGCAGTTTCATTTATTCACAGAATGCATAAGTAACTAGTTATAACAGATAAGATTTTCAAAATTTAGGAGGGTATGTTGTTGTTTAGGAATACAAACTACCATATTAGTGTTATGACATGTGAGGCATCAAGAAATTTGATAGAGCTTGGAGAATGCATTAGCTTCTAAAATTAAGCTGGTTATTTATGTACTGGCATATGGATTTAGGAACTGTATGTGGACAATTTTAAGGCCAACATGAGGAAATCAGTATTTCTCCACCAACTTGCTCACCCAGAAGTATGTGACCACATTACTGTGTACAAAAGCTAACAGTAAGTCCTGCTAACAGCATTAAAACTTGGAGGTTTATTTATTGTGTTTAGGAAAATCAAGGTGTACCTTATGCTGCACCAAGGATTTGGTTTATTTATGGACATCTGTTTTCTGTACAATTATTTTTTACATAGTATCATCCTATCAAAGACTTTATTTATTTATTTATTTATTCATTCTTTCTTTCTATATGGCAAGCATAAGCCAGACAGATGTTCAGATATAATGAGCTGGGCTGTTTAGTAAAAAATCATAAGGAAAAAGTGTCCTAGAAAGGAGACTTCATAACTTATGTGCCAAAGGAATATTAGCAAGATTTTTGTTCCCAACCAAGCACTGATGCTAACCTTTTTTTAAGATAGGAATCTTGGTCAGGTTTTCTTCTTGCATGTGTGAATGCAAGTACACCACATGCGCTGGAGTAACACATGATTAGTGTCTTCAGAAATGTAGACTTACACTGCAGAGCAGTCATTCTTGGATATGACTGCCAAGATGTACACAAAAGGTTGAGAATTAGTAGGAAGAGCTGTGAATTGTTGCCTGTTTCCCATGTACAGTTGGACACATCCCAAAGATGAAGACGTTGATTAGGCATAAATGTTTAGGATGTCACTGCTGTGGTGGTGGGCTTTTTTCTCCCTTGAAAGTGCAAGTTTGGGGTATCTGGCAGAGTGGAGATAAGAGAATCTTCAGCTTTGTCGCACAGCTAAAGAGAACTGCAAAAGTTATTTTATCTAAGTTTCTAGCCTTCATGTCTTAAGATCTTTAGAAGGTGGGCTGAGGTGTCCTAACGTAATGGTGAAGATTTAAACATTGAGAAATGAAATTGTTACCTAATCTTGCACCGTGTTGTGAGATAAAAACATCAATAGTAAATGTGGGCTGAGAGCAGAATGTAGACTTCTATGTGTGTACATGAGCAAATGTAGGTGAGCTTTAATATTTGGATGGCTGGATTGCTGTGGGCTGATACACTCCAGCCTTGCTGGTAAGAGTCTGAGACATTCCGGAAGCTGTGGACTTCAACTCCTAAGGATCTGTGAATGCGTTCTGGACAGTCCTGTAGTTCATGCATGAAGAATATGCTAGCAGTTTATAGGCAAAAATTTCTCTTTGTCCTCTGAAAGGCAGCATGTACGTCACTTCCTCAGGTCAGCCAGGAGATTAAATTAACAAACACTTGTGTATGGAAAAGGCCTTGCGGTGACTTCTGAGCTGGACATCCATTTCAGGATTCTCTGCAGTTGTAGGGGAATCAGATTTTGTGACTCAGGCAGTGTTTCCCAGTTAGTTAGTTCTGTGTTACCAATAACTGTGCAATAACTGTGCTAGCTACCTAGTTAGCTAGTTTTGATAAAGATTAGTACCTCTGTGGAAGTACATAAAGTGCTTTGACCTGGCTTTCTAGAGCGGTGAGGCATGCACGATAATGCAATCAGCTAGTCTCTTCTCTCCTCTTGAACCACTTGGTTAATTTTAGAAAAATTTTAACAGTGGAGCAGAAGAGTAAAGCCAAAGATTTTTACAAAACTTGTAGGCCCTTAGCAGCTTGGGAAGAGAGGATCTATTACAGTACTACTGGTGGAAAGTCAGTGGCGTGACAGCACCTGTGCAAGAGCTGGATCCTCAGCCAGGGTCTGTTGGGCAGCCTGGCTGTGGTCCCTCCACTGATGGGACTGCTTATCTGTGAGTCTTTGTGACCCATGCAGGGGGTGTTGAACGATATGTTGGAGAAAGGGGTGGTGGTGTTTTCTGCTTGTTTGTTTGTTTTAATCAAGTGATGACCTGAGCCTGAAGGGTCTGGAATCCCACACCATATTTATTGCAACAACAGACACATTTTGCTCATCTTTTCTAGACCAGTTTGTGACAACCAAGATAAAACCACCTCTGTGAAGTTTGGTAACAAATGTAATCACTGTGCAGATCCATCTACATAGGAGCAGAAAGGGTGCTGGGGTCTACAAGCATCCATGGCAGCTCTGGTTTGGTTACACTGACACTCAGCAGTCCACTGCCTCCTGCTATATGATTGCATTTGTTCATGTGAAAGAATCAGCCATGCTCAGGCACCACTCCCCCCACGTTTCTGCTTTAACAGCTGTGTTAAAACTTGCAAGCATTTGTGATGAAAATCCTAAGATCATGAAAGGGTTTCCCAACATTATTATTGTCTAACTGGAAACACAGCTTTTAATCAGCATGAACCCCTCTCTTTTCCAGCTTCATTTTCTGCTACAGTTTTTTTTTTTGTTTTGGACACTGACAGGTTCCCCAGGGAAGCTTGCATCTTCTTTGGTCTCTCACTGTCTTTTCTCAAGGGGAAGTAACTGTGCAAGACTGTAAGGACTGAAGTTCTTGGGCAAGAGTTTCAAAGCAGAGAGAAATCTCACAAACTGACAAGAATTAAGGAACAAAAATAAAATACCAAAGACTAAATATGTAGGTAAATTAATTTTAGAAATATGTGTTTTCATCTTAATTCTTGCAAATGGGTTGTCTACAATCTGAACTTTTTATTTAGTTATTTTTCATTTTAGTTAATTATTTAGTTAATTTTAGGTAGATGGTATTTGATATAATTCCAACTTATTTGTCAGGTCCAACGACGTTACAGTGAATTTGTAGGCAGGCCTCAAGCCCTCAAACAGCAAAAAATTGAAAGTGAAAGGGAAATTCCACTAATAGCAGTGCAAAAAATCCAAAGCCTGAGTAAAAAGGTTTAGAAAGGTTATGTCTTTTTGAAACACGATACAAAAATTCCATATGCTTAACAGAGAGCTGCCAGGGGCTTGCTGGTAGAAATGCCTTCCTGAGCAGCAGGTGGCCTGCTAAGTTAGGGCTCCAGTCCTTATTGAGATCTCCAAACTCTGCCATAGATTTGTGTGGTGAACTCGGTGGATGAGTTTACCCCCATGCTTTCAAATCTCCATAGACTTAGAGGCATTTGGGAGAAGGAAGAGATAGTCTCACTGTGTGTAGTGACACCCTAAACTCAAGAAGACCCCAAACTTTTTTAACCAGCACAAACTTATTTTGCCCTGCAGTAAATATGGATCTACTGGTAATATTTCACTCCAGCAATGATGATTTGACATGGAATAAAATCTGAGCAGGAGGGCTCCTGCCTTTTGATAAAATGCCTGGTTTTGATCACTTTTTGTTGTTGTTATTGTTGTTGTTGTTGTTTTCTAGCTGTGTGTTGTGCGCTGTCTGTCTACACCACGACAACCTACATATGACAAGGTGATTTGTTAGTGGGTAAAGTCTTCCTCTTCAGGCTTCTTTCACTTGTGGGCCAGAGGGTGATCATCAAGTATTGAAAAAACTCAAGGGCAGAAAAACATGATAGTTGAGCATGGGTAGTGTGTGGGATATAAAGTCTGAAGCTAGGGGACCTTCTATCTTCAGAAATCTACAGGGAGATATTGTAGCCAGTTGTAACCCATCTGTACAGCCAAAGAACATAAAACAGAACAGGTAGTGCATATTTGAAATGACAAGAGGATGGATTGTATCTGATGATCACACCTATTCATTTCAGGAGTCTGTTTCTTCTGCTTTGTTACTTTCTGTTTAGTGCTCTGGTGGATATCCAACAGCTTGAAGTGGAGTGAATTAGGTAACTGCGAAGATGAACAGATTTGTGAAAACAAATGTGATTTTGTGCACCTCAAAGAAAAGCCAAGGAGACTCTCTGCTCTTACTGAAGTGAAGGAAAATAAATGAATAATGTATAGGCAACTCCACTAAGTGAAGAAAATTATACCTTTACGAAAAAAAATACTCCAAGCTGTACTTAGTGTAAAAAGATGTATCACACAATTGAAAGGCTCTGGGCTTTTAAAAAACAGTGTAACTGGCAGAGTGAGGTGGTAACTGTTCTAAGGGATGAGGAAAGTGGTGCTGTGCATCTTTGTGCCCTCTGAGCTGTGTTCCCACCTCCTCACTAACAAAATCTGCCTGTATTAATAGCACCGCAGTTTGCTTCCCAGCACAGAAAAGAAAAGGTTTAGCTGCCACTTTGGCATTTGGGTGGCACAGCTGACCTATTACTAAGAGCAAATGAAATATAATGGGAGGTTTCTATTATGGAATTGACTCAATCTACAAATGCTAGAACTCTTTAGGGCCCTGCCTTTCTACCTTAGTCCACTTAAGCTGAAGTAAATACTGCTCCACACCGGGTCTGTTGAAAAAACTGTGGCATGGGAAGGGGCACACACTCTGTTGGGTGAAGTTAGCCAAATGTGTTTTTTTCAGTGAGACTGGAACATTTCATGAAGAAGTGTTTTTCTCCTTCATGACTTGGAAAAAGTGGGGGAGACTTCTGCTGACTTGTAAATGAGTATGGGTCTGAAATGTGTCCAATGCAAATATAAACTACCATTATTTGATTTGTAGGAATATGCTGATCTTATGTGTGCTGCAAAGCAAGGCTTAAGCCAGGATCTCAAGGAACACCCCGCTCGTGTGCCCTTGCCAGCACACCATTCATACACTTTATTTACCGTGAATACATTTGAAAGGCTTCACTTATTTTTTTGTTTTGTCTTTGTTCCCATAAAGAACAAAATCAGATGTTACTAGCTGATGTGATGCTGAACTGTCTCCCCATCCCCGTCACCAAGACCTCTGCAGCTGCGTGGCTTCCAAGCTCCCCGGGATGGCAGCAGCAAGTGGTGGGGGCTCTGTGCCCTCCCCCAGTGCTAGGCAGCCACACAGCAGTCACTGTTTCAATGTGCTTTTCTTTGGTGGCTGTTGTTTGCTAGAAGCTGCACTAGTAGTGGACTTCCCCTCTTGCCTCCTGAAGGACAAACAGGCAGTAAATACACCTTCTTTCCTTTGGAAGGTGTTACAGGTCATGAAGATCTAGTGTGCAATATGAAGAATTTTTAGAGGACTTCAGAGGCAAAATTACTTGTGCTGCTAATGCCAGCCAAGAAGGTGAATTTATATCGTAATGGAGGTGTGTTAATCTTACAGCGACAAGAAATTCAAACCTTAGGTTGAAGTCACTTTTTCTTGTATTAATTCTTGACAGTATAATTCTTAACTGACATTTATATATACATATATATTTATGAAATTAAGTTTGGGTGCAACATTCATTAGTTTTTACTTATTTTCTCTCCACTAGTGTCAGGGACCAGCTGCATGATCTTTGCTTATAATACAATGGGGCACACAATTAGCGACACTTTCACAGGATGCCAGCTATTCCACATTCTGGTATTCTGTTTTCGGTATTACCTTGCATGTTCTGCAAGTTATGCGTAGGACGTACCTGAAAGCATCTGGGGCTTGTCCAAGAAAAGATTGGCTAGGAACAGAAACTTTCTTAAAAGTTAGTGACAACTGGGTTAAAATACACCCGGAGGGTTTCTAGCTAGCAGGTGGGCTGTTCAGGCACTCTTGTGAACTTGCAGGACCTGAAAATTAACCCTTTGCAAGTTCTGGAAACAAGAGAGTCCGTTTGAGAGAGGAGTGAAGGAGGAGTTCAGTTTTAGAGCGCTAACAATAGTTGTATGATCCAAACTCCCAGTGCAGCTGAGCGTGGATGGTACTGTTGGCTAAGAACTGAATGGACTATTTCTCAGGAACTAGCAAACACGTTCAGAGCTGAAAGGGTGTAGCTGCAATGGTAAAACTGCAAAGGATTTCAGCATCTGACCAAGGGGAGAGATGCAGTATGCACCTTTTCTGGTTCTGTTGAACCAATATGGGTTTTGTCTGAAGACTACTGAAACCTGCTTCAAAGGCTACCATTAACCCAGATTGACTTCGTTTCCAAAATCCTTGTGTAAGGTAAGCAGCATTCTAACTCACTGTTGACACAGATCAGTACATGTTTTCCTCATCATGCCAAAAATATTGGTAATCTGTCACACTGAAGATTTTCGGTTTTCTGGATGTCAACATGGCACACTTGCATGCAGCTATCAGAAAGAAAAGCACTGATCTTGGTAGGGGAAGCAGTGAAGCTGCCCATCTTCACTGCTGGCTCCCTTGGGCATTAGTCTCCAAAGTGCAGGATCATTCCATTATTTCTGGAGGGGGAAAAGAAAAAGGTTCATTCTTTCAGTTGTAGAAGAGCTTTCAGAGCAATTATCTTTTTTGCTTTGTCTTTTAGAAGCAGTATAGGCCTTTACGGTTTTGTTTGTTTGTTTGTTGTTTTTTTTCTCCCTTCTTTCTCTGAAAATCAAGGGTGACAGAAAAAGCCTAGGACTAACTTCACAAAAGGGATCTAACAATGGCATTAGTTCTTAAAATGTTTCTAGCCTTTGCATCATTGAGCTGCTCTGTGTCCAGTTCTCTTCCAACAGCACCAGAAACAGTCTTAATGTTTTGAATATTGCACATGCAGGGTGTTGCCTGATAAAAAAGTTCAGACTGTCTCAGGCTGTCTCTCAGGTGTCGTTGGTACCCAGGTTTGGGGTTTATTTAGCTGTTTCTCCTAAAAAAAAAAAAAAAAAAAGAAGTTTTTTGCAGAACAACTGAACTCCAAGTATATTTACAGATGTGGACTACATACAACCAGCCTGGAGGGGTTAGTAATCAAATCTCAGGGAAAGAAACGGTATTTCCTATAGTATTTCCTATAGATTAATTTGGATAGATAAATATTGTTCTCTGTGAGTTCCCTTCCATGGGAGAGTTACCTACAGAAATGCAAAAGCGTACAACACAAATATGAATTTACTTGCCATCGAGATTTTCTGACAGTCATCCTCAGAGTTACTTGGAGCCATAGTACATGTGAAGCTTCAGGGAAACTTCTGGCTCTATTTAAATGAATTATTGAGCAGTGGGATAATGCTTCTTCGTTCTTCACAAGGCCAAAATCACCACATCCTTTGCTGTGCTCCTTTGTGCTGTTGCCTTGTAGCTAGCCTTGGTGCCCAGCCTATTTACCAAGCACTCAGCTGAACTGAGCCTGAGCTGTTCAAATAATTACAAAACAACTTGTGAAGCACTGCAAGGGGTGCTATTCTTTAGCTCCTTGCAAGGCGAATAGCATAAGTCAAAGCAGGTGGACCTTCATATCCTGAACTGTGCATTCCAATGCCAGCAGCTATTATCTGGCAATTTCATACGTGAATAAGAAGCGTTTTTGTCATCAGCCTAGAAGGTTACAGAAAGCCTTCTCTGCATCTGACAATGTCTTTCTTACACCCACTGCACAAAGATCAAAGGGGGAGGGTGAAGACAGCTTTAAAAAAAAAGAGAGAGAGACTTTGCCAATCTGCTTGTCATTTAGAAAAAGCTTAATGCATAAATGTCATGGAAACAGCATGTTCCTGCTGAATAAAACCAATACTGTTCTTCATATGTCTTCCTTCTTAACCTTTTTAATGCAGAGGGAAAAGAAGACAAATGTTAAACAGTTAAAAGCAAATATTTTCTATGGTAGCAGTTTATCTGTCTTTTTTTTTTTTTTTTT
>VXAL01007654.1:0-76844 GCA_013399475.1 Chauna torquata | reverse complement strand
CTTTCCCCTGCGCTGCTCGGGGAGAGGAGGTAGAAGAGGGTGGATGAGGGGAAGGTGTTTTTAGTTTGCTTTTAGTTTCTCACTGCTCTAGTTTGCTAGTTATAGTAATAAATTATACTAATCTCCCTATGTTGAGTCTTTTGCCCATGACGATAATTAGTGAGTAACTTGCTCGTCCTTATCTCAACCCTTAAGCCCTGGTCCATCATATTTTCTCCCCCTGTTTCTTTGAGGAGGGGGAGTGAGCGAGCGGTTGTGGTGGAGGTCGCCAGTTTAGCTGGGTAAAACCACCACAACTATAAAATATTTTATAGAGTCAAATAACTTCCTGCTTATAAATAGGAATCAAGAATGCAAGTTGCATGTGCTGGGCATTTAGGCTGACCTAGGTTTGCTACTCTGGAATATAAACCAGGAGAAAAGTCAGCCAGAACTTTTCACAAACATGTATACTATGCTTTCGTTTTTTGTTTGTTTGTTTGTTTGTTTGTTTTAAAGAAAGCAGGAGACATTATTTCTGCATGGAAGTAAGGTAGTACAGATACGCCCCTGTGTAACTCCGGTCTACAGCAGGTTTACCACAGTTTTTGGAAATACTGTTAAAAGTTTCTTGCTAAGCTTGACTGCATAGCAGAAACCACAAAGGACTACCTAAACGTAACGTATACAGAATATTGTGCTGCCATCACACAAGCGTGTACACTGTAACGCTGTGTCAGTCATTCACTTCAGAAACATTAAACACAAAAAAGGGAGCAGAGCAAGTTAGAAGCAACCTAATATTTTCAAAACCCAAATAGCATTAATGGGAGACTGCCGGCTTGAAAGTGATGCTTCTGTCTGGACATACTTACCTAGCATAATTATGAGACTCTGAATAAATGAACAGGACCTTAACCGTGCTTTTTGCACACCAGCAGCTTTACAAATAGTCAGTTTAAAAGATCTTTGCCATGGGCATTGCATAAATAATTTTATATACATATTTATATATGTATATATATTATCTATGTGTGTGTGTACAAATGCATGTTAAACAAAAGCCCTAAGAAGATTTTTAAAAAAAACATAGCAAACTTCATCATCCATTTTCTAGAATAAAGTATATTTTTAATTAATCCCTTCAGCAATTGAAGCTGTTGGCGACCTTTTAAAATGACTATACATTATTCAGCACACTGTTAGATGAACACTGATTTTTTTCCCCCTCCACTGCAAGCAAAGTTTAGAGAATTAGTTTGCATACTGAAGATAATGATTATGCTTCAGTTTTGTTTCTTAAAGGTTTACAATTAGGCCTTTTGACTGTGAGCTTTTTAAAAAACTGTTAAAGTCCAAGTAACCAAGCAAATATGTGCAGAAATTAACCTTTTTATTATATTATATATTGTAGTAGTAAAGTTTGTTTGAAGTGCATGAATAAAAAGTTAGTGAAATTACAGGAGGAACAATCTAATATAGCAATAATAGGTGTATTCACTGTGCATCTGAGAGGAGGAGGGGGGAAAAAAAAAAGAGTTTTCACTCATTTTGGCCTAAAATATTGTGTTCAGGTTTCCAGGATTCTGACATCAGAACCCAGATAACACTGGTTAGAACCATAGGGCTTTACAATAAAAGCTAAAATATTGACCATATGATGGCAAAAAGTCTTTATTTTGTGGTTAAGTTATTCTCTTCTAGCTACTCTCTGATGAAGTTGGTGGTGCTGTGGAGGAAGATCTCCTTCTTCTTGACAAAGATCGTGATCGCTCAGCACTGTAGGCAACATGCTTATCATAATTTTGTATCTGAGCCTCGAGGAAATCCCTCTGTTGCTGGCTGATTGTCTGGCTAATCAGTCCAGGGAGAGCTTGAATACTACCAATTAAAGTTTCCAGTTTAGTTTCCAGAGTAACAATTCTCTTCTCAAAATCTTCACTCCTTTCATTTAAGTCAGAAATCATGTCATACATGATGTTTTGAGTCTGAAAGTAGAAGGATGTAAACAAAGGTTTAGATAGATCTTACAAATACTGTAACACGCAGCAAAATCTACAACGGCTTGTAAACACTTTTGCCCTCAATGAAAAAAAAAGGATATGAATAATATAACAAGATATAGCCTTGTGAAATAATTTTACTTGTAGATTCAGAATAAGCTTTCTACTAAATTTGTTGAGCAGAAACATAATACATTTTGAGTAACACTTTGAATGTCAAGGTCTAAATGAATTAGAAAAAACACCAAACACCAAAACCTTTTTTAGAAGTTCAGGTGCTTAGAAATGCACCATTACAAGAAATATGAACAGAGTTAGTTGTGTAAGCCACGAGAAGACCAAATGTGCCGAAGCAGTGATACATCCTTGACTCTTCTTTATTTCCTCAGATTTTAAACACCTTTGTACTTTTAAGCAGAACACAAATTTTGTTAATTTGCTTTCTCCTTAAACTGACCAGGTTTCCTTGAACTGGCTGTAGTAAAAGTAGTTGGGTGGGCTGTTTTTGAACTGTAGAGCAAGGACTAAAAATTGAATTGTACACTCCTCTACTTCTATGCTCCCCCATCCATCTGCCCTCTACAAAAGAGTACTTGGTTACAGAAAGTAGACAGGGTGATCTTTAAGTGCCATAGTCAATACAAATGTAATCTGAAACGTTATTTCATAGAGAGTGTCACTTTTTTGCCACTTCCACTTGTTTTTCTTACAATTGAGGCAAGAAAGTGGTTAAAAATCACTGAATTTCTCCCTCTTGTTGACTGAGACTTCAGATTAGACTTAAACTAAAGTTAAAGCTGGATGTAATTCAGCAGACAAACTGGCTGAAGTTTATAAACCATTCAATGGGAATGCAAATTAATTGAACAACTGACTGCCTGTAGCATAAAGCACTTCAGTATCAGATGAGTGCTGACAACCAATTTCTCTGCCCTGTTTCAAGATGCCACCACAATCCTTGAAGGCAAAGTATTCTGCATTAAATAGTATCTGAAAAGTCCTTATCAATTGCTAGAAGCTGTAGAGTGAAATGTATTTTCAGCAACTGAAGCTGTCAGGTGGTTCTCTAAAGCAAAAGGGAAAGGAACACTGAAGAATTTAACCTTTGTGTTGATGATGTACTTTAAATTGAGGTAGGTTTTGAGATGCCTGAAAGAAGTGTACAAGAAACCCTCAGGTAAGCTTACGGATGCTCCTAATATACGTTCAAATTAAGATCCTACAAAGTTATGTATTGAGGTCTAATGTGAAACCTGGAATGCTCTCAGTTCAGCGCTGCAAGTCTCTAGTTATTTTACGTTAAAAAAAAAAAACAAAAAAACAAACCAAAAAAAACCCCACCAACAACAGACAAGTAGTTTGCAACTTTTATCTGATCTCAAATGCCTTAAGAAAGATTAAAGAACCTTCATGATTTATCAGCAAAGTAGGCAGCTATTATTCATTATAAAAAAAAAAAAAAAAGGATTAAAAGCAGACCTAAACTGACTTGTGCACTGTCACTACTTCATATGAAAACAGGAACAGAAAACCAGAACCTCTAATTTCAGCCTGTGTGAGAACCTGTGTACTATGATTGCTCACAGCAATGTCACTGTCACTGGACAGGAAACCTCTTTACTACACAGCAACTACAGCCTAGCCACAGTTCAGAATTTACCATGAACACTGCAGTCACTTCATCAGCTCTCTGGGTCACCCTCTTGATTGTGAAACCTTTTCCAAATATCCCCCTCCCCCCAAAATAAATGATGCATTCAAACCGTGGTCAGAGCCATAATCAAGATGTTTCTTTAACGAGTGTTTTCCCAAAACAGATACATATTTTCTTTTTCTACCAAAACAACACTTGTCAACAATATCTGCATGTACAATGCATAATATTTTCACTTTCAAACTCTTCCATTTTGAAAGGATAAATGTTAAGAATAATTGCCTACTAACCTTTGCCAGGTCCACCAAAGTGTTGGCTTGATCATTCAGTTTCCTTTGTTCCATTTTTACACTTCTTAATCTAAAAAGTGGAATTTTAAGTCAGATTTGTGTGTGTGTGTGTGTGTGTGTGTGTGTGTGTGTGTGTGTGTTCACAAGAGGATTTCTAAAAGGCATGCATAAAACTTACAAGAACAAATATCTGCATGGACAATGCCTCGATTACTTTGTGTAAATTCAGAATTGGTCATGTGCCTGCTACAATGAGAAGCATGCTTCTTCAACACCGCAAAAAAGGAAAGAGCAAGGAAATGTGATGTCCTTGAGAATACTGTTTGCCATGGTTAAGTTGAATTCAAAAAGGGAGATAACAATTTATCCAGACTACATGAAAGAAAGCCAAAACATTCCTCAAAGCCTCAGTATCGTGACAAGTAGATATAGGAAGAAACATAGAACAACTGTTTTTGTCATTTATGTTGTAGCAATCAAGAATCTTCCCATGCCTACATGACTAGATACAGGTATTAGCCCTGTTCTGTCGGAAATGGATTGGGTTAGCAGGTGTTTGAACCTGATGGAAATACAGTGATAAGTGAGTTTCTCATTGCTTTAAACACAACTTCTACCTGAAGCAGCTAAATAAACAATATACTTGCCAATATACCTCATTTTCTTACAGAATTTGTGAATCTAAATATGCTTACTTTTTAAACTTAATTAGGTATACCTTTTCAATGCACTATTTATACTAGAGCATTCAAACTATGCAAGAAGAAGCAAGGATGTATTTATCTCTACGACACCTACCCATCTGCATTATTATTAATTAGTTATGCAGAACCTTTGAAAGATATATACATGACCTTTCTTATGAGTTCCCTGAATCAAGGTAAATGTTTTTTAGATTAACTACTAGAGGAGTGGTTTATAGATGTGATTTTCACAAATAAGCAATTTCTCATTTAAGTATGAATGCTTTGTTAAACGTTTCCCAACAGAGAATTACTTGGGCTTTCAATGACTTTTCTGCTGGATGTTCTAAGCAAGAAAAGGCATTTTTCAAAAACAACGCATCAATTTATAAAAGACATGATAAGATGCCATGCAGTCTACTAATATGTTACAGGACAACCAAGCTAACCATTTGGTTACCTGTCAAATGAAAATAAGTTTGGCAGCATTTTGTGGCACATGGGTTGCTAGTGCATACTCTGCCTATTTCTCAATTATTGTGTTACTTAGAAAATTATGTGTTTCTTATAAAGCAAACATGGCTTCACAAAGGCATATAAACCTGTTCGCGTATAAATAAAAACTAAAACTCTAGCCATGCCACTGCCAGACTCTGTGGTACAGCCACAGCAGTTGCAAAGTAGTTACTCTCTTTCACTTCTGTAAGCCTCAAAGTGCTCCAAACACTAATGTGGAAAATCATTTTGACTTCTCTGTATTTTGAATATAAGGGATGAAATTCTGACCCCCTTTAAGTTAATGACAAAACTGCAAAGGCCTGCAGTGGGATCAGGATTATTTCCCTAAACTCCTGGAAGCAAACAACTCTCTTCACCTCCAGTAACTCAGTGTTTCCAAGATGGCTACAAATTATTTTAATCTAGAGTCAAAATTGAGGGTGAAGGAGTCCTATGCAGTGGTGCTTATTTTTCCAAATGAAACTGGGGAAGATGGCTACAAATGACCTCTTAAATGCTAAGAAGCACATGAAGCAATATATTTTTTTTGTTTTTAAAATGGAAGCCTTCTTCAAGATACTCTAGAATTGGCAAGTTTGTGTTTAAATCTTGGGTTACCACATATTTCCTTTAATATCTAGGCTAACCTCCATGAGAAAGAAAGTTATGAGGACTGAAAAATCTTTCTTAATGCATCAGATAACTCCATTAAGGTAGAAACCAACTACTTTCATAAAGTTGACATTCCAGCAGCTTGCTATTGGAATGTGATATGCTCTTCTTCCCCTGGAGGTGTCCTTTAGAGCACAACATAAACACAGATTGTAGGAATGGTGCTTTCAGAGGCTATGAGCTGGAGCAATTCTAAACCAAAAATATGGAAGCATCTCTAAAGTATCGAGTTGTATCATTATAGCCTCAGAACAGAATAATTACCCAAAGGTAAGCATGTAATGATTTGACTGGAGAATGATAATCCTAGTGTTTTGGTAAGCCTTTCTCAGACAATTTGCAGAATACGTTTTTTCCGCTTTTCTTAAGATTCTTTGACTCATCTGTTTGCCAGTGAGTATGTCAACTTCAAAATTTTGAGAAATTCATTGATGTTGTAGCAAAACAGGTACCAGCTGACACTAATGTGATAATTTCTAATGGTAACCAACCCAAAACATATTACAGACTGTAAAAGCGTATCTCCAGGTAATGGCAAGTCTTTAGCTGCAGCAGCCAGATGTAAAGAGCACTAGCAGACTTTTGTTCTTAAATTCACTATGAGAAAATATGAAACACCTTGGTTTTATAAACTTCACTTATCACAGCAAAAGATCATGATTCTGGATCGCGTTTCCATGGCAGCAATCAGACCACTGAAGTTCACAAATAAAGACTCTATTTTTTGCATGCAGACAGTGGTAAATTCTGCAAATTTAGAAAGGAACAGCTCACACAACTTACTTCCGAGCTCTATTTTCATTTTGTTGAAATAAAAAGACAAAAGAAAACAAACTGTAAAATATACTAAAACAACCAAATGAGCACAGTGGGCTAGATTCAGCAGGTGAGAAGTCCTAGGGAGTTGCCACCGCTTCCAATCAGTAACTGCCTTAGGTAGAGTTTAATTCGCTTGCTTTCATGATGAAGGAACCTGCAGTACCTTCAAACCTTCCCATTAACGATCATCTGTACATTTTCTTATTCATAAAATTCACAAATGCCTTTTAATATTATTGTTTAGAGTGATGATGTTACCTTCACCTTATTTAGTATGCATGAGAAGCAAAAAAGATCCAGACCAGCTGAAGGCAGCAGAGTCACGGATAATAATGTTTAAGGACTGTGACTGTGAGTTTGAGACTGTTACCATGATCTGCTATGGTTTCCTGTATAAAACTGGCATTGAAGCTTCACTCCTTTTATTCCTGTCTCCAGCCAAATAATTGGAAAAGTGAAGGAGGGGGACGAAGAAAAAACTAAGAATGCAGAAAGATGGATGAGAGCTATATATTGCCATGAGTCCCTTGGTCCCTTGAGAAAAGTTTGGATGCCAAGGGAGAGAAAATAAATGGCACCCAGCTACTCCGCTGCAGCTGGAAGAAAGCAAACTGCTAGAGCAATGTTTCCATCCATGGGACACTCTTCAGCATACCGAGAAAATTATCTAATTTTTTGTGCTTAAATACAAGGTTTTGGAATGGGATGCAAAGTGGTAAAGGACAGTGGGAAATGTATTATTAACATAACTGTTCAAAGTTTGGCTGGCACAGCTAGGAAAAAGCTTACTGTTGCCACCTTCTCCACCCCACTCAATTAATGAATTTTTAAGGCAGGTGCAAAACAACAGTTTACACCCTGTGCAGCTCTTCTGAGCTGGAATGATTTATGAAGCTGCAGATCGAGCCTGCTGTGCTTTTTAGATTCTTCTTTAAATACAGGTGCACGCACAGAAGACACACACACACAATAAATAGGAAAGTTGAAACGTTAAGGAACAACCTTTGCAATGAGGCATTCAAATCCAGCAAAGGATGCATAGGACATGCCATCCTCTACCCCAGAACCCCTGCCCACACCCTCCCTGCTTCCCAATCCTCTAAGCTAAGCAGGGTGACTGAATTGGACAAATATATTTTTTATCCATGGGAAAAATGTCTCAGTTTTTGCATTCCTTTCATTGCCTCAAGTATTTCTGCAACAGCATAGTAACATTTAATACTGCATGTCTGCTAAGTATGATACAGTAATCAAGGTTTATAGAATACTTCATACCTTCAAAGCTTGGCTACCTATTCCTTTAAAACGCTGTTATGAAACAGAGAAGCAATGATTGTTAGCCTAAATTTACTAACAGGAAATAAGATAAACTGGCTTTTCTGTTATTTCCAACATGCAAGGTGAGACATAGAAGCCCTTTTAATGAATGTAGGTGGGTCAGATGGATGCTTCCTTCACCTCTCCTCACAGGCTGGCTCACACACAGACTCACACTCATAAGTTATCAAAATATCAGTTCAAAATGAACCTCAATTAATTGATGTACATTTCCTCAAGTATCTCAGGAAAATGCTTACGCCACAGAAATGGCTGCCTCAGGCTGGATGGGGATATCAAACAGAACAAATAGTGTCATTGGCCCTGACCGCTCCTCATGATGAGTCTGCGGTTACTGGGGGCAAAACTCTCTTTTTTTCCCTCCCATGTAGTCCAAGGAAGAGTAACTGAATCATCATGCAGTTCTGCTGGGTTTTATGTGCTTTATGACAAATATGTATTATGAATTTCAGATGACTACTTATAGTCTGGTATTATCATAATTCAGTTTAATCCTACTACTGCTCACAGTTCTCAGGCAGGTTCTTCAACCCTTTCGGAGTTCAGTAGAGGGAAAGAACTCATTTGAATTATGGCAGAGGTATTCAAGGGTAATACAATGACTGTTGGCATATGATCTCATTTTCTGTATGTCAGAGGTAATAGCTGACATCCCAGCACTCGTTTTTATCCACTGAGGAAATGGTAAGTAACTGCTGTTGTGCTGTACAAATGAAGCTTGATGTATACTCTCTCAATTAAATATTACATACGTACTCATAGCCTCTCTTCTATTACATCATTCTGGTCTGAACTTATCAAAACAACTAGTACAAATGACATTTTTTTCTTCTATCTGATGTAGCTTGTATCTTACTACCCGTAAGCAAATACATTAACAACAAAGAACAGTCTCAATGGCAAAGGAAAAAAAAAATCTTAGCTATTTCAGGAAGCATGGGAAACTCCTAAAAAAACTACATACAATTCTGATTTAACCTATGTTGGGCATACACAGTCAGCATACCTTCTTTTGTAAACAGATAATACAGCAAAACTTTATTTTTGTCTTACCTAGAGAGAAAAATCAAACTCAAGAGCAATATTCTGTCAAAAGGGAGAAACAGACAGTAGGAGATAGAAACTAACAGAAAGAGAGAAAAAGAGTGAAAAAGAGAGAGAAAACACCTGAAGAGGAAAATCAAAGCAAAACAGTACTTACTGATGAATAGCTTGCAAGAATTTGCGTTGGTGTTTCCTTACTTTCGCATGGTCTATCTTTTTAACCAGCTTTGTGTTTTTATAAATTAACCATGTTTCCCTGAGTACATTGGCCGCTGCATTTTTCACCTGTTTAATAAAAGAAAAACACCAGGCTGACAAAAATAGCATTATGTCACATTTTATCATTTCTAGCATAAATTCTTTCTAAAACACTTAAGACCCTGCCAAACTGTAGGAAATGGGTACATGAGGAAGCTGCAGCAGTAACAGCAGAAAACAGAAGCTGGACCAAGGGGACTGCTGAGCAACTTCTGTGCTGTTATTTATAAACACGATACCGGTACCAGCTATCTTTGCATCTGGGAATCACCTGTCCTTCTTTAAAAAGAGTTAGCACCTTCCGGTGTTCATGGCAATATAAATTACAGTGAGGAAATATTAATGAATTAGCTGCACGGTAATTAACTAAAGTATTTTATAAGCTCACAAAGTTCTCTCATTCTTGTTTTATCATTATTACCTCTTATTTCTCTTTGCAGTTTAACAGCCTTTTAAATTTCCAGAGCTGTTGGAGCACATTTTTTGTTGTTTGTTTGTTTACATTTTTCCTTCTTGTTTCTTTCTTACCATTCTCAGAGGAGATAAAAAAAAATTCTTGTCAATTTATGTGGACAGTGTTCTGTTTCCTAAATGCTTTGAATTTTTTTAAGTGAGGCTTTCCATAAAATATTAAAGGTAAGAGTACCTACAGTTCCTACCTAGGCCCTCTAATATTTTCAAGAATGATTGAAAACAACAAAGAATTTGAATGCAGTGTCTATTAACAGAATTACTAGGTTATTTGCAAAGGCAACTTGTTCTGGCTATTGATCTTTATTTTCTCTTCCTCCAACCGTATATCATGCCAGTCACCGCAGCATCAGAGCTAAGTTACTGAATAGGTAATGGCATTGTAGGAATGCAATGCAGTAACTCCACCCAGCATGAGGATCCCACTTTGTACCTATAGAAGTACTGGAGAACGTTGGTTCTGACTTCACTGAAAGCCAACCGCATTTTAGAGACTTCCTCACAATCTCTGTCTAGCCCTTGTATTTTTCCGCAAGATAGGTTATTTTCAGCCCACGTGAAAAGCTCTCCAGAGTCTGCATAACACATTTGTAATCTGATATGCATCTCAGATTTGTCTGCTTGGTTTGCTTTTCATTTGCTTTGAGTTTCATGAGTGTGAAGCTACGAAAGCACCACTCAGACACACTATGAGACTGATAATTAGATTTATATGAAGGATAGCTGGAAAAAATAAACTTAAAAAGGCACAAATGAACACCAGGCTCAAAATCTGACTAATATTTACATAACCTTTTTCTCTCCTAAAAGATATTTTGAGTTCAGCTATCGGATTACAATTGAAAAATATTCCCGTCAGATCTTTCAACAGCAACTTCTTACCTCTTCACAGGTAAGCATCAAAGCAGTCTGCCATGTTTGAAACCTGCCATTTTATTACCATAAGTTAGAGAGACTGTTTCAGTTAACTAGTACTTTATATTCCTCACATTTTAGTTCCCTGTGCTAGGATTCATCTAGCCAAATTCCTGAATTTACAGTAGATTCCTACTGTAACCAGATGAGCTGATGCAGATAGGATTCATCTTACTTTTGGTATCACCACTGTAGATTTCCAAATGTGTTAGGAAGGGACAAATGGTTGCCTGTGGTCTAGTATCAGCAAGACCTTAACTCACTATAGTGGCAGTGTAAAGCACCCAGCTCACAGACACCTCAAGGAGAGTTGCAAGAACCCACCCTTTATATCTGTGTAAGAACTGCCTTCCCATGCATCCTTAATTTTTCCCCCACTGCGACTGCTTAGGCTTTTAGAGGTGACCAGCATAGAAATGTAGCAGCCAGCACAACCAGACCAGCATGCTGACATGCCCTAGGAGCACACCTCGTAGAGACATTCTGTGACTGTCCTCAGCTGGGTGTCTGGGGCTGCACCGCTGCAAGTAGCATTGCTGATGCAGCCAATCTCCACCCCGCCAGCAGCAGAACCACTGCTTCCAGTTCAGGTATCCACATCCCTCTGCACCCATCAGTAAGGATGACCTCTGGGGACTTCCTGCTGCTACTGTAGTATTCTCTGCTCAGTATTGGTTCTTCTCAATAACTGAGAGGATCGTGTAGCTCCTACACATTTTCTTGTTTCCTCAACACTGAGTTGTCTTTCTTCTATGACAGATTTCTTTCATTTTCCAAGGTGTTATTTGTGAATAAAAAACTAAGGAATGTCTTAGAAAGAAAAATTAAAAATAGCTTTTTTAAATGAATTCTAATGATTTCTGAATATTTTTTTTTTAGTAGTCCTTTTCAAAGTATTTCTGTTATCTACAAAACATCTTCCAGGGCGCTTCAGCACTGTATGCAGCTAAATGAACCCTGTGTTCAGCACAGCAAGCAACTGCACAGACTACTTCACTCACAAACTGTATGTCTTTTTCTTATGAATGTCCTTCATAGCTTGAAATTCTTATATGTCAGTCATTTCACCTATTTTAGCTACAAACTCTTCTCATATGCTGCATGAAAATTTTTTACTTTAACATTATTTTGTAGTTTTACAGCATTTAACTGTTGGTTACACCAATTATCTTCCAACTGCAAGGATCCTCTATGCAAGAATATTCAAATCCTCAAAAATCCCCTAGGAACTTGCAGTTACCCTCAATTCAAAGAAAAGCTCAGGGCACTCAATTTCCTCCTTTCAAAATCACACCCATGAAAAAGTCCAGTAGAAGAACGGAGCAGGAGACCATTTAAAAAAAATGCAGAAATAAATTAACATACCTTTCCTTTTCAGTTGTGAATATAAAGTGAGACTTACTCTTTTAGTTAGCTGGGTGTCCATCATGAAATTATGCACATGTTTTTCAGCTTTGGTAAGTTCTAACTTCCTTGCCACCACAGCTACCACCAGTGCAGTGCACCCAGCACCCTGAAAACAATAAAACAAACCCCCAAGATGTTACTACTGCATTTTGCAGAGGTTTCTGTTTTTTTGTGGAAGTTTCTCCTTTGCTGTAGAAATATGGCAGGCATCAGGTGATTCATCCCTGGTAAATATAGTGAACATGCTACAGCTATTTCACTTCAAATTAATAGGAAAAGTCAGCAATTACAGGCTGGTAAACTGTCAAGGCATCAAAATAATTAGCGAGCAGCATCATTTAAAAGTTCTGCTTTTTTTCCTGCAGGGGTTGAAAATTTGAACACATCCCGCTTCTAGCACGTAACAAAGGGTGTGTGTGAACAAAACAGCTTCTAAAACCCAGAATGTTGGTAAATAAATGAAAAATACCCTGTTCTTAACAATTGTCTCAAGGTTACAGCAATTGCTAAAGAAGTAAGATTAGATTAGTATTTAGGACACAAAAAAGTTTCTTAGGATTTTCTTTAGGGCCTAAAAATAAACTTATCATAAATTTGTATTTAAACATTTTAGTATACTTCCCTGTTGTTTTCCCTGTATAATTCTGAGCCTTCACTGATTTTTTCCTATAGTATTTCTGCTTCTCTTATTACCATTTAAAATAGCACACATGTACAACACTACTTCTTCAAAATCTGGATGGAGAAAATACCAAGTTACTAATTTGTGCTGTGTATATGTATGCATACACATGCATATGCACAGACATGCATGTTCATAACAGGCCAAAGCCAGCAAGTGCTAGTTCCTTTGAAATGGCAGTACCTTTATCAGCATCACAATTTCTTTTTTTTGGATGTGGGGAAGGGGGAAGAAGAAGTTGGCTAAAATGAGTCAGGTAAGGAGAAACAGCATGTATAATACAAATCTCAAGGTATCATTTACTCTGACACTATTACTAAAATCTGCTGGTTTTTTTTTTTTAAATCCTTACACGTTCTTTTAAAAATATATCTATTAAATCACATTAAATATACAAGGCTGTGTTTAACTTGTATGTTCGCCCAATCCAGTTGTTATTGCACCTGTCTCAGTTACTCTCCAGTGTAATGCAGTCTCTTTTTGCACATTGAAGCTTACTACACTTAGAGCCACAGAGTGTTCTTCCAGTCTTTCTGTATCTCTCCCATTACTTTACTCACTCTCCGTTCCTCCCTGCCTCCCCCTTTACCTGCATTACTGTCTCCGGAAGATGCAGACTAAATCCCTGAATCTAGCTTCCAAAATACAAATTCCACTACTAAACACACAGAGAATGGGAAGTAACTCACTGGAACCCTTTATACACATAGTGTCCTCAAAAAAATGAATCTGCCCTCTACCTCCTTACTGAGGCATCCAATGAATTTTGTGAAAGTCTCCAATTAAGTCTCCATTCCACTGGGAGATTGTTCCAAGAAATTCATCTGCTCCCTCACAAAAACCTGATCCTCTGCAATTAGTTCTTACCTAGCAAAGTTTCTATCCCCAAAGGCCCTCAACATTCTCTTGAATACATCCCTCATAATTTTGCTGCATTTCCCCATCCAGCTTCTCTCCTGTTCTCCATACCAAGCTTTCAAGCTTTGCTGTGCCCTCTCCCTCTCTTCTCCAGCCCTGTGCTGAGCGAAGTTCACAGCCATTTATTTGAAGTCCTGCTCTCTCTCCATGAGTTAGGGGCAAAATGGGCTATAACCATACCTTTGCTTTCCCACACACCACTCAGAGACAAAAAGGAAGAAAATAGCCAATGCAGCTTAAGACTGACAGCTTCAGAAATGCACCCAGGTGTTTGAGAAAGGACTGGTCAGGAGCTGCTCTACCATATGCCCTACCTCCCCAGAAAACAGACAGCTCTTCCTTGACCTCCTTCCTGTGAAGGAGGAGAGGAGGGAACTGTTAAGATGCAGAAGACCTCCCTGTGGGAAAAAAAAAGTAAAAATAAAAATGAGCAAGGAAAAAAAAAAGGAACAAAACCAAAAATCTTTTGGCCTAGTATGTCAGGATAACTGGGCCCAGCTGTTGCTCCAATGACATAATTTGAATTCTGCCTGCTTACAGCAAGAATGTTAAAATGCAACCAGGTTGTTAATACAGAGTGGCCTGCTCACCACCCGCACAGCGGCACAAAACAGCTGTTTATGCCAAATTACCAGGGAAGAGAAATACTAGACTCCTCACACACACACCAAAAAAAAGGCTGGAGGAATGGTGACAGACTGAAGGAATTTGGTTTCAGTTGAAATTATCTCAGGCTTTCGGGACTAACTCTCGCGCCTCTTTAAAGCGGCACCACAGTTATAAGGGCCAAAGTCTGCTAAAGACAGTAGCTTTATATCTCACACGAAAGATAGCACCTGCAGCAGTAAAATAGTGTCACTGGCATGCTATGAAAGCCGCCTCTATGGCACATATGGGCTGCTATCTTCCTTATCACCAGAACAGCTTACTGCAACTGCTCGGTATTCTAGATGCAGATTACCCTGCATCTTGGTTTTGTGGGATACGACAGGTTCTCAGGATATGAAAACAAGCTCTTTTAGCATTTCTGCAAAAGACAGAAGTAGTATACTACCCGCATGTTTACCTTTTTCTATACCTTGAAGGAAAACAAATTACGCTGATTCTTTAAGCAACTCACGGCTTACAGAGATAATACTGAAATAATACTTACAGTACAAAATTCTAATTAATATTTTATGTTACTGTGCTCTGCACTTTTACACAGCTCACCTAAAGATTTCAGCATCCTTAAAAATACTAATAAAGTGAAAATTATTCCAAATTGCAGAAATAAAATGGAGGCAGTACTATTGCTTTAAGATGGTAGCATCACAAGCATCATACTTGTTATGTTTTTGAATAGCCAAATTCACATGAAAATCAGTAACATGAATTCAACAAATACTTGGTCATTTGCCCAGTTTTTTTCTTTCATCAATACTATACAATGCAGAAGCCACATTGTTACTAAATAACTTAGGCTAAGTAAAAGCACTATGTTATTTCATCTGCAAGAAGGGCTCTTTTGAGTACAAAATTCTAAAAAAGTCTTATATTTCATTACTGCATTTTATAATTTCCAACATCATTCTTTTTATCTTGTTTTGAAGTAAATAATAAACTAAATCACTGCTACAAGTTCCTGCTTAACTTTCAGGGGAATTATATATCATCAAAAGAAAATGAAAAAGGCAGGAATGTGCATATTTTCAAGTATCAAGGCAGTAATTAATTCTATTTGGACCCTGTATTTCCCCAGTCAATCCCCTGTCTTTCTCTTCCATTACAGAATTATCTTAGTGTATTTTGTTTTGGTAAGCAGACCAATTTTAAGGGCACTTAGGACTCCCAGTTTGTCCAAATTTGAGGAAAAAAAGAAAGAATTTTTGTAACATTCCATCTTCAGTCCACTGAAACACTAGCTAGAGATATATACACCTGCAATTCACTGAATTCCACCCCACTGACCAGTCCATTTAAGGTGCGGCTAAAATGATGCACAGGCAAACGTCAGATTTTGAAGAATTAAGAAGCATCAGTTTGTGCTAGCGAGTAAATGTTGTTCATAACTACATATATCAGAATGAAAAGGTC
The DNA here is from genome assembly GCA_013399475.1 of Chauna torquata. Taxonomy (NCBI): domain Eukaryota; kingdom Metazoa; phylum Chordata; class Aves; order Anseriformes; family Anhimidae; genus Chauna; species Chauna torquata. The sequence continues at coordinate 61,137 of VXAL01007654.1, read as the reverse complement.
TGACACTAAGAAGGGAAAAAAAGACCAAAAAACGTAATGCATCTGCTAGCTACTCAGATTTTCAATGACTTGAACCAAATTCAAAAAACAGACAATTCAGCTTTCACAGTTCCTCAAAACTGCAGAAAATTTCTGCATAACTCTTCACATGAAATGAAGCATTAAACAGTTATAAGCTGTGCTGAAAAGTACCAACACAGCTGTTAAAAAACACAAACTATCATAATATATACTGTGTAAGTAACCTAGGCAAGCCAAAGTGAAGGCTTGACTGTGTTGCTAATTTGCTTCATTTATTAGAAACGTGCAAGTAGGTAACAACAGAATTAACCATCCAGCAAGTAATTTCTTTCAAGTACTGTATGAACAAGGGTTTGCCAGCAACCATAAAGCCTGAAAGCTGATCTACTTGAATTTTTCTGCTTTCCAGAAAGATGTGTAGGCTGAACACACTTATCTACTAAACCAGGAGACACTCCAAAAGATCACAGAGCTGAAAACTGTCTTCTCTAAAATGACAAGACCAGGATTCCACCAATGAGCTGAGTAAAACCGATTTTCTATTTGCAATGATCTGAGGCTGAAGCACACAAACCTCATCCTGAATGCGTATTATTTCTTGATTGATATGAAATGGTGTCTATCAGTCTTCAATAAAAGCAAGTAGTCCAAAACCAAACGTACGACACATCCTCAGTCTTTTAACTGGGCAAAGCAACAAACGCTGGCTTGGATATGACTGCACAGCAGTATCAAATCTCTCCTGTTGATGTAAAACTTGCATTTGTGAGCAGTACAATCCTGAAGCATAAGATTTACAGACATTTACACTGGCCAGAACTCTCCTTGACTGTCAAACCTATTAGCTGCTGTCCTGTATGAAACATTTTGATATATTTGCAAACAACTTCAAGACATTCTTCGTATCTTTAATTCTAAACATGCTGCTCCTGTTCAGGGTAAAGAATGATGACTGAAATTCAAATGCTCATGTAGGTAAGCAATAGTCCATGAAAGTTCTCCCTAGCTATCTTCTTTGCTGCCTAGAATCTGAAGAAAGTTGCATGGATGGGAGTGTGTGTGGTTATTTGACTCACATACTTAGATACTTTTTCAACACTAGTGGGCTAATTATTTTCTCAGTTACACATGCCTAAATGATGACTGATGTTCCTCAGTAAAGTGGAAGAATGGAATAAGTTGAAGGAAAAAACAGAGGCATTGTCAACATGCATTGGCTTTTTGACATCAAGCCAATACTACTTCAAAACAACAAGAGAAGAAACGTGAAATTAATTGTATTTTAAGTTTCATTTTAAATTTAGCAACTGAACAAAACTCTTAAACATGCCCTCCAGAGCAAAGTAACTATTGCTTGGTGTTATCTTTCACTTTGCCAGTTCGCCTCAAACTGCAACACTCCCCATCTTGTCCACATATTTAAAACTCTCCTCTTGGCACTTAGTTCTGAATTACTGCAAGCATCCTTTCGTCTGCGTTAATAAAGCAAATTATCCCATTCTTAGCCATATCAGAGATTGCTGCAATGATTTATTTTCTTTGCTTGTCATATTTGCCCTGTTCTCCACCTACTCCCTTGTCAATGGCATCACATATACAACATTTGGCCTCAGTTTCGGTAGTTTATGACTCTAGGCTCTTCCCCCTCATCAGTATGGAAGCCATGGATTTTGGTTCTGATAATCCCACTTTCAAACAAAATCCTTTGCATTGTCCCTTGATGTAAGAAAAGCTCCCAAAAAACTTGTACAAATCTAATACGTATTTTTCTTTCAAATTTTGCCCCCTCATCTTTTTTACGCTATTACTTACCACAAAGCCTACCAAAACAATATTTAAGATTCCTGGTGTACCAAGATCACTTGTTTAGATACCACATAACGCCTCCTTGTTCCTCACTCTCTTTGCACTATGAAGATGTTAAGCTGTTCAGGAATTTGGAGTATGTATTTCTACTGTCTTTATATAGTACTGGTATCAATAGGATCAGGTGTTTAGAGTACTAAAGTTCTACAGTAACATACATAACAATAAACGAGGATGGGTGGTCTGTATTAACCAACTGTAGCGTACACATCATAATACTAGACCCTGACTTCGTCTTTTTTCTCCTTCAGAACCTGCTGGGCTCTGCTGAGCTTATGTATCGATACACTTCTTACGTACTGCAACAGATGAGGTGCATTTAGCAGTCGAATCACAGTCCTCTGTCCTTCCCTTCACTGATGCAGCCCACCCCGAGCTTTCTGCTCTTATCATCAGGACTACCAGTCTTGAGCAGTCTAATTTAAAGCTGCAACAGAGAATTTTACATTATGGCAAACCACAGCAGACATCATCACAGCAGCTAGAGGGAAAACGTGTTGTTGCGCAGAGTGACTAAAATCACAGAAATCGTATCTGATGAGGGTGAGACTGTGAAGCTTGAATAGAGATCGTGCCTCTCCTACCACTCACAGCTGCTAAGACTGAGGGTTCACGCTGATGCAATACTCAGTGACTGGAAAACTGCAGAGTTGACTGAGCTGTCAATAAAGTCTAGTGCTTGCCATGGGCATTCTCGCAAGATCCCCATTCTAGTGAAAAACAAAGAGAAATGCTTGCAACTCTTCAACCAAAGGGTTACATTTGGGTGTTGCTTCTGTTGATTCTTTCAAAATCTAAGACAAGGAGGGTTAGCACTGGCTGATAAGCTACACTGAGAGCAGCATTTGGTCAGCAGCTTAAAAGCCTGCGATTCAGAGAAGCCCTATACTCCTTTACGTAAATGCCTCTGGCATTTCCACTTGGTTCTTTCTTTGATAAGGTTCCAAAATACATTTACAAGACAACAGTGAACTGAGCAATTTCTTCAACTGCTGGGAGGTCACATATATATGCCCAGAGGGTGTTACCAGTGAGAAAGGAAGCAATACAGTGTATCAGTGTCTCAGCTGAAAGACTCCTGGCAGCTTTGATTTACTGGACTGGAAGTGAAGTGCAGTCTTTAGTGCTGTAGTTGTCACAAAAATGTCCTGCTATACTTGCCTGTAGCTGAAAGAAGGCAGCTGCCACATTTCTTGCTCATTTCCCTTGGGATCCACTGAGGGAGAGAGAAGGTCCGCTTTGCAGACATATGGCTCTGGTGGGAAACTTAGCTCTGCACCAGAAAAGGCACAACATTCTTCCTGCTGCTCTGCATAAAATGAAAAGCCTGTAAGAATTTAAACAGATACTCTGTTCATTTGGCTCTCTAGAAGGTGGACTTAGACGACCACCTGGGAAGAGGAAAAAAAAAGTCTCGCTTGAAGTCAAAAAATTCTCCAAAACAAGCAATGCAAAAGTTGAGGGAGGAATCCATCCACAAGACAGACAGAGGCTATGGAAACGGTGCTGCATAAATGCATTTTTGCAATTGTCATTGTTTAGTGGGAGGGATGTGTAACCTTGCAACACTGAAACAAAGTAGGATGAGTAATAGGACAACAATATACAGTCTCAGCCAAGAATGTGACCTAAAATTGTTTTGCATTATTTATACTTTCATATATTCAGCATTTGCCTGGCCACTATTGTTTTCAGCGGAGTTTGTATGCACCACAGCTAGACTTTGGTTGGAACACTTAAACTTCTCATCTATAGAACAGCAGATGAGCAGATTCCTTTACTTCCCATTAGTCTGTGAAGTTTTTAGCAATGTTGCAAAAAAAAAAATTAATAATAATAATAATAATAATAAGGAGCATTACGTGTCATATACGAAAAATGAAACTGGTTAAATACTCCCAGACCCAGTAATGGGTAGCGGCAGCACGGAGGTGATGAAGTGAACTCTTCTCTTTAGTAACACAAGCTGAGGACTGAGAAAGACTTCAGGGAGAGCACGGGAAACAATGTTTCGTAAAACAAAGACAGCCTGGCTTCTGCAAGGGAACCTATAAATGACAGTAGTGCTAGCTTGGACAAGCACAATGACTGAACGCACCACAATTGCTCGGCTCCTGGGAAACCTTCAGTGGTCATAACAGATTTAAAAAAACCAGCAATCACGACACTGTCTCCCTGACATGCAAAAAAACCTTTTTGATTAGCAAGGAGGTGAAATCTGATTTCACTTAACCGGCAGGCAGAACAGCTTACAGCACTGGTGGGAAACACTAGTTTAATAATTCAGAATGATGCCTACTGATGATGTTCTTGTCCAACATGTGTGTTGTCAACCAAAAAGTTTCATAAGAATACATGTAAAAATATATTAAAATTCCTGTATTAAGTCTGAAGTTATTGCAGATGAAACAAAACCAACTTACGTATTTTCAGAACAGAGTAGAGGTTTTCCTATACCAGTCATCACCTCCAGTCATATTTATGTAAACAGAGATATCATGGGACAATTGCTGTTCTTTCCAGTCACTAACTGACTGCCTTTGAACTTGCTGAAATGCACCCATAATTCCTAACGAGATCAAAGTGGGAAACAGTTCTCCTGTCCTCTGACTCTTCAAAAACTTCCCTGCCGTGCTGGGGAAGAGGTGCCACTGAAGACTTTCTGAGCTGGATTGACCTTGGCAGGTCACCAGGTGCCTGCCCAATCGTTCTCTCATACCCCCTCACAGCAAGATGGAGCAGCGCAGGGGAACGGGGAATGGGAGCTGCGGTCAGCCCATATTGCTTCGTCTCCACTGCTCACTCCTCACCCTCTTCCCCTGCCCCAGCGTGGGGTCCGTCCCACAGGATGCCACCCTTCCAGAGCCTACGTGGGCTTCCCACAGGCTGCAGCTCTTCAAGAGCTGCTCCAACATGGGTCTTCTCTACAGGTGCAGTCCTTCAGGAATGGACTACTGCAGTGTGAGTCCCCCATGGTCCTCAGTTCCCACCAGGCCTCCTGCTCCACCCTGGGCTCCTCTCCATGGGCTGCAGCCTCCTTCAGGCCACATCCACCTGCTCCACCGTGGGATCCTCCACAAGCTGCAGCGTGGAGATCTGCTCCATGTGGTACCCATGGGCTGCAGGGGGACAGCCTGCTCCACCATGGGCCTCACCACGGGCTGCAGGGGAACTTCTGCTCCGGTGCCTGGAGCACCTCCTGCCCTCCTTCTGCACTGACCTTGGTGTCTGCAGGGCTGTTCCTCACTTCTCTCTCTCCCAGATGCTGTTGCGCAGCAGTTTTTTTCCCTTTCCTAAATCTGCTCTCCCAGAGGCACAACCAGCATCGCTCATGGCTCAGCTCTGGCCAGCAGCAGTTCCCTTTTGGAGCCGGCTGTGTCCAGTGTGGAGCAGCTCCTGGACTCTTCTTACAGAGACCATCCCTGCAGCCCCCCTGCTACCAAAACCTTGCCATGTAAACCCAATATACCTTCTGAGGAAAGTTTTTTCCTTTTTTCATAATTCTAAAAGAGAGTTACACCTTCCAGATTCTGTTTACTCAAATGGAGGTAGAAGAGAGCCTCTGTCATTCTCTCACACTCCAGATTACTGCCCTAACCACTGCTGCTTTAGAGATCACTCTATGGAACTACTCATCTTGATTTTTTAATCATTTATTTTTCTTTACTTCAGTTAGAAATTTCATCCCAATAAGCCACAGACCTAAAATAATCCAGAACTATGTTTTGTTCCTGAGAAAAGTTTCCATTTTGGCAAACTGGTGTGCTGGAACAACAATAATAGAGGAGCTGAGGAGTTTCTGACCTGTGCAACTTTGGAAAGTTCCAGCCCTAAATAATTCAAACACCGCTAACTGTCTTCTCCACTTTACGTTTCTGCTTGACACGCTGTCCAGCTACATTCTATTATGTTAGATAGAACAAAACCAAACTGTTGTGAACTCTGACATCACTTATATTAATTATTGATTTCTTAGAATCAACTAAATTAAATTCTACCATATACCTGAAATGTAGACCTCAAACACTATCAATTCACATGAAAAGGTTTTCGTATTTTCCTGTACTTTCAGGGAAGCAAAAACTGAGCCATGTTCAAGATTTTTGAAATTCCTCCAGTAGGCTTCTCATCAACAAAACTATTCATGACATTGCTCTCACCTTTTGCCACCAGGCAATAGAAATGGTAGAAGCATTAGAGATTCCTGACCAATGCGCAAAATGTTCTGGGTAAACCTTCAAATGGCAATACAACCTATTACTCTTATACTGTTATTATAGAAAATTTACTCTTTTCTACCATTCAACCACATATATCTAGCCATGAAGCAGCATATTAGTCTCAATCATACCTTTTCAGCTCCTTGAGTGTAATTCAAAGTATACATCTATGTTTTATAAACAATTATGTGTTTCTGCAACTCATTACAGAATTAAACATAAAGAAAAGTTTTTGTAAAATATCCCACAATGTTATAGGCATCATTATGCAAAATTATTTGTGATCTTTTAGTACATTATCCATATAAAGTTCTATAAAACTGTTTTCATACTACGATGCTACAGTCTTGTTTAATTTCTTTTTCTTTACCTTCAGCAGCCAATGTTAACGAGGCAATTAAAATCTACTTCTTTTCCCTCTTTTTTTTTTTACAATGTAGAAACTATTAAATTACAGTTCAGATGTTACAGTCCAGATTTTGCTACCAACAAAAATCATTTGATTAAAAATTACACTATTCTAGATGCCATATTCCTCATGTAGACAGTGCTCTGTTGATAAGACTTGGGTGAGTCTGACATAAAACTGCGTGCACAAACAACACAATTTTACTGTAAATAAGAATCCTCTTTTCTCATAGAAGAAAAACTTAATCCTTTTGATTTTTTGGGGAAGGACATGTTGAAAAGGAATTGTGATTCTTTTAAACTAAATGGACACATGGACATTAAAATTTGCAGCAAGAGATGGCTTAAAATGGGGTCTGATTCATTTTTAACTCAGCATTTAGAATTAATAAAAACTGGTATCCCTAACGGCAGATAGTACACATTGACTACATTGTGACTACTCAAATATGAATTCTTCAGCTAATCAAATGGGGTTCAAATCCAGTAGTTAAAAAATGCTACTTAAAATTTTTCCAGAATCTCTTTGGAGTTCCTTTCAATAACAGAACCATTTAGGCTGCAATTTTGGCAACAGCATGGCTAAGACTCTGAAGAACAGCTATTTCATCTAAAGCAATCTTCATACAAGCTATAGCCAACCACTCCGCGCATCCTGTGATAGGACAATTGGAGCTCATCCATTTTATTGTGGCAAGATAGGTTTGACCTACTAGTTCTGCACGTCTTCTAACTGCTGGCAGCTGGCCCTTCAGGAAGATTCTGCATCCTTATCTCCGCATCATACAATCAATGCACAAGCTCACAGCATAATAATCAACATAAAAGGAAAAGAATCCTTCTCAAACCTTGCAGCAGATCCTTGTATTTGCAGTCATAAGAATGGATTGCTATTATTTCATCTTGCATAAATATAAAAACTTACAAAGGTCTGTAAAAATTATCTAAAAATAGTTATTTGCTAGTGATTGTGGCACGGAATTACTATAATGTATCAGGAAGAGGCAATTCTACTTTTTCCAAATGTAATGGTTATTAATAGAGATTAACAGACCCCCTGTTTCACACAAGACCAGGAGCTACTCAATATCCTCTGTATTTTTCATATAATTTTAATAAGTCATTCATTCATTCCAATTCTTCCCATCTCATGGTCAATAATTACACATCTTCTGATATCTTCTCACACTTTCCCCCTCTTTTTACTTCTACCAATTTCTACTTCTCTTCTCTGAACTTTTGCTATCTTCATCAGAATCCTCATAAAGCAAGGAAAATTTAGCAAACCATTCCAAGGCTGTGACTCCATAAAGCCATTAAGTGGGTGAAAACGCTGCCTATATGAAAGCCATTCCACTTAGTACCATCACTAAGTGCTCCAACGGCTGTTGAGCTCAGCCTGCTGACCAGGATCTGAGAGGTCCACTTGGGTACTACTGCACTGATAACCACTGCATATTCAGCGGGCAGAAAAAACCCTGCAAGCTGCACGGTATGGTGCAGGTGGTGTGGGTCTCCCCATCTCTTCTATATCTTGTTCCGGTAACAAAGATGGCGCTCACATTTCTATGCATCTATCACTCTCTTGCAGGCCTACTTAATGCACAGAGATGGCAGAGGACGTGTTTACTATCTGATTTATAGTCTACCTGGTCCATAGTCTACTGCTGCTGCCTAGTGAAATCTCATTGGAAAAACACTGACGGGCAAACTAGTGAGGTATCCAGTTCAGTTTAACTTGCCAGGATGTAAACTGCCTCTGCATCTACCCATGCCACTAACTCCATACTGTGCTGTAACAGTATTTTCATTAAAGGATCAGGCTTTGGTCCGAGCAGTCCAGTTTCCACCTCACAGAAAGCCATTCCTGAAGGTGGCACCTGGGCTCTCCCTTCACTGGGGTCAAGACACCAATGGAGCCCTCCATTGGTGACCAGTTTTGCAAAGCCAATATTAACACTTCAGTGGCCTGTGTAACTACACTTGTATTCATAAGTACTTCTATTTATTCTCCTTCTTACCTTTTTTTAACAGGGAACTTATCCAAAAGAAAAAATTCAGTAGTATTGGGTATTGATGACATCAGTCCAACAATGTATTTGCTACTTCAGATGCTAATGAGTTACATTCTTCTTAAAATCACATATATAGTTTGATTTCATTTGTTACAGTTATTCAACAGTAATCTTGGTATATCTTTTAAATAGACCATCAATCATTCCTGTTGAAATAGAAATGGATAAGTCTGTTCTTTTAGGATCTTATCTTATCCACAACAAACACAAATTATCTGCTTTCAGAACAGTTTCAGAAGAGTGACGGTATTTAAATAATTACATTCAAGACCTATAAGCTTTTTACTCTTGCACGTTAGGCTGGAAGACCTATTATTGTTCATTATTGTGTTCACTATTTCATAGTTCATATCTTTCAGATCCCTTACCAAAAAATAAAATAAAATAAAAAAAGAGTAATTTCAAGATCTGAATATCTCTCATTGCTCCATAATTTTATTCTCAAAGACGAAGGTTTGCCAAAGCCACATTGTTGATGTCCTTTAGAATGTAATTAGGGGTCAGGCTTTCAGAGTTGTTTTAACTAACATCACACACTAGCCACCTGGCCCTTTTTTTTTGGTTAAGAATGTTTTCTGTCTCTAGAGGCTACTTATCCCAAACTCATTACTATGTGATTCTGATTAGAGCCTTAGTGCTTCCAAAGTATCTGCAGAATATTTAATTGCAAAAAAAAAAAAAAAAAATTATAAATTAATTATAAATCTTGTTTCTGTTGTGAAAAAGGAAAATCTTGTGTGCAAATAGTACATATTAACCAGTATTTCATTGTTTCTCCCAAGCAATGGAAACAACTGCCGTAAATCATTTTACATCTGAATCCAAATGGTGCTGTCAAAAGCAAAATGACAAATACATCCTATAAATTCATCTTCAATCTGGTTCATTCACAGGCGTGTAGGATAACATCTGCAATAATCTGGAGCCTGTTTCTGTGATTTTATTTTTACCTTGTTTTCATCATAACAAAATCATAAGCCTACCTACTGCCAACAAAATTATAGATTGGATGCTGCTATCATTTACACTACCATAAACCCAATAGCTGTGTGAAACCTGTGGATGAATAGTATCAATATTACTATTCTCATTGCACTTCTGCAGGGAATTGAAGCTCCTAAGATTTCTGTTACTGTAAGTTTTTTGATACTGAAATGCCAAAAGCACCAAAGTTGAGTTGAATATGAGTGCATATTCAATGCGAGTTAACCTAGAATTTAGCTGCTTTTGTTCAGAAAGCCTAGTCAGAGATGATAATGATGAGGAGTAATGATCTGATTCCTGCATCTTGAAGTATTTGCTTCTTATTCCTAAATAGTGTTTGGGAAGAAGGAAAGCATTATGACAGGGTTCTGTCCCCATTCTGCATATCCCTGTGGCAATATATACTGCTTGTCCTCCTTTTTTCATAATGAACTTATGACCACTTTTTATTCTCTCTGGCATCAAAATCCAGCTCAGAATGAGGAACAAATACCCCAGAAGATGGCAGATTTGAGCTTAGCGAACAGCCTTTATAAAAGCCGCCTGAGTCATTCTTCTGTTTTCAGCCTGTACCTTCAAATCAATTGCAGACTGTATTTAAAGATAAATGCATTTGCCACCACCAGCAAAATGTACTGGAAGGCTTTCTTAATAAAGGTCAATGACCTTAATGTCAGAAATTTAAAAAAAAAAATAGGAAAAAGTTATACATTACAAAAATGCATTAATCTAGTTTACTCTTTGGAATAAAATACACTCATGCAAACAATAAATTTGCCAAACACTTGTTTAAAAGGGGAAACTATTTGCTACCATTTGTTTTCAGCCATAATCCCAATATACCTGTTTTAACAGAAGGTAGATACTGGATCTGCATTGTTTATCATCAGCGGCAAGACTTCAGAAACATATACGCATCTCACTGTCATCTAGCATATACGATGCTCATCTCATTCACACGGACATTTATACAGGAGTTGATACAAATGAAAGTGTCACAATCAAGAGCTTTTCACCTTCTGATTTACTGTAGATATGCATAAATTTCCCAGAGATTATATTGCCCTACTCCCTGCCTAACTTTGACCAAATGGTGCAATACAGAAAAATTTAAACCACACATGCAGAACAATTAATAAGTATATACCGACTATGCATGGACTAACAATTTCTGCATTGTATCAATGTTAACAAAAACTCGTACAGTGAAAATCGCACTACATAAATCCACTTAAAGCAATGGAATTCTATGTATAGTATATTAGACTTATAAGAAACAATGCAGAAAACTATGTATAAGCAAAACGCTTTAGCAGACCAGCAGCCATTATGTTTCTATGTCTGTGACTAACTTAATTTTAAAAAGCAAGTCAGAATAGTAGATTCGTTATTAGCAGTGGTCCAATAACACATGTCCAAAGACAATTGAGAAGATGTGATATCTTAACATTTAATGAAAGACTCTATTCAGATTTTGAAGCTGAAAATTATGTCAGGGTGGAATTTGTTTCTCTGTATTTCATTACACCACTGTTAAATTTTACCTCAAGAGGAAGAAAACCCTCTATTCCACTACCATAGAATGAAAGGCCATGGGAATGGTGCAAGTAAGTCTATATACTCTACAGGCTAGCAAATACATATTTCTTTATGACTACTACAAGTTTTGAGATTAATTGCAGCAAACAACCTCACAGCCAATGAATAAATTCAGAAACACTCACCATGATTCCAGTCAGTAAACAGACTCCTTTCCCACAGTATGTATTAGGTACCATGTCACCATACCCAATGGATAGAAAAGTTATTGAAATCAACCACATTGCTCCAAGAAAGTTGCTAGTAACATCCTGCTGATCATGGTACCTTGAAAGAAAAAGAAAACAAACTCTTTATTATACAAATTTCTGTTAATTTTTTATGCTGTAAGAAACAAACCTCAGTAACTGGTCATACAACCATTCCTGTATGTTACAGTTATTTATTTTTTAAAAGCAGCTATGAGGAATTAAATAAAACTCAAATACAAAGGCATTAGTAGTAAAGAAACCAGAGACAAAACAATACCACAAGTAGTAGAGATTCTCTGGACATTTTATATGTTAGTATTCTGTTACAACTATAGAAATAGCAGAAAGCTCTTGTTTTTTAATAGAATCTCTTCATCAGGGCTACAAGCCCTGCTAATCCTTTGCAGTGGCACAAGACATCAGTCTACTATAGACTTGTTGCAGGTTGAGGCACATATGGAAGTCAGAAAGGGATGTGCAAGGCAAGCAGAAATCAGAGCAAATCTCCATCTCCACTGCCTAACAGTAAGTCTGTGATCAGAAACCTAATAATGAGCTACTGTGTAAATGCTGATTTAGACAACCTAGGATCTTTCCTCTCCCTCAGAATGTTCAAGACAGATAGAATTGTATTCCATTGTATTCCTCGTCATTACAAGATCTTCACCTTAAATACACGAAAACCTCCCTTTTGTGGTAAGTCAGGTATTAAGTGTAATTTCCTGGTGTGCCATTTGTTGTCGTAGTTTTAATATTCTGATGGAATACACTCATTTTCTCTTTCAGAGAAAACAAGTTCTGATGAATAAGCTAGTTGTCACATGACACGTATACCTAATCAACTAGGAAGCCACAATGACACGTTTTAGGAATAAAACCATTGTCGCCACTCAGTCTGTGGGGGAAAAAGGCCTAGCAGCCTAACATAGATGGAATTTTGCTCCCTGGTCAGAGCTCTGCAGCAGAGTCTATCTGTGACAGCTACTGCAGCCTCAAGGTTGCAATAACCCCTGCAGCTGCTGTGAAGCCTCAGCTTAGCTATCTAGTCGTTGGATCTTCAGGAGTATCACTTTAGCCAGCCTCCAAACCAGTGGGTCACAGAGGGCCAACAGAGAATTAGTTCACCAATCTGTAAGCAACCTGCTTCTGACCACCAAAATAATACCTATGCCCTGATAGTTACAATAACCTAAAAACTATTTGCCTGCCAGAGACTACAGCAATGGCTCCAAACCAATCTGTTCCACTGTTTGCCTGAACCCTTCTCTCTGTCAGCATCAGTGTTGTTCTCACACACCTCATACAAGCTTTTGAAGGTTTTTTGTTCTGCATCTAGAACAATGCAGTAACTGTCCACATTTGAAGCTCCTAAGAGTGACAAATAATGATAGCCACAACAGCAATAAGGGTAGTAACAACAGCACAACAGCAAACTCGATTTAAGTCAACACCACGAAATTCTGCACAACAAAACTAGATCTGACATTGCTTTTTTTTCCAGTTTGCATTAAATGTTACAGATTTCAGTCTTCTTAACAAACATGGCAAATAACGGCTGTGAAATATATGGATGCAGAGAGAGAAACACATTTATCCCATTCAGGAGGCAAGATGGGGGCCTATGAATCATGCAATTCCTTACACAGTATCATGTAAGTGATATGACCCTGAGGCTTTGGACAAGTGTCACAGAAGTCAGCTAAAGCCACAACACATAGTCAAAAGCTAGTAAGTCACTTAAATAATAATAAATGTTTACATAAATACTTATAAGACACTTTCTTTATGCTCATCTTAGGGTTTTGAACCTGGTCATTTCTGTACTTCAGAGAGAAAACAGTTTACCTACAAAGATGTAAATATAATGCAATGCCTTTCATTTTTCCTACATTTTGTCCAAATCATTACATCCTTAAAAATTTCTGCCCTGCATTATGATAATTATAGAAATGTGGATATGACTGAAAACAGAACATTCAAATACAACTCAGTAAGTTCCTGAAATAAATACCTGTTTCACTTAAAGAATACCAAAACGTCTCTTACCTGGTTGTGATTTTAAGGCTCTAGTTCAGCAGTCAAATGATGCACATTATTTAAAAACCATCATCAATAGTTATGACTTTATCGTGACCATGACACAAAGAATAGGTTGTATCCCCTGTATGGGTTCAACCGCTCAAGTGTGGCAAAGCATGCCAATTAGAACCCAATTACATCTTTCAAAAACAGCAACAACAAAAATACTTATTCTTTCACCACTGTACAGGGAAAGTTGAAGGAGGAGTTTCTCATGTTAAAAATTTGCCAGTAAAATGAAGACAATGTAAAAGGGGGGTTACTGTCCTGATAACCCCATGGCTTCTATGCAAGATTTACAGGAAGGTGGACTGGTTTTGCCTTGTTTGTTTTGTTTTGTTTTGTAACTTGTCTTGTGATTTCTCAGTCTCTGTGCTTAACAATTCTGGTAAATGCATAAACCCCTCTGATTTTGATAAGATGACTGGAATACACTTTTGAGTGCTATGCCATGCCATTACACAATATGATCACTTGGGATTCAAGACTGAACTAGCCAGGCCCAGGGCATCTCTCTTTTCAGTTGAGTGGGAGCAACAACAGAGCCTACAAGTTTAGATTTTGGCTACACTGTGTCCACCACCAAATTATTACAAAAATATATCAAAAAAGGAAGAGCAATTTCTTAAAAAAAAAAAAAAAAGGACTTGCAATGTCATATTTATACAGCCACAGGAAGCATTGAAAAGGAGCGTGGGAAGCATTTAAAGTGCTTTGTTTTGAGGAGGTGGACAGAAAACTACTCATTGCCCTTCTGACTTGCTTTCAAAGTTATCACAACTGTAAAGACTGAACTTCTCCATGCAGGGAACAGTAAAATGAACTGAGCAGAAATTAACCTTTCCCATGTTTATCTATCAGTGCACCTCTAATGTGCGGCACTCAAGTCACTGGAAAGCTTGAGAAAAGTCATCTTCATCATTGTGTTCTTCACTATTGAGACTATCTCCAACACAGCCGCTGTCATGGACACTGTAGCGGTGAGAAAAGCCACCCACACTAACAGCTGGAACAGAGCTATCTCACTCACTGTCAGTAGTCATCAACCTCTACAAACACTTCCTCATTCTAACGGGATCGTGAGAGACAGGTTGGATGGAACAGACTCTAGAATTCAACTACAATTTTCCTAAACTATCCATTCACTCTGTGTCTGAGTGCTATGAAAAACTTGGATACTCAAAAGCTCAGGAAGAAAACAAAAAGAAATAAAGATTTCCTTTGAGAATAAGTTCTAGACACAGCAAAATCCAGTCTTTACTAACCAAATTCTAAAACTTAAGCTTTTAGGCATTAATCTTTGGTATGATAAAGGTTCTTACATTTCATAAAGCTTTTGTTCTTGCCTTTTTTATTTGAATCACTACAAAATATTCAAGTATTTAAAGTCCACTATTCTTAGTCAATAAAAACTTAGCCTAGAAACACGGTGAGCCACTTAAATTAGAAGATAAGAGCTAGTATTTAACTGTGTTAAAACTGCAGCTATATACAGTTTGCTTTCCTGGAACACATCCAACCTCACACAGCAGCAGAATAAAGGGTCATTTAGAAAAGCTATGTATTCCCCCGAGGTAGGAAAATCCTTGGCTGAAGTCACACAAGCATAAGTATTATTTATCACTTTTTCCTTCCTTCTCCAATAAGGAATGTGCTAGCAGACAGGCGGTACCATAGCTGGAACTCACTACTCTACAGACAGCCCTCATCCTGTGAAATGTGACTAGTCAGTTCTCACCAACCAGCATGTACTAGTCCTGAGACTACTCTAATTTCAACCAAAATAGCTGAACTATTATATTTGTGCTAAAATAGAACAACCTGATGCCTTCCCAAGCCAGGCTGAGTGGAACTTTTACCATTCATCTCAGGAAGACACAAATATGTTCCTCAATTTCTTGGGTTGTCAAAGCACTATTCCAGAATCCGTATTGAACAGCAGTCCTTTTCTTCTGGATTCACTATCAGTATCGTGATTTTCAGTACCACTTTCCTTCAGAACTATGCTTCTATTTCATGACGTTTCATTTGACTGATAAAACATCTGCTTTGTAGCTGCACATAGTTGTTGTACATTGATATCTGGACATCCAAGTCACATTCATCTTAAAAAGTAATGAGTAGCAAGAAATGAAATATAACATTTAGCTTAACCACACACTTAAGCACATTGACTGATGCTTAGCAGATTCTCTTCAGTTTGCCTTGCCTCCATGGACAGCCTCTGATAACTCTGCACTCTTTGATTTTGCTTTCTTTAAGAAGTCAATGAAAGAAATAATGAAGAAAAAATTTGAAAAGATGACCCTTTTTGTAGGGAAGAAAATGACCTGCTTTTATCATAAAGAAACCCCGAGCTTTCATTACAAAGCCAGTCTGGGCAGTCTGGTCTTCTCAAACCTTAAAAACAGACTAATTATGGCTGGAAACAGGCTCAGCCCATTAAATCTGAAACTTGTCAAGACTCAGCAGAGATGCTGATTGATCTAACTAGCTATTACAGCTCTCCCACAGTATTGAGCCATTCTGTTATTAAGTGCCTTTTTAGCCTTAGATGGTAGATATCGGCAGCTTTTTTTTGGCAATACAGTGATGATAATAGGTCTTTTTATTACTACCCATTTCCTCCTGTTTGAAAGAAATTAAAAAAGAAAGCCATAACTGCATTTAGAAGACACAGTGGCACCAACTCCTTATCTAATGAAGTCAGTGGAAGAAATTTTGCCTACCTTCACAGGTTTAGGATCAGAAAGGCTGAAAAAGTGTATGTCACACCTTTTCTTTTTTCTAACACATCTCTTGACATCCTCCAAATACTTATGAATGGCAGCAAAAACATTCTTGTCATAAAAACTGCTCCATGGAAGTGCAAAACACTATGGCAAATGTCTGAATTTCACGCAGACAGATTCACAACAGTAGCAGTTCTGAACCCAATCAAAAGCAGCCGTTGTGAATAAGCAGTCTGGACTGCTTCTACAGGGGTTAAAATATTAATTATTTTTCCATTGAGAATATTTGTGGACCGTTTATGGAAAACTAATAAATCCAACAGGGAAATATTAAGTAAAATTACATAAATAGCATATGTGCTATATTAACTAAGATGGAGAGAAACAATAATCTAAAAGAAAACAACATAGGAGAGTGAGAAGTCAACACAAAAATAGAGGAGTGAAATTGCATGTTTTAAGAAAGTTTATAACTACTCTTGAATATAAATTGCAGCTTAGACACAGGTGTGGAAACATATAAGGATTTAAACCCTTAGCTGCTTTCAGATATCAATGCTTGGACAAGGGTTAACTTGGACAAGGGGTAGAGAAGTAAGACTAATTGTCTTTTTTTTTTTTTCCAAAAGGCACCAAACTTTTATTTGACTGCCACTGGCAAAGGTCTTGCCTTGTTTTGTTGGAGCTGCAAAGAGCTGATGCTCTGTTAAATGATGCTCTGCAGCCTTGGGAGACGGAAAGAGTTTACATTTTTCCAAGAGAAGCCATTTGGCTACAAGCATAATCTGAATATATCAAAGTTATTGAAGTTGCTTGGAAGTATTACCTGCATTTTCTTTTTTACCTGCTTTAAATAAATGTGTAAGAGTATGAAGCAGAAGCTGCTGAACCAATTCTACAAGTACTAGGAAATTAGAAAACCTATAAATTTGTGTCAGACAGCAATCCACTAAGAGGAACAGCAGCATAGATAGGAGTGCTCAGTATCTGTGCATAAATAGGAACCGCTGGGAATAAAGTGTGAACTACCGTTTCAGGTCTTAGACTATATGAAAATAATAATGTATCTTATGAAACTTTTCGAAGAGTTCGTTCAAGGAAGATTTTTTCTTGCCTTACTTAAGAAACATGCACAAACTCCACCTTTTTGTTTTGTTTTGTTTTGTTGTTGTTGTTTGTTTGTTTTCCCAATATAATCATATTCTTTCTCCCACTGCTTTCTTTTCAGCAATTTCAAGCTTTTTTTCCCCCCCCACAGTGGCATAACTGAAGTCAGATCTTATCTCCATTAAGGTCAACAGCAAAACTCCCACTGACTTCAGTGAGACCAGGATTTCTATTCTATTTTTTTGTCTGAGTTTCACCTGATCACCCCCTAAAATGTTTCCAGTTAGTGTTTCCATGCTTATCCATTTCAGAATTCTTATTCTGCCTTTGTCTTCATCTTACATTTTGGATGCCACAAAAGCTCCGCTGTTGCAAGTATGACCATGTTTATCAGGAAACATCCTAATAAAATTGCTAAGCTAATTAAACAAACAAAAAAAATTGATGCTTTTCCTCTTCAACATTTAGAAGCATAATAACAAAATAAAATGCTCGTTTGGGGATTGAGACTTAGCTATAACATATATTTACTTCAAGTATGCTTGTTGTGATTCAGGAAAATAATGAATAAACTAAAGATCCTGGAAAGCTAGACCATAAGTCTCAAAACAGTCCTTAACTCCTGGAGACCTGAATGAGCTCTGCTGGCTCTATGTTCTGCCTGTCTGCAGCAGGGTTTATTTTAAGACAAACAAAACAAAAACAAACAAACAAAAACCATAAAGGAACACTGCTTGGAGTCATTCAGTTGTATCCACTCTGAGAAGCAGCACTGTCTCCGCTGTTATCTTCACATTCCTGCAGCAGCATACTAACAGATTCCACTTTCCTTCCACCTCTTGGTACATTACATCTTCAGTGTCGATATTGATTACTCTCTGAACAAAAATATTAATAAGAGCCAAAATGACCTTCAGAAGGTTTTTCTGGGGTCTAATTTACTGAAATACTTTACTGGAGCTTTAGCATTCTGCATCTTAGAAAGCACAATCTCCGTGTTTCCTCAGACTCCATCGCTGGCCACATAAAGGTTACAACCACCACCCAGCCAGAGTCTGTCATTACTTTCTTTTCTTCATACTCTTTTGTCTGTCCATTTCTGTTTACTACTCCAATGCAGCAAATAGAACTGAATTTATCCGTTTTTGGACAAATAGCATAGTGTGGATACTAGTGAAAATAAACATTAACAATAGTTACAATATGCACTCAATTTGGCTTATAGTCACAAACTATTAAAATATAATAAACATTGTCTTGAACATATTAAAAAGCATGTATGTGCTACTGTATTTATCCCAGTCTTGCTGATTTTAATAGGTTTTGCTTGTGTCAAAACTGTAGCATTTTTATCAGTTTTAAATTAAAAGAATTCACAGAAATTCTATATAATTAGAGAAACTATTGAAAGTGCTGGAAAAACAATAAATAAAAATGACGTGTCTGGCTGTAACACATTTTAGCATCAACCTGCCAAAATTATTCAGTGGAAATACCAGCACCAAGGGTATTCTTTTTCTTTGAAGAAAGGCACTGAATAGATCTTTTTCACAAAAACTGTGTGTGATTTGGAAAACATAATTCCTCGACTGACTCAATGAAAAAGGGAGAAACGAGCTAAATATAAATAAAAGGAGGTTGCATTATTAACGTATGGTATTTCTAGATACGATGGGAGAACTAGATTTTAGGATGATTCAAAACTGAATCAGGTTACACGCATAACAAGAACAACCAAAATCACAGTAGCAAAATAAAAATGTACACAAGATAGTAATCTTGAAGTTTCATTATACAAGGTAAACACTAAATATGAGGAATTAGAAAGAGGGTACACCTATAAGCAGGTGTGACGGCTCTGTTAATCTCTTTGTGATTCCCACCTGATTTAAAGCAGAAGTAGAGTTAAAAATGAACAGTACAGACGTGTATCTGTAAAAGCAGGAGGGGTCAGTTACAGTTCTACCTCACAGCAGGGCAGCAGCATGGCAAGCATCATCTTTACCATCCAGCACTGCAGACAGAGAGCCTGAAGCATGAATCCGTCACAGCAGAAGACAGGAAGCTGGAACGAGCAAGTGGAGCTCAGCAGCGGAGGCCGGCCACGCGACACAACACCATGCACAAGTTTGGGACGCGCTTCAAAGCTTCTGACTGAGCCCAAGGCAAGGTCACACCCCATGCCTTCGGCAGAGCGAGAGCCAGGCCTATGCCCCTGTTCTGCTTGCAGAGGTGGTCGGCAGAAGCCTGGAGGTCCTCACCCTGCACACAGATTGTGGCACAGCCTGCACATAAATGGCCCTAGGGACCAGGTCACGGAGAATGTGACTGAAGAGGAGAAACAGCTGCTTTTGTGCCAGGCACAAAAGAGAAAAATGAATGGTGTACCCTGGCCTTAAAGGGTATGCGTTTGTAGAATTTGTACAGTAAGGTCTCTCCAAGTGGGATGTCCAAACTAGCAAGAACAGAGAAGCCAGTTTTGCAAGTTCAAAAGTTTTCTGATCCTGAATCATTAAGACCTGAAGTCAGCCTGCAAAGATTAGTTATGTTCTGCATCCAATTCATTTATCCTAGGTTTCTTTTTCTTTAAAAGTATCATTTGGCGATTTTATATGATCTGTCTCAAAGAGGAAAAAACAGTAAAACCAGAACCCCCCAAACCTAGTTAAAAAAAAAACAAAAAAAAACCACACAACTCAAAATATTCTTTGCTGATGTTGTTCAAATCACCAAAATAACATTCTCCCCACCATGGATCACTTACAGGACCGTGATCCTCTGGTCACATGAAAAGTATACAGTTAAACACAAGCATTAAAACTGCTCTTTCTTCACAAGAACATAAATCAAAGGCAGAGGAAAAACCATCAGGTTCACTGTATCTAAACAGGTCCATTTAAATAAAATATGCACAAAAGAAATAGAAAAGAAAGTTCGGCCAGTACAAATACCCCTTTCTCAGAGGTGAAAGCTGAGACTAGCAGTAGCAGCTATCATTAAGGCTATAATTGATTATTCCCATTTCAGAAAACTTACATTAACTATTCTTTGTGTAAAGTTTTGCCCAGTGTTAATTATTTGGACTTGTATGTTATATTATATTCATACAACCTTTTCTTTGGATACAACTAGCTTCCTTATGCTATGGAGCAGGCTCAGGGATTCTGTTTTTGCCAGCTCCACTGAAATTTACTTACATTTGGTGTTCTGTCTCCAACAAAACAAAAAACTGTTTTGCTATGTTCCACAGAGCTGCCTTCAGCTTTTTAAAGCTTAACTCCTTAGCCTTTCCCAACACCTATATGGATGTCCAGACTGTGCAGAGAAACTTAGCGCGCTTCATGAGCATCGCTCAAGCAGTAAGAGGCAAACTCAGACTCTAATGGCTGTTGTTAGCTGCTGCTGGATCAAGAGTAGCAACAGGCACCGACGCTAACAGTGAAGTCTGGAACAGCCCTGATTTTTGATCCTTGGCATATACGCTGCGATGCGCTCTGTAGCTCCATGACCGTGTGCTACTTTCTAGCCTTCGCAGAAGCACGCTGCTACCTTATTCAATGCAAGGTACAGCTGTGCAACAGGGATGGACAACAGTAGTACAAAATATTCTACTGTCACACAATTTTCTGCCTCGTTTTTTGGAAATGAAACACAGACTTTAATTTATCATAGCTCTCTGACAGACTTCCTACATCAAGCTAACTGTATTTGTTACAGCTTATCATCATTTTGATGGTCTTCACGTTTTGAGGTTTCAGCTCCGCTCCTCACAGTTTGATTTGCCAAAGTCCTGGATGCTCAAAACTCTGCCTGACACCTAAAAAATTCAAAGTTCTCCGTAACAACTTGTATGTTTAAAAATAAATCTCTTAAATTAAACATCCAGAAGTTGCATAACAACAAAATTCTTCACTTTGCCAAAATTACAGGCATGTCCCAAAGCACTAAAATAGTCCTTGAAAATGCCTCACTATCCATAAGTGAAGCAACACGGATTAAAAAATTCTAATTAATCAGGCTTCCCACAATGTACAGGAAAAAGAGCTGCTTCTGCATAGCAGCTCAATGACCAGAGGCTTCGCCACGGGTGGCAAAGCTGGTGCACATCAACATCTTCATCTCGCTGTTCTGCCTGTGAGGATACAGATTTTGAAAGTATTTCATAGTATCTTTTCAAAGTTATTTCAACTTTAAATTGAATTTGAAATGGAGAGAGATGTCCACTTTACAATCTTGTGGACAGAGATACTGCCGAAAATGTTTAGAAGAGGAGCTGGGGAAGGAAACGTCAGTGGCAATCCCAGATGAACCACTCTTTGAGTAAACAATAGCTCTCCTATCAAAGCAAAGTTCAAAAAGTAATCCAGAAAGTCCTAAGACCACAAACACATTGACTAATCGCAATACACAAACAAAATCTCCAGGAGCTGCTCTTTCTGCAGTTCGGTGTATCAAATAAGGGTCAGTAAAAGAAGCCACTATAAATATACATTCTGTTAAAAGAATGTTGTAATGCACAAATATAAGCAGACCAAACTGAAGCGACATAAACAAGCTTGGGGCAAAACTTTTATTTTTGAATGCTGTACTTTGTAATCTTATTTTAAAAGACATATATGCATGTATATTTCCTTTCTGCAGCAATACATTTTACAAAGTACGGTGTTTGAAATTTGTGGATACAGCAAGAATTAATATTATTTTTAAGATTTGTTGCAATTTTTCAAAGTCTGTAACAGAATTAGTTAAAGCTGTATCATTACTGAAATATCAGTATCTGAAAATCAAAGAAAGTTTCTTAATGAGCTCTACTGTGAATCGTTCAGTATATTCAGTAGCAACTAATTCCCTCATAAAATTTTCCTTTATTTTGCATTTTATATTTTCTCTGGAGATACCATGATACTATTTTATTCACAAGCCTCCACTGGGAGGTTTTTGTTTTGTTCTTCTGTTCTTTTTTTTTAAGTTGAGATCACCAAACAGAATCAACTGATGTCTAAAGAATCTGAAGTAATTTGCTGAAGAAAAGCTTCGGAAATAGAGGTTTTCAGAAATAAAATTAATCATTATGCACTTAAAACTATGCTTGCTACCTTTCCTTTGTGTCAAACCACAGCAGAACTAGGTAGAGGTTAGCCTTTCTTTTCCTGTATGTGCATGTGGGGAAAGAGGGAAGAAAAGAGGAGGACAGCAAATTACACAGCAAAGATGATGCTGAATTCTCAGAAAAGACTTTGTGACAAACCAAGCGCTCTGAAGGTGTTTTTCTCTCACGGAACTAATGGCATTTATCACTATGCAGATTACTATTTTTCAATATTCTGGTTTTCTACAGCAGAAACTGATATATTTCCTTCCATAAAAAGGAATGAAATACAAGCTCAGAGCCATAAACTCCATTCTTTATGCCCAAATTTCATGAGAATGAAAACTAGCTGTTTACAACAAAACCTATAAAGTTTCAAAGGGAACTCTTTTTTTCTTAACTTTACTTCTGCTGCTGCACATGCTGGAGTGTCCTCACAGCCCTGCTCACATATTCTGCAAATTATTCATGCTTCTATGTTAAGCCAATATTTTTTTAGCCTATGCTGTGCTGTGGCAGAGTGATAACTGCATCTTCTCCTCTCTGCAGGGTGATCTGTTGCTCTCAGGTGACTGAGTGAATTGAAAGGGGAACGGGAACATAATTTTGAACTTTATTTCTCTCTCCCTCCTTGGATTTCACTTCATGGGCTNTGGAAAAATTGTTGTTTAAAAAAAGGCAAATTTTGTTTGCCACTTTTTAGTAGAAATCTCAGTAGAACCTTTTGAGGGCTTTTCCATTAAATCTTTTCCACTGTCAGTTAAATGTCAGTTACTGAAACCAAAACCGTTCAAGAGAGGGGACAATTTCAATTAGCTTTTCCAATCACTTTTACCACACTATATGCTAAAATTGTCAAAGTACTTTATTTTGATTTTCTAAGCAAATATTTCTGGGTTCAGTTTTTGAAAGTGATCAATTTTAAAAGGCTGCAATTACAAAAAATGTTTAAAAACATCTATTTAACTGGTTATTAACCACTAGCCAGTTATTTAACCATCTATTTAACTATTTAATCATCTATTCAATCAAGTGTTTACAAACATTAGAGCAGCTCTGAATGAAGCTTTAAGTTGCAAAGTTGCAGGAAAATGATTTTTAGTGTTGTTTGTGATTCAGAGAGTGCCATTTGGTGTTTTTGAAACTGCAGAAAGTCCCTTGGGATAAAACGTCCCAGACTGCTCCGGCAATTTCTTGTGAAGAACTCTATTCTGGATCTTGCAAAAATCATTAAGATTTCATGTGCTCCCTTTCACTCCAACAAGTAAAATCAACCACTATATGAATGGGGGCCGTTAGCTGTTATTTTTATAATCAAACCTACTTTAACAAGTCAACAACTTTACCTACATAAGCATGTATTCTAATGAAAAGCAAATTGTAAACAGATGACAAAAAAAGGCCTAGCCAATTTCATTTTCCTTAGAATTAAAAAGCAAAATAAACTACAGATTCATCCAATGCTCCAGGTAAACAGGATAATAAAACTGTCCCATGTAGTACACTACCTTGGAAGTAAACATTTTACAAAAACTAGGCAGAGTTTCTTTTTAACTAACTTTGGATCTGAGCAAAAGCCTACAGGTAGTGGAAAAAATTTAATCGACGGCCTCTTTGGACTAGGCTTATACCCTGTATCATTGGCAATGCTTGAAGTGTTTAATTTAAATCAAGGTAAAGTATACTTGTTCCTTCAATATATTTCAATTTCCTTTCTGAAAAGGAAACATTGCACTGAGTTTAGCTTCCAGAAGCCACATTGCTTGCAACTAGGTGGATTTTATTGAATATTTATAAAGACAATTCCAAACATGAACTCTATGTACTTTTCAGAGTCATCTGAAAGTTGCGCCAGATTTCACTACCGCTTGGTTACTGATGTACTGGTGACAATTAGTACATTAATGTTATGAAATATAAAGAAGTATAAAAACAGAACTATATACTACTATATAGCAAATGAACCAAGGAAAGCACTTGTAACATAAATGTGTGCCACATATTTTTATGCATGAAACTTTAGCATGAAACTGTCAATATTGAAAAAAAAAAAGTGTTCTCCCTTTTTCAATTCTGTTCTTTTCATCACTGATCAAAAGGCTAGGAAAATACTGCAGGACAAATTTCTGTGATAAATCTAGAGACATTCACATACTAGAGGTCAGGAAAGGTGTATGCAGAATACAAATCTTTTGTCTGGCTTCGGTACAATCATCATATTGCTGCTTGCCTTACACTGGAGTGAAAGCATGCACAGATCACCTACGGGACAGACTTCTGTCACAGGCACCACAAGGCAAATACATTTTGAGAGAACACCATGGCTTAAGTCAGGCTATCAGAAACATAGCGCAGCTGTAGTGCTTAGCTCAGGTGATGGTAATAAAAGAGCACCATACTCATTTGCTTATACAGACCTCTGCAGTGCCAGATTTGAAGACAGAAATACTGCCTAGCCGAATGCACCCAAAAAGAAAATGCTTAGGAGGCTTCCACCATTTTATGTTAAAAATGCCAGGTGTGGTTATGCTTTCCTTTGCTCTGTTTTAGGCCTTGGCATGTCAACATCAAATTCTGTAATACCAGGAGTATGAAATTGTATGAAGTCTGACTTTCCTTTCTTCTCTACTTTCTCACTAAAAAAGAGGATAAAATCAGACCTTTTGATTTCGCTAATTTTGCAGTTATAAGTTTCTTTGCTTTCAGAACAGCATAACCCTCAAGTTTCATCTACCCTGTAGGGATCATTCTCATTTTAATGNAAAAAAAGAAAAAAAGAAAAGATCTTGCAGTATTTTCCCTAAATACCATGCACAGGAGAGAGTCCTTTCTACTGCCAAACTCTTTTCTACTACGACCATTTTGTTGCCTGATATCTCGTCCTGCATTCAAGACTTTCTGACCTTTCACTCTGTGCTGTACTGGAGGGAAGAAGTCTGGAGTGGTGACTGAACTTGCCCTGAACTGAACTTATATCTACACCTATAGCATGCGCCTCGCAGTCTACAAATCGAATGTTTTGGAAAAATCCTTTAATAATACAGAATTTATCCAATGCCTACTGATTGCTGTATTGCCAATTCCTATGCAAATCATACAGTACATGTGTTTCCATGTGACTTTCATACTTAACTTTTTGGTCTTGATTCAGGCAGGAAAACACTAAATCAGGGGTCATGATGAACTAAGGACGTACAGGATAGGAACATGTGACTTTGGGCATGCTGGCTATAGCTTTATTGGTTTGATATGAACACTAGATTTACTTTCACCTGTTGATAATTATTCATTTTTTGGATTGTGGAACAGTTCATAAAAGGCTGTCAAGATAATTAGCAATAAATTGCAACAAAGACAGTATGAACAGGAAGAAAACAGTTAAAAGAACCTGAAATCTAATTTACAGTGCTCTCTTGGCCCTAGAAACAAGGTAAGCTCATGCATAGGACAAACATGGGGAAGTGTATCTGCACAAAGCAGGTCTGGTTCTAGAGAAAAGTATGCTGCCCTTCGGGAGCTATTAATCCTCCGCCTTTCATCTGCTTGGCAGAACTGGCCTTCTGCAAGACTTCACATGCACAACTGGAACTGAATCAAACTGAAAAAAAAGTAATAAAATGCATTTGTAGAGCTCCACATACACGTGTCTGCAGAGCTACAACTTTTTCTGCTGTCTTAACTGTTTCAGCTGTTCTGCTTCATAAAAGTCTCTGAGATTATCATTTGCAAGTATTACAAAGAACAGCAAAAAGAAGCCTATTTTTTTGGATGTTGCCCCTCATTTTAAATACGTAATGATGACCACCAACATATAGGTGAAAGACATCTTATTACATTACCAGAAGTCCATAACATTAAAGAATAGACAAGTCAGAGATACACAGCAGAAAATGCTTGTTGTTGGAGAGGAAGAAGAGGACTAGACACTGAACTCAAGGTATGTGTCTCACTCTTCTAGTGTTGGGACCACTTTATATCTAAGTTTTATTTCTGCAGCTACAAAATATTCATTATAAAAATGTACTAACAAGACATATTAACTCAAGAAAATATGTGAGTAAAATTACCTTTTATCTTTACCTTAAAGGAAAATAATCTTGGGTTTCTCTAAATTGCAACTTTTGCATTCAAGAAGCTGAGTCATGTGTCCCTAAAAGGAAAGGAGGACAAAGACCTCCAACTACACAGATTAAAAATCCCTGGAAAATACATCGATCCACAGTCTTACTTCTCCATGCCACCCAGATCCAGTTAATTCCTCCTTTAGGTTCAGGAGCTGTGACAAAATCGAAGTATGTGCAGAGCTGAAGTACAGCCACAAAGCCTTCTGCCTGGGATGGTCCATGTTTTCTGAATGTCTTTCCCCAAAGAGTGAGAAAGCAAAAGGTAAGCATACAGAATTAACTAATTTCCTGCATTCTCACACACACACCCTACCTCCTCAGAATGGGTAGAACTAGGCTGCATATCTACCTGCACAGTAGTTTTAAGCGACGTAAAACCATTAGCACTGCAATCACACTTTAATAGGACTTTTTGCTGGGTAAATTTGAATCATTTTGTTATTCGGTGGAAGAACAACACACCAAACAATAATGATAAATATAATTCTCTGCATGGAAGAGACACAAACAGCTTAAGTGACTTTGTTCAAGGTCACAAAAGAACTGTAAGATGGATTCTCTATTTCATTCTTCAATAAATATAATCTTATATACAATTAACTGCATTTTCAACTGAAGTTTTCCACATTTTTTATTTTTTAGGAATTTATAAGTTATTTGTACATATTTAGTATACTTTTTTGTTGGTATACTAAAACCTTCACTTCCACATTCTATTGTACCCACAACACTACTGCCTGTTACCTGAATAACAGCAAAGCAAACGAAGTCGATCTTATTAAAACCATGCTAGCATTATTGTAGGGTAATTCTTTGTTTTCGTTCAAAAGGAAATGAAAATGAACCAATCTAATGTGTAGTTCCTGGTACAGATTGTTGCCAAGATATGATTTAGTAGCTTAGTGGGTAGTATTGGTGATAGGATGATGGTCGGACTAGATGATCTTGTAGGTCCTTTCCAACCTTGTGTTTCTATGATTCTATCTCCAACAGACACTGGAATATCAAGCCGCAGCGTCTGCTTCTTGACTGATTATCTGTGCCAAGTCTCATTTTCCAAAAATTAAGAGAAATCACACTCCTTTCCACCAGAAACATAATCACCGAAGGACAACAGCATCCTGCTGTGGTACACTGATTGCGTCAGCAGGTCTTCTGCCTCCCAGCACACAAAGAACAAGAAAAGCTTCCGATGCAATCTGCTTGCAAGGAGATGCAACTGTTTGAGCAAATACCACTCTAAATGCAGTATTATCAAGAATTACCATGCACAACTTTTGTTAAATGCTAGGAACGCTTGGAAAAGGAAGAAAATTAATGCTGCAAGTATTACTGCTGACAAGTGTCTTTGGTGTTAAATTGCCTAAATGTAACATATAATTTTATTTCAAATACTTTGGAAAGAATCTACTGTGAAAGACTGCAATTTAACACTGAAGTTTAAACAGCCAAGGTTACAATTTTAGCAGCTCACTAGTCTGGAGGCATATGATGATTTTCTGAAAAGATGAGTGACTAAAAACAAAGTCAAAAGAAAAAGACATTTGGGCACGAACATTTAATCTGAAATCTCACTGTTTAATTTCAGGCAATGTTGCATCTCTACAATTTTAGATTGTGGGAAGCTTTGCAGGTTAAACCTACTGCATTGTTCCAAGTATAGAATAACAGAAGAGATCACCGTTAACTCAAGGAATTAGAACAACAAGAATCTTCTTTCTGAAACACACTGAAGAGATGAATTATTTTTATTAGATGACTATTACTTAATGCAAATCATTTGGAAGGTTGTCTTCCACATATGCTATTGCATGCCCAGAAATATGCAGTCCAGACCCTGGATTGACACTGAGGTCGCAAAGGAAAACATTTTGGATAATTCTCAGGTCAAGCCAATTAAAATAAGTGACCACACGACTGATAAAATTAGGTTATTCAGTAACAACAGATAATACGGTGACTGAAGGAGACAGGACAAAAACTAACATCATCCTCCTTTAACTACCAGCAGGAAGCCTGAAGCAAAAAACGGACGGCACACTTACCCCTGCACCAATGTGTCACATTCTCCTAACACCACACCACTACCAATCCAGCAGTTGATGTGCAATGTTCTATGAACCCGTGTTTAAGCTTCCCCCTCTGACGTACCATAGCCAAATATTAAATTCGAAACAAAGCCATTGAACATTCTGACATGACTGATTACTAACCAAGGTACTTTTCATGCTTTTCCACGCTCTTCTCCTGAGTCAGAACAAGGGAGCAGCTTCTCCTCTTTGAACCTCACGTCCTGCACAAGTCCTACTAGAAAGGTGACAGCAGCATAGAAAACAAGCCAAAAAAGGCAAATGCATTCAGCCAAACTCCTCTTCTCCCCTCAAACCGCATCAAGCTACAAGAGGACTAAAATATTTCTTGTTCCTTTCACATCAATTCCTTCTGTTTAACACACAGTCAGCTAGGCAAACAATGCCTTTTGACACTCTTTTG
Source organism: Chauna torquata (assembly GCA_013399475.1). Lineage (NCBI taxonomy): Eukaryota > Metazoa > Chordata > Aves > Anseriformes > Anhimidae > Chauna > Chauna torquata. The sequence goes on along the minus strand of VXAL01007654.1, from coordinate 32,149 downwards.
TTTTGTTTCATTTCGACAACATCCCAACAGCATGAGACAGCTAATATTCAACAAATTAATGACAAAAAAAAAAAAGCATTATTGGTTTGGAGTGCTTTTTACAAGCAAAGACAAGGTACTTAAAATAGGTGAGTTTTTTTGGCAATAATATCTCTCATGTTTGTAAAAAATGTCATCTATTTTAAAGAAAATAATTAGTCATTGGTTTCAGTCTTATCCAAAAATGACGCATATTTGGTAACTTCTAGATGATTTAGCACTAGTTATTCAATCATTACCCATTCCTGAATATAGATCTTCATGGTTCAAGCTGCCTTATCTTATGAGAGCATGAGATCACTGGGCCACATCTTGAACTTGCATAGGTTTTTACAGACAAGCCCCAAACTTTTAAAGACTTTTAGTTAAAACTCTACTTATCTTGCTGTACTGCGCAATGATCAGAAACATGGTACTTTCAAAGTGTGTGCTTCACAGCTTTGTTGGTCTGCTACTGATCCTACGGAAGAAACATCCAAACAAGGATACAAGGATGAAATAAACCGTAAGTTCAGCTACTCTGCTGGAGTGATAAGATGCAAATGTTTAATTTTCTACAAATTAAAAACATGTTCTGAAATGAATATGCATAAGCTAGCTGTGCCCTGGGTCATAATCACTAAATTTTTCTCTAACTAGCAGGAACAACTTCCTTATGATAACAGCAATTAACAATGCTGTCACCTACCTGATTGCAGTTGTTAATAAAGACACTTTTACAAGTAAATGCAAATTATATTCAATGAAAACAAATGCTTCCCACAAAAATGCATTTGAAACATCAAGCAAGTAAGATGAATCAGACCGGGACAAATTTTACTTACACGACAACTCTTGTTTCTAGTAGGACTTAGCAATATAGGATCCTCAGAATTCCAACACACAAGCACCAGCAACTACACACTGCCTTTATAGGGGTACTTTGTCAAAACAGAGCAGCTGGTGCAAAAAGTGGCAGCTGCCATTTTGGAATTTCTCTTGCTAAACTAAATGGATTTTGTGAAGGAGTCTTTCATTAACTCCATCAGCTTTAACAAGACATAGTCTGCCAGTAGAGAATTTAAAATTAAAACACTTTCACTGTCATAAAATTACTCAACTGAAAACCCTCTTAAATCCTTATAAACATGAAGGAGTGTGAGGAGAGAAAAAAAGCATTATCCTTTTTCTATTGTAATCCTCTCTCTCTGCAAGGCCCACAGAAGGACGTCCCCATCCCAGGGTTCAGTGGCCTCTGTGGCTGAGCTCCTAAGCAGCCAGGTGGTATTCCCTTGGCCCAGACTCCTGAAAAAGATCTGTGGGGAAGACTGCACAGAGAGAAGTTACAGACAGAGGCTAGCTTGTTGAGATGGGACAGTTAATAGCTCAAGGACTCAATAGGAAAAACCTCAGCAAGGGAAAGTATAAAGTGCTAAAGGACAAAACCAGAAGGCCAGCCAGGCCGGCTGGTCTAGTTGTGGCCAGCAAGGATCGTCCACCCACCAATACCAGTGGTGCTGCAGGAGGGTGCAATGCATCAGCAGAGAGGAGTATCCCTGGGCACCACGGAGGATGGCCTTTCACCACCTAGCTCATACTTGCATGGCCAGTAAAGGCTCTCTAGGAGTCTTACTGGTGTGTTCAGTGTCCAAATGGTTAGTCTACTAAATCCCAGCTAGCTTTAGGGGGCACCTGCAAGTAATAATGGCTTTGCACTTTCAAGTTGTGCACACCCTGCTTGCAGCGTCTCTGCACCTGCTGAAGATTCCCAAATAATCTTACCCAAAAGAGGTGTCACAGCATTACTGGTAAGAAAATTAAAGCATAGATGTAGTAAGCAACAGCTCCTGAATTGCAAAGACTCTAGAAAAGCTAGTTTTTGCTATGCTAATCCTCTTCTGCAAAATCCTGATCTTTGACAGAGTACGCTCATTTGTTCAGCCCACACAACTCTCAGGGTTTTTAAAAGGGTTTTAAAACCTTTTTGCTTTGTATCCCAGAACTGCATACAACTGAAAATATTTTTAATGCAACCTGTCCAATAAGACAAAACAAATGCTATCTGACTACATTTGTGTCTAATCAAGTTTATAGTTATTAAAAATATTGTCTAACATGATCACCCTCTACTTTGTTATGCCATCAAAACAAAATGAACACCAATGAACAATACATCTGCTGCACTCCAAAGCCTGGGACATAATCTTGCAGACCTGGCATAGCCACAATACACAGTAATATAAAACCTATTCAGTTTATATTAAGTGAATTACTAGTTTAGACTTCTAGGTGATTGTGATTATCAGAGAAGCCTACACTAGCATTGACATTAATAAAAATCTTCTGTCCTACAGTTACATATTTAATCTTTCTGTCATTTCTTGTTTATGTATCAAAGACAGCATTCACTTCGTACTTTTACTATTTTCACCTTGTTAAGTAGTCTTTTGCAAGTCAAAGTTACTTGTAAATATTTAGCGTATTAATAGAAAAAATAAGTCTTTTAAAAACAACAGTAACAACAGCTGATGTTACTGCCAGATGTCTTCTCTCTCACAAAATAGAAATATATACTCCAAGGTGTTAAAACATTGCTTTTCATGCACACTGGTACCAGTATCAGCAGCAATGGCTGCAGATTCTTTTCAGCCACGCATCCCTATTTCCTAACATTGCAAACCCTACTTCCAAACCTCTACACAATTTCTTACAACAGATATTTAAGTTTGTATCCAAGGCTCATCCTAATGACTTGGCATGATCTGCATGATTACACAGTCAGGATGCAATCATTTTTCCTCCATCTTCAAGGACCTTGAAGTCACTGGAAGTCCACTGGCTTCCACTGGTTTTGTATCGGGTTACAGACCAGGCTGTAGCCCTATGACTGTAGCACCATCCATTCCTGTTCCTGCTCTTACAGCTGATACTCTGGGACATTTGAAATATTTTCTATCCTCACTGCACCTTCTCAGTGGTCAGAGATGGTCTCTTTTCCTGGCATCAGAAGACAGGCTTACACACCACCTCATAAATGAAAGGACAGCACGGAGATGTCGGTTTAGTGCCAGATCACTCCAACTTAACCTGACGTGCGTTTGCAGCACAGTGCTGTGCAGTACAGCCGACCACCCTGCTAGGTGGTGAATTTCAAGGTCCCACCACTGGGCTGACATGAGCACAGCGTTCCCCCTGTGCGTCAGGACTGCAGAGCTGCTCACCTCTGCCTTCTCCACTCGGCGGGTAAAACAAGGCACCCAGCAGGGCACCGCTCTCAGCACGAGCTGTCAGCACGGTCGGAACCCACCCAGACTGTACAGTTCATCTTAAGCTGCTATACCAACACGTGCCTGCATTCGTGTTCATCTGAACATCAGCAGTTTTCAGAAGTGTTCAGCTCTCTTTTTCCCCCACTAAAAAGCATAACATATTTTAGTACTGCAGTATTGCATATGCAACTGTTATTAGATACCGCTGAGCTGAGCAGTGCACACACATGACAGCTCCTGACCCAGGAGCTTAAACAGTCTGAGATGCTTGTCCAATTCATGTTGCACCAAAAGATTCAGCTTCTCATTAACATAACTCAATACAGAGAGTCACTCTTGTGGAAACCCACAGGAATTTTGCCAATGGATTGCATTTAACGCAGAATAAGGCTTAAAGAGAAGTATTGGATATCACTGAGATAAACTCTGTGTTTCAGAGAAAAACAACTGCAAGTAGATTCATGTTCTATTTTCTAGTTCAGGAATATTCTTGACTGATCAGCCCACAAGCTCTGAAGCAGTGTAACATCACTGTTTTTGGAAGCATGAGTGTAGGTGATAACATATACCACCACTTGCAGAGTTAGACAATTAAGAAAGTCATATATCGTAGCCTGAAGTCCAAAGTCACTGTTAGTGAGCACTGTGCACCTGAGAACACTGTGATCCTAGGAATGCATACAAACCCACTGATAACAATGGAGGAAAAATGGGAATAAGCTTTTTTTTAAAAAATAAATCATAATGCTCTCCTTCTGACTCAGTTACCCAGACACAAATATTTAAAACCTACCACAATTGTTATAAAGTTGGGTATTTTTGTGAAAAGATTTAAAATACATCAGTAGAAATAAAGTTGAAACAGGTGTCTGGATTTCAGTGCACAAATATGGTTGAAGCTTTACAGACATACTGTTATCAGGATATAAGACGGCCTGTGTTTTGGGCCAAAATGCGTAAGAGCCTTGCCACTTGCAATGAATGTGGAAGGCAAAATGTCCTTCCTTCTGCCACTTTGTCACTCTTCTTCTGACTAAGCATCCTTTTTATAAAGCCTTTTAAAATAAATACTAAGGGTAAGTCCCCTGGAAGCAGAGGCGGTCATTGGTATGTCATCCTGCGACAAAGGCGCGCAGCTCACAGGCTGACCCCGTGGGTGCCACGTCAAGGTGATCCTCCCAGATACCTGCTGCACAAATCACCCCGATGTGACAGAGCCTGTTTCCGGCAGCGTTAACTTCTTACAGTCGGCAACACATGCAGGCAGAGATGTGCTCTCTTCCGCTCCCGCTAAGCACGGAAGCTGCCATTTCTAAACTCTGCACCAACATAACATCCCAGTTATATTCCAGGGGGGTGGTGACGGGGCCTTCCCACTCACAGGGCGCTGGTCTGCAGCATGAGCCTTGACACTAGATTAGGGCTCTCTGTGATTGCTGTTCAACTTTGCTACAGGTTTAAATATCAAATGTTTCCGTGGGGACTACAGGCTTGTGGACACAGCTAAACTGTACTGAAGTAAACAGGGTTGGCGATCCTTTAAATGAGCAGTCTTAAAATAATGCCTTTTCAGATGAAAATAAGCAAAACAGTTCCACATTATCTGGTAAACTAATATAATCCATAAATATGTAAAGCTATGGCACTTACCTGTAGCAAAGACCGATCTGGTGAGCTGTACTCCCCGTCTATACATTCACCATATGGGGAGTATGCGGGGAGCTGTACCTCGCTGGTACAGCTGCTTCCCCAGGCAGAGTTTCTGCATGTGGGCTGGCCACTAGCGTGATGTCTCCACAATACTAATTAGCGCTTTGCTGCAAATCACTTACAATCTCAAGAACAGCTGAACATCAACCATCTCCTGTAATTCAACTTATAGATTTGGATTTTTATGACTGAATTGTAAATTCCCAATAAAAGGAATGTTTTAATATCTACAGCCAGAGTTCAGTCAGCATATTGCCAGTTTGTTAGCAGTGAACTGACTACCATGTCACGAACTCTTCACTGTAGCCTGATATCCGGATCAGGAAGCTTATCAAAACCATTACTAAAGCCTAAATCCCCATTTTGGGGTGTATTTTTCAAACATGTTAAGTTACTAGACCAACAAATTATATTTTCAAGTGATAAGATTGATTTCTGCTTCAGTATGATCATATTTTTTAAGGACTGCTTTTTTAAACTAATACAGTAAATAGTTTTGACTCCTTTTGAAGAAAAATATTAAGATGTTGGTTAAAAGGGGAGGAAAAAAATTAACAACTGCATTTAAAAATGTAATGCAAGAGCCAGAGGATGTATCTTTGAAGCCAGTAGTGACATGATGATAGAAAAATGTCCATAAATTGCTCTTATATCTGAAGGGATTTGGAATGGGTACATGAATGATTATTCTTGCTGAACAGAAGAAAGATCATTCCCTGTTATGTTTTGCAGATTCCAGATTAATGAAAAAAAATGCATTTTGTCCTTGAAAGCTGATAAGTACCTCTTTATAAGTATCCTCATTCTCTTCACCCTTTGGACAAATAGTTTTCACTTTGCTCATCATTATCCTGAGACCTTGGAGCTATGTATGAGCTCTTCCACTTCCTTATGTCCTCACAGAACTGTTGCATGTACAGATCATTCGTAAATAGAGGTTAAAAAAATAAAAAATATTTTCCTGCTATAGCTAGACGACTCTGAAAAACAGATATAAAGCAGTCATAAGATCTTTTTTAAATAAGCAAGGAGATTTTCTTGTTCTTAGTTTTTTTGGTTTGGTTTTGTGTTTCGTTGTTGTTGTTGTTGTTTTGTTTTTGTTTGTTTTTGTTTTTTTGTCTTTTGCTCCCCCTTCCCCCAAGTTGGGTCTGAGATTTTTGGACTAGAGAAACACTGATCTATCTTGGCTTGAAAAACTTTTGTTAAGGAATGATGACTATATCTACTGACTTATTGCATCAGTTATTGTTATTTTCCATAATTGTAAGACTAATTATATAAATCTAAACAAACTGAAAAATATGTTCTTGTATTGCCAAAATTCTTAATAAGTCCTACAAATAGCATTGTCCCAAATGAAAGGAAAATACAAATTTAAAAGAATGACAGTCAAACTCTTCATGCATTAAAATAGGTGCCTCTGCTTTCTCTATTAAACATACATAAACATTTTTTTTGCCCTCAAGCAGCTGTAGAAGAACACATAATTTAGCTATTAATCCTTCTGGATACACCTGGGAAACCAAATTTTTGTTTAGATCAAGTCTTCTCTTTTGGGTCCAGGTTATGTGTATCAACCATACACTGATGTACTTCTGTGATAGACTCCCTTATTGCCTTCAGTATTTGATCAAACAATATATCTGATGTCTTTTTGTAATATTTTACAAAAAAAAGGATGATTTTATAAAGTTACATGTGTATTTATGAGTTGCTTTGAGATGTGAATATTATAAAAGATTAACCTAACATTTACAGTTAATCTACGCTCAGTCTACAAAACCAGGAATGAAGACTAGAAAGCAGAGAATCAGCCAATCTTTTATAGCACAGATTCAAGCCAAGACAATAAGGGCCATATTTGATCACTGTTGTGTTGAATATTTAACAGTTAACTTTTACCACCACTGGAGAAACCTGACTGCAAGTAGCATATTTTAGTTTCAGTGAGCCAGGAAAAGGTAAAGAACTATGATTAACAGATAGTATCACCAATGCAGAAACGTTATTTTATCTGCTGTCAGTAATTAGACATATTAGCTACAAAAAAACACAAACGATACACCATGGCTTCTGAGCTTCTAGGGCTAAAAAAGACAAGGTTTGTTTGTTTGTTTGTTTGTTTGTTTGTTTGAAAAAATACTACTAAGAATATTCGCACTGGCATTGTGGAGATTGCTATAGACAGTTTCCAGTGGAGCATGGCCTAGAGAATATACACACAGTGTACAATCTCAGAGAAGGCCCTCAAGCCAACCAAAGAAGCCAAATACATATCATGGGGAAATTAGATAGCTAAGAAGCATTTTTTTTTTCTCTTGCATGAATTACAACTGAAAGTCTTGGTGCATCCACCTGCTTGTATCAAATGAATCCTTAGCATCTGCCTAGCAGTTGTCATGTGTTAGCTGCTTACTGAACGCTTTGTGATGGCATCATATTTCCAAGAATTAAGGCAGATATTTACTTGTAGACAACAACAATGAACAGAGAGCACTAACTTATTTTACCTTTACACACAGAAGGAATTCTTTTGTTGTTATTGTTGTTTTTTGTTTTGTTTTGGTTGAATCAAGGAAAGAATACATAGCAGAAGCCGACAGAGGAAGAAATGCTGACTAAACAAACCACTCAATCTGAAGTGACTTCATTGCCAGGTGTTAAAGAGAAGTACAAACAGAACCAAATATGGTGCCAAAAGTGAGCTCTGTGGGGAGGCAGAAAATACAGTCCTGTTCTCAGTTCTGCTGCTGTATATCCACAGTAACTCTGGGCATGTGATATAAGCTGTTCTGGACACACAACAGCGTAATGTGGGCAAATGTGGCTTATGCTGCCCTGATACACGGGGTATGTTACAGCCATGTGTGCATTCAGAAGGCAAGGTTCTTTTTTCCTTTGCACAGAAAAAATTAAAGATCAACAATAGCAACTCACTCTGTGTAACCTAGAAAAACACAAACCTCACAGCTGAGACACACCTTCTCCAAAAGTGTGAAGCAAATTTGTCAGACTTTTCAAGGATAATTGCTACAAATATTAACATAATTTCTTGAGAAACCAAATATTTCTATTTTAACTGCTATAAACAACTGACTATCATGCACAGAGGTATTTCAGTAACAAGATCAGTAGCAGACTGCAAAAAGAAACCTGCTTACAGAGCTCATGATTCATCTACAAAAGCAATATATTCATAAGTGTTCTAGATCATGTGCCTCAGAGATGTTATAAACACAAACTTCTATTGAGTTAGGCCTAATAAAAAATTTAGGTTTTCATTATGAAGCCCACATATGACAGACAGCAATATACCAATGCTGGCAATGAAAAGGCAGATATTCCAACCTCTGTAATGTAATCTTCCCCTCAAAACAGACATAAAAACCTAAGTAATAAAAAAGCAAGTGTTTCTGACTCTGAGTATATAGCAACACTTCAGTGTTTTCCCCTTTTCCTCCCAAACTCCCTCAGCCACATTAGTCTGCAGTGCCGGCAACCCATTTGCACTCTGGGTATGAGGGCTGTCCACCATAATTATCTGTGCCACATTCTGCCCTCATGAATGACCTTAAACCGCAATGCTGGAAAATACCTTGCTCATCAACCCAAAGTGTCACTTACTATAATTAGCATTCTGGGAGCTAACAATATAGCCTTTAAGGCATGGAGAAAGACACATGTCCTGCCTTAGTTCAGCGTACATCAAGTGATCAGTCAGATGACCATGAAAGCAGTGAAGTCTTTATTGAGAACAACAAAGGACAGTGAACTCATCTGCCTCAGCCCCTAATCTGTCTCTACAGAGCTCTCCTTGGAGAGATAGAAAAAGATGCTCCTTCACGTTACTTTCCTCACTATGAAATGTACTACTTCCACGTCTCTCTTCCTATTCACAGGACAGCCTGCAAGGACAAAAATCTGACTTGGAATAGAACAACAGTCTCAAAATCTTCCTTTCACTCTGTAGCAAGGGCATTTGCTTAGAATCCACAACCTCACAGTAAGGACACTGCCTACAACCACCTCCCCCCTCATCGAGGACACTGGAGATTGCATGAGGATTTTTAATTTCCATTCTGTTATTTTAATACTTTAATCTGACTATTAGATATTATCTCCATGATCTCATTCTGATTTGGATGGCCAGAACACAATATAGAAATACTAAAACCACTAGTGCAAAGCTTTACGTAAAACTACTACATAGTACTACATGAAGAGCTTGGTGCTAGAGTGATTTTGAGAACTATTTAACGCCATTAAATTTCTTTCATGTAAATATCCCCCTCATGAACACAAAGCCACCAAACTGCTGAATAATTCATAATTTCTGCTAAACATATCAAAATACATTAGAGTTCCGTGTATTCTGTCAAGCAGAGTACCAAATACTCCTTCTAATGGTAACATTTATTTTCAGAATTATTTTGTGTACATAAAATAGTCTACTCCAACAAATAAAGATTCCCTCTAGTTAAAACTGAGAAAAAAAAATCAACTTAAGAACAGGTGAAAGAACAGGTGAAAGGAATGTACTTTATTAGTGTAAATTAAACTTTAACTATGGAGCCAGTCAAAGCCAGTAAGATCTTAGGAGACATCCTCTGAGGACTATAACTGCTACACAGAATAGGTTCAGTGCCCATATTTGCCCTTTCCCATGACAAATGGCTATTGTATCTGTCTACAGCTATGCAAAACAGGATGTTTAGCTTTAGGCAGCAGAATGCTAAGAGCATTCTTATGTGTGGAGTTTGGGGGGTTTCATCTGAGAGGTGGTTTTTTTTTTTTTTTAAATGTACTTCTGTATGGGCTATGAATTTACAGGTTTTCAGTAGACTAATTAGTAACTGGAAGCTACAGCCAGGATCATCCATTTGGCAAAATACTTACATGTTGCTTCAAGGGGAAATCTGAGGCAAAGCACACAATCTTGGGTGTGTAACTATCATGAGAGACACAAGTAACTAATTACCAAAGCCAGACTATATCCTTTTTAGTGTTTTTGAAAGGCAAAATTAACAATTTTGTTTTCAAGGAGCATGATCTTCGATTGGACTCCACTGACAGAAGGTAATTATGCCAGAGACAACCCAATATTCACTTTCATATTTAACTTGCTTTTAGTTGTGTTTTGTTTCAGTGTTAAGGAGTCAGCAGTTATCCAGCTTGCTATCCCAACAATTACAGTAACTTCAAGAACACCAACTGCAGTTTAAAATGTGGAAAATCCATTACGAGTTTAGTATACAGTTGAAAAAAAATCAGCCTTGTTTGCAACCCTGAGTTTAGTGTCTCTGACTGCACAAATAAGCTTCTTCCCAAGATCACAGAGATGCAGACGTGCCTCAGATCTTGTTCAGTAATTTTCGCTGCGAGACACACAAGTTTTATGTTTATTTTGAATGTGCATCTATTAAAAAGTTAACACACTCTTATTGCTACTTTATAATAATAATACAGATTATTAACCCAGTGATACATAAAATAGTGATAGCAATGGATGCTGAAGTTATTCAGAGCCAATTCACAAGTGACAATTTGAGAAATTACTGAGTAGATGTTCAGGAATTCCTATGTAGTTGTTCTGTTGAAAGGAAACTCATGGGATCAGAGGTGAAGAATGAGAGACAAAAGAGGAGAGGCTTTGCAGAAGTCAGTTACATCTGAAATGAGAACATGCTTATTAAAATATAACTATTATAGATTGATTCAATATCTAGAGTGCTCCATCAGCCCCCTTATATTCCCCCAAATATATGCAGAATATTTTGAAACTGTAATACGTCACTGTTAACTGGGCATTTTTAGAATATACTTAAATGATTAGTCTTCCCATGATATAAAGCATGTTGCATAAAGCATCTACTGCAATAAACTACATTATACAGTTCTGGCAACGTTAATAATAAAAGCTGCAATGTCAACATAACCTCTACACTCAGTTGATCAGCTTTTTTTTTTTTTGGTAAGAAATTAAGTAACACAAGGAATAATTTCCACAAGTAACCCAACCATAACAGTTGGCATGCAATTTAACTGCTGACTTAAATCAGCTAGCTGTCACAAATAACTCCCCTAAACTGCTTCCAAAACAGGCAGACATGGTAAGGAAGAGGAAAAACAAACTGGTCAACAACCAGCATAGAAATGCCTTAAATACGTTGAAGAAGGTCTTCCAGCCTATGTTAGCTGAAATTCATCACAGGATCTAAGGGCTGCCCCAGCCATTAAGTCTTTCACAAAGAACTATCTTAACTGTCTCCTTAGAATTAACCTCTCATATTACTAAGCAATCCTACCCAAACAAAAGCTCATTTCTTTTTTGTTAAAGAGTTTGAGAAATTCATTTTCAAGGTGTCAGCACTGATGGCTATTTATTCTGCACCTACAGTGAACATTGTGAGAGGGGGAGGTTGGAAAACCAAGTGAAATGAATGACAGTCTGCCTCTCACATGCACTTTTTCTGATTTTTAGGGGAAGAAAAAACAGTCATATTATTGTAACTTCTGCCTCTTCCCCTTTCTTGATCTTGCCAGCTCCTCAACAAGATTTTTGCATTTCCTTTTTATTTTTCTTAAACAGGACAATAAAACTCCAAAAAAAAAAAAAAGCCCACAAACATTTTCATTGGAATTTTACATGGCTGTTTTATCTATCTCACCTTCAATAAATTCCTACTCACAGACAAATAAATGAAAGCTGATATCAGTGCAGAATATCAACAACTACTGTTAGAGACATTATATAGTATCTGTCCACTGTGTTTTAGCAAACATATCTGAAGTTACACCAAAACATTGAAATCAAATGGCAATGCTACAGTAACCAGTATGGCACAAACCTCTTTTCACAATTCCTTCAGATTAAAAGGGAAAGCATTCCTGACAATCTGTGACACAGAGTACAACCCAACCAGCACTTCAAATATCCAGTGCCTGGAAGCTCAATTCCAATAAATATTTAGGTCTCCTGAAAACAAAACTCAGGAAGCAAAACAAGAGATTAAAATACAAAGAAAGAAAGAAAGAGCTAAACAAACAGAACAACCTTACCTTTCACAAGCTCGGACAGTCCATGCAGCAATTATCCATAATGAGATACTAAAAACCAACAGTACAGTTCCTGGACATATTGTCATTAGAGTCTTCATAACAAAACGGGTATTGAAGTTTATCTTATTTAATGCTCCAATGCTTCTAGATGAGGCATCAGTGAAAAGTTTGCTATGCAAAAGCATAACTCTGGCAATAAGATATAGTCTTAAGAACATTGGTATAGATAAAATAATATCCACATCAGCTGTTGTTGTGGATGGAGCGTAAGAAAAGGCGAGCCGGGCTGTCCATGTGAATGTATAGTTCCCAGGTATGGGATGTATAGCACACACCAGTATTTCCAAGCAGATAAAGAAAATACGCTCATAAGTCATGGCTATTCTCCAGTCATCTGCTCCATTGTCCACCATGAACAACTGAAATAATAAAATATAAGGTTAACTTTAGTACATCATTAACAAACCTTGTTATAATTCCATTTTAAAATACCATAGCTTTCAGAGCTGCCAATGACCACTAAAAAGAAAAATAAATACGCCATTTCAACAAATGAAATTACTGCATTGCTATGAAGTAAAACACAATTTTGGTTAAACCAAAAGATTTTTTTCATGCACTATTTTTAAAACTGTACAAGAAACTGAATTTTCACAGATTATTTACTAAGAATTCCTTGTATTTTGTCATTTCTCTTAAAACTCTGGATCAGGGGAGCCTTGTGCCTTCAAAATCAATTGCTTACTCAAAGTTCATAAAATTGAGAAAATTTAAGAAAGTGTTTTCAGAACGGAGAGGTAAATTATGAATTAAAAAGTCTAAGGTGCAGGGTTAAGCTTTCCCTAGATCATACCCGTGCTTCAGCCAGGGTGACATTACAGTTTCAGAGGAACTATCCAAGCTTTCTTGAGACTTGAAGTACCGATATAGATCAACGTAGACTGCAAAACTATCTCAGAAACTGCACAAAGATATCTTATAGTGAAAACCTGAAATGCAAAAGTCTGCAAATATCAGAGCAGACCAGGCAGACTGGTGATTAGTCTATTAGCAGCTGAAAATCAAATGCACTTGTTGGTTCTTCCATAATCAAGGCCTCCAGTTTGCCACCCAGGAACAAAAGTACTGTAACATTTCACACTGTTTAGTAAATGTTGTTCATGATGATTTACTAAATAAATGCTTAATCCAACAATGTTTGTCACTAGTAGGGAGTAGGGGTACGTAAGAATTTGCAAATAGGCAGCTTCTCAAAAAAGGAACATAACCCATAATGACAAAGATGATACAAACTCAATGACAGGAGAAGACCTACACTTCAACTGTAGTCCGAATCTGTACCCCTACCGAACAGATAGGGCTGTTCAGTAACTAGGTAAGAGGAAATAAACTTTTGCAAGACTTTTAAAATTGGATTGTTCAAAAAATTTAGAGCTAACTTAAGGGGTGAGAAGGAGAAAACACAAAGAATGCTCTCCTCAGTATAAGAAAACTATTTCCAGCATGCTACACACCATACTTGCAGCTAAAAAAACCAATTTCTCATCTGCACTGCTCTTTGCCCCTTTCCATCTACCGCTTTCCCATTCTACTCTGCACTGGTGCAGCCTCATGTCGAGCACTGTGTGCAGGTTCGGGCACCACAATGTAAGAAAGACATAAAACTATTATAGAACATCCAAAGGAGGGCAACCAAGATGGTGAGCGGTCTAGAGGGCAAGATGTCTGAGGAGCAGCTGAGCTCACTTGGATTGCTCAGCCCAGAGCAGAGGAGACTGAGGGGAGGCCTCACGGCGGCCTGCAGCTTCCTCATGAGGGGAGCGGAGGGGCAGGGCTGATCTCTGCTCTCGGGTGACAGCAACAGGACCTGAGGCTACGGCATGGAGCTGTGACAGGGGAAGTTCAGGCTGGATGTTAGGAAAAGGTTCTTCACTGAGAGGGAGGTTGGGCCCTGGAACAGGCTCCCCAGGGCAGTGGTCACGGGACCGAGCCTGCTGGAGTTCAAGAAGGGTTTGGACAACGCTCTCAGACACATGGTCTGATTTTTGGGTGGTCCTGTGTGGAGCCGGGAGTTGGACTTGATGATTCCTGTGGGTCTCCTCCTACTCAAGATATTCTGTGACTCTGTGAAACTCCTAAAGTTTAGAAGTGCAAGCTTGATCTCTCTGTGTATGTTTTTTAGAGACCAAAACCACACACTACATCCTCCTCCCAATACATTCAGTTTGTCTTTCAGAAAATTGCTCCAGGCATTTGTTTAGGAAAGCGGTAACTGTAAATTAACTTTACTATAGTTGGACTGACACTAAAAGAAATAAAGAAGTTAACCACACTAAGAAACAAGGCGAAACAGTTTTTTGTATTTGATCTGTCTTTCACCCCTTTATGTTCTTTCCCTCTGTCTTACTGTATTGGGTATAGGTGACAAGGTTTTGGTAGCTGGGGAGCTGCAAGGGTGGTCACTGTGAGAAGAGGTCAGGGGCTGCTTTGCAATGATCCCACCACAGGACACAGCTGAGCCTATCAGTGAAGATGGTGCTGCTTCTGTGGAACCATATTTAAGAAAAGGCAAAACGTGGCACAGCCAGTGAAGTCTGAGGAAAAAAAAACAACAACAACAACAACAAAAAACATGAGAAACAATTCTGAAAACATCAAGGTGAAAAAAGAGAGGGAGGAAGTGCACCAGAGCAGACAGCTCTTTCTGCAGACCATGGAGAAGACCATGGTGAGACAGGTATTCCTTGCAGCCTGTGGAGGACCCCACATTAGAGCAGGTGGACATTTCCTGAAAACACTGCTGCCCATAGAAAGACCACACTGGAGCAGATTCAGCTGACAATAACTATTACCCATGAAAGACCCATGCTGGAGCAGGGGAGAAGTGTGAGGAGGAAGGAGCAGTGGGGAGAACCTGTAATGGCCAGACTGCAACCCACATTCCCCGTCACCACACACTGCCTGGGGAGGAAGAGGTAAAGGAGTTGGGACTGAAGGAGTGAAGGTGAGCTGGGGAAGAAGCAAGGGGAAGAGGGCAGGATGTGTTTTAGTTTTTGTCTTTGTTTCTCACCACCCTACTCTACTTTTAATTGGCTATAAATTAAATCAATTTTCCCCAAGTCAAGTCTGTTTGCCAGTGGTGGTAACTGCTAAGTGATCTCCCTGTTACCTCAACCTACAAGCTTTTCCTCTTACTTTCTCTCCTTGTCCTGTTGAGGAAGGGGAGTGAGGGAGCAACTGGGTTGGCATCTGGCTGCTGGCCAAGGTCAACCCACCACACTTATGTATAGCTCTTACCTCCACTGCAATACTATTAATGACAAAGAAACACAGTGTTGAACAGAGCTAAAGAAACACACACAGTTGAACATTTTCAACATGAGCAAATACACTTTCATTCACATGTGATCATTCTGCCAATTTTGTATACTAGATATAAATACAAAATTGATACTTGTAGGAAGACCAATCTATTTATTTATTTATTTATTACCAAAACACAGCTGGTTTGCACTTAGCAAATGTACTATTTGGTATGAAGGGCCGAACTTTCAAATTACAGTAAGGCTCGAGTCCATTTGGTTCTTTTAATTGCCCTCTAAACGTTGCCAGTCAGATCACACAAGTGGCAAACCAGCTACGAAGAGGTGCAGTTATTTAGAGCATCCAGAATACAGATGAATAGTAACCAGCTTAAATAAAAAAGAGCTAGGTAATATAAAATCTCTCAAATACTGTGTGGTTTTCTGATGAAAAGAGTAAGTGAACAACATGGCTAAGTATTCTCAAATATATTTTAAATGGGAAGTGTTTTAAAATTTCTTTTGGAGTTGCAAAATTCGCTGAAAAGAACAATGTTCTTTCTTCTGCTCTTTTTACCTAACAACTTCACAGATTTTGAAAAGAATGCTATATGCAGAAAGCAATTCAAGAAAAATGATACCTTAAGTACAGATTCAATTTAAAAAATGAGAACAGAAGAATGTTGAGTTAAACTCAGACATTAAAATTTGATCTTACAATTTTTATAGAAGAAAATGTTATTTAATCATTGATTTTTTTTTTTAATTTGTGTCATTTCAAAATACATACTTAAGAATATATTCACTTGTCAGTAGAAGAAATCCTAACATCCTACAAAGAAAGAAGTTTCTCAGTAGTGCTCACTGGAATGGGTTATGTGAGCAGACACAGAAGATCCCTACCAATTTCCCTTGACCTCAGCTGTACCAATTGCTTCTAAGAAAAGTAATACTTGAAAGTGATAATATCTTCAGCTGTCACATCATGATATTTAGGAGATGAAAACATGGAAGGTAGAAAACACCAGAAACCACAGAGGACCACAGATCCAGTAAAAATATTTCAATTTCATATTTTTGAGGCAAATTTTCATACAATTCTGTGTCTGTACATTCAAACCATGGTGGATATCAAACACTCTGGAACAAATACGAGGCTGTAAAATAGGCTATGAATAACAATTAAATTGGGACATACAGGAAAAAAAAAAAAACAACAAATAAGTTAGTGTGGGTTTTCATGTACATTTTACATGCTTGCGGTTATGCAACCTACTAAATGCAAATTTCATTTTTATTTTGGAACATACAATGGTATTTGTGCATGCCTGCTTGCTTGTCTGGGTACATTTCCTATTTCGAAAACGAGAAAGGTAAATGAACGAAGACGAGAAAAAACAGCTGAACAGCACCATTTAAAGGGCACACACACACACATACTCTCCTTGCTGCTATCAGTCAATCCTATTATAATAACCGTGCAAATTTTCAGATACTACTCCTGTATGAATGGGGAATGATGTTAATAATAAAAAGAGAACATAACGAAGGAGCGAATTAACTCTTCCTATAGGATTGAGTCCTGCGCTCCACAGACAAGGCCAAACTCCAGTCAAGGTCAAAGATGTTATGCCTGTTCATATCTTTCCAATTTCTTATAATTATTACTTTAGTGTTGAAGTCTGATGTGCTTCCTCAGTGTTCTGCAAGGTTCTTCAAATACAGAATTATCATATACTTTTACTATGTCTGTATTCTACAAGACAAATTAAAAAACCTTATTTTCACCTGAAAGTACCTAATCTATTTCCAGCACATTGTATATTAAAGTAAGACACATATCAATCTTTAACTACAAATAAAGTTGATATTTGTAATGTCACACAGTAAAAACATAAAAATAAACATCATATCATGGATATTTATATAGGTGTGTGTATATTTACATAACACCTTGTTAAATTCATATAACGCCAGATAAGAAAAAGAGAAACAGATTCAGAGTAGACAGAATGCACACAATGACAACTTAGATCAGAGACTCCCTGAAGCTACTTAAAAGAAAAGGAGATAAGTTCATTTTGTAAATCATTAGTATATCAAAACAGATTTACAGCAAGCTATCAGAGGATGTCAGTGAATGCAAAGCACAAGGAGATTAGCCATTTTCTAAGAATGCCTTTACAACCCAGATAAAAGAACATATATGAAGATAGTATCCTTAGCCTGCTATAAAACTGTGGGGATATGTTAACACAGAAGTAAAAAGGAAGTAACAAATAATGATAAAGTAGCATCAGCTACACTCCTGGAAGCATTCCTTGCAGAAGGGGAATGAAGTGTACTCAGAAACATATTGTTGCAATTGTTTTATTTCCAAATCCATATTTAGACTGATTAAGGACTGGAGTATTTAATACATCCAGAGTTATGACCAAATTTTCTCACAGGTCATTAGAAATGGATCTACAAGATCTTGTAGATATAGCTATCTTCTGAATAAAATACACTTAGTTCATTTAAACAGTGATGCTAAACTTTTATCAGTCCTACATGCACACACACACACCCCTACCTGTAAGAATGCCAAGTTAGACGCATAATTGTAAAAGCCCAGTACTCAGTTTCAGTATAAAAATCGTTATTTACATAGTATATTTATTTAAATTTTTTACCTGTATGCACAATGAGATTTTCATAGTTACTGGTATCTTGCTATAAACACTGTGAATGTCAAAGCGTGTAAAGAAAACTTCATGTTAATGTGTGCTGGTGGCTAAGCAGGGTCAAAATACTTCACTCAAAGACAATGTTAAAGCTTGCCATCTCTGGTCAGGATGTGTTAAGAGTCTCAGACAACTGAGATCACACAAACTGACATAGGGTTAAATCCTGCCTAACCACACAAAGTTAAATATGCCTACCCATATTTTCCTTCTGTTTTAAATCACATACTGACAGTATTCTTTCTTGCTTTCTCTCTCCAAAGATATTTAGAGGCATTGCTCAATATTTTTAAATGACACAGGACAGACTTTCAGCTCTACCTTTTGCCTCAAACAACTGTGAAATGGCTTAACCCATGACAGCCAAAAAGCCAAAGGACCACTGCAGCACTCAGCAACTGCTGAGTGAATTACACAATGTCTTTTCATTCGGTTCCCCCCAGTATACATCTGAGTGCTCCAGGAAACCAAAGAAGGTGAGATGCTCCAAAAATTGCCATTCTTTCTACTCTGTAACTTTCTATGCAGGGAATAGCATTAAGAAGTGAAATCCAAGGACTCCAAAGGGAAAAAAAATGATATTCCTAAATATCCAGATTTCTCTCCCAATGCCATGGAGAAGAACCCCCTGAGAAAACTGTAATTATGCATCCAACTAAGAAATCATCACAGCTTGTAAATATATTAAAAAATCAAAATAATTACATAATGAGCTTATTACTAAAAGGGCCAATTCCAGAAGAAAAAAAAATTAATATCCAAAACAAAAGTCATTTTCATTATTAAAAAGATATTTCACAAGGTAATCTCCTAATTTAATTTAGTTTGGACTCTTGCTCAAAAAATCACACCTGAGCTTCTTCAGACCTGTAATCAACAGGGAGATATTTAGCTATATAAATTTTTATGAGCCTCTGAACCAAATCAGAGGTCCAGTGTCCTGGTTTCAGGCAGGATAGATAATTTTCTTCCTAGTAGCTGATCTGGTGCTGTGTTTTGGATTTAGGATGAGAATAACACTGATAACACACCGATGTTTCAGTTGCTGCAGAGCAGTGCTTGCCCAGAGCCAAGGCCTGCTCAGCTTCTGGTGCTGCCCTGCCAGCGAGGAGGCTGGGGGTGCACAAGGAGCTGAGAGGGGACAGGACCAGGACAGGTGACCCAGACTGGCCAAAGGGATGTCCCACACCGTGTGGGGTCCTGCTCAGCAATAACAGCTGGGGGGAGCTGGCCAGGGCAGGGGGGGAGCACTGCTCAGGGACAGGCTGGGCACTGGTCAGCGGGGGGTGAGCAATTGCATTGTGCACCACTTGCTTTGTATATTCTTTTATTATTATTACTTTCCCTTCCTTTTCTGTCCTATTAAACTGTCTTTATCTCAACCCACAAGCTTTACTTTTTTTTTCCCAATTCTCTCCCCCATCCCACTGGTGGGGCGGGGGGGTAAGTGAATGGCTGTGGAGTGCTGAGCTGCCGGCCAGGTTAAACCACAACATCCAGAAATGAAAGTCCAGCACTCAGGGTTACCACATTCGAGATACCCAGCAGACCCACCAGTAAGTGGCAGAATTACAGTGACTGAATACAGAGTTCCTACAAAGTTTATTTCCACTACAGGTATTTCTTCATTTTAACAACATCCTTCATTTAGCAGCTATTCCATTATATAAGAGGTTCTGATCCCACTCTCTCCAGCTGCATAAAACACAATGAAAATAATCTCCTTAAGTTACCATATGTAAAAGACTTCCATCCAGCACTAACAGCTCCCAAAAGCTCTTGTGCCTGGGGTTAACAGTTAACAGTTTAAAATGTTCTCCAGGCACATACAGAAGCATGACTTCATGAGGCTGTGAAGATAGCGTTAAGTGCAGGAAGAATAATAATAGAGAGAACAGTCGAGAGAGAAGTCCTGTTCCTTTCCTTTGCACATGCACGCAAAATGGGAAAATAAGTTATTTTTCTTGTTTTATACTATTTATTGCTCTGTTATTTAGAAAGAAAGAAATGAAAAAGAAAATAAAAAGAAATGTTGTTATATAACAGACACGTTTACTAGAGAACATACTGGGTGACCCACAGCAATCCAGAACAGCTGCTTCATAAATTTGGCTGAGATGGAATGAAAAACATACACAGTTTTAAAACCTAGCTTTATTCCCAGCAACCTAAGGACAGAGCAAAGCTGTTCGGCTCTAGCAAGGCCCCAGAAAGCAATTCACCATGTAAGCTAACCCAAATAAGCTTGTTCAGAACCCATCTTCCATCAGCCACCACTCCACGCTACGCCCTGCTTCTCCTGGACTGTTCTGGCTCGTTCTCACTGCTCAGAGAGTGCAGTGAGCTCAGGACATGAGCTACGCCAGTGTCATTACACCTGAAAGTTGCAAAGAAATAGTTAAGATTGCTTAGGTTCCCTTTGCACTTCACCAGTATAAACAAGAAGTTACCACCATGAATGAATTACCACACTAATAAAATTATCCCCCTCAAAAAAAAAAAACCTCCTTAAAAGATTCTTCTGGTCTTTCAGGTGGTCTGCTGCAGCTAGCACACTAATCTTGGTATACTGGGATGGAAACATCGGTCTGATTCCAAAATTAGGGACAAATTTAATTTTGCGCTGAAGCAGCAATTCCAAAACTTTGTGTACGAAGAACACAGCCTATATGCCCGCAAAATAACAAAGCTATTTTACAGAACTAATTTTTAGAATACATTGTGTAAGAAGCTTAACGGTCTGCTGTATTTATTCCCTATTTCGAATACCTCAGAAATGAAGTAACACTGATTCTACAATTCACTTGCAGAAGCAAAATTCACGGGGGAAAACTATCTACATTTCAACATTTTTATGTTTTTAAACAATTATTTTACAGTTCTTCATTTAGGATTTGTTTTTCCTCATCCAGTACTAAAAATAATATGTTCTACAGATCACTGAGTAAAGAACTGCCATCTCTCAAAACGGCTGCCATCTGCCACTGTTCCCAATGTGAGAGAAGCCTCACTGTCTTCAGGGATGATCAGCTTCATTACTATTAAGGAAACTGAAACCAATTGAAAAAAAAGGATGCATTTACTGAAGAAATTGGTAATATTTTTACAAGTGAATAGGGGACACAGAAATCAAAGGAAGAAACACTGAATTTGAAGCTAGATAAAGTGAGCTTACTCATTCATTCTGCCAAGTGCACCTGCACCTGCGACTCTAAACTTAGGAATGTGTTTTTAAGGAACAACTGGCACCAACACATCGTATGCGCAAGAATCTATCTTCTCAGTTCCTCCCTTACTGTTTAAGTATGACATAAATACTCTGGGTATTTGGGAAAGTTTGTGTGTTTGGTTTTTAACTGGTGAGTTTTTATTTAGCTGACAATGGGTGAATACACATCAGCACCACAGGAATTATAAAGTCCCTGTAGTGTTTTTACCACCTTAGAAACAGGTAAGCTGGAAACTTCATTTAAGGATATGTTTAAAGTAACTCCAAATAAAGAAATGCAAAACATAAGTATTTGACCATTGTCCTACCACTTAAATATGGAAAACCAAGAATTGGGCAGCAGTAGAGAGAGAGTGGAGTTGGACGTACTTGTGAATTTAAAACACTACATAAACACAAACATGCACTAATCTTGACTGTATGGAGGCATTTCTTCAACAGTTGCCTCTGTAATTCACCCTGGCAGGTAAAGCTGTGACAGAGCAGAAAAAAAGCAGCTATTTAATTCGTACTTCTTACTCCTGAAGGCCTGAAGTGAGCTTCTGGCTAAACCATACAGCAGATGAAGTCTTCAGACTGCTTCAAAGATTAAGTTACAATATCTTTAAAAAAGCAACTTTCAGCATCAGGGTAAATAACATAGACACAATTTTCTTTTCAAGTATTTACCTGTATTTGTTTATAAGCAAAATGCGCTTTCACTTGATCACTGCTAATTATGACTGAAGCTGCTTCACCAGCACAAAAATAAACATTAAAATAAAATAAATTAATTAAAAAAAAAAATACCAGCACATTCTGTCAAACACCTCTTGGCACACAGAGTTCTTGATGCTGCCCTGTTAATTGTCTGAATGTTACAGCTTCATAAAATCTGTCTAGTTTACAGAACTCTCTCAGGTAAAAGATGCTCTGTCCTCCAAGTTACTATTTTTTAAAGAACTCTGCAAATCAAATAAGTGAAATGAGTTTGCACTGCATGCTGCCAACCTCATTATCTTCAGTGGTTTAAACATAAAGTTGCTACTGAAAACATTTTAGACAGCTTTGTTTTCTCCACCATTATGTTCAATAAGATACTCCACGGTAGCAAAATGTCTGATGTCCAGCAGCAAACACAGGACATCAGCCTACACCAACATACATACAAAAGACACTGATGAAATATAAGACTTGCTAATTTTGGATGAGTTAAGTGACATCTCTGGCCACAATCTGCATATGAAAACTGATCATCTTTTCTACTTTCCTTCCAAATGCCAAATGGCAGGGCAAAAGAATGGTCTGCCAGCATACAGCCACGCTGCTAAACTTCTCATCTGGCTCCACAGCACACCATTCTGTTGCTGGGAAGTAGATAAATGTCTGTTCATACATGGCTGCAAAGAAAGATGGAGAACCAAACACTTTCCTATCTGACAAGCAAATCTGGAAAGCAGGCTGGCTGTGGGTAATTTTCTTTCATTTTTTTCCCCCCATGTTTTGCCATTAAACTATACTAAAAATATGTGGAAGCTGAACTGTGAATACATCGGGACCAGCCCAGATCTGCTCTACTGCATAAGGATTTAGTTATTTTAAACATCGTAATGCAGAAATCACAACAGAATGGAAGTTACTGGCTTTTACCATAAGCCTAAAACTGAACGAGAACAAAAGGAGGGGTTGGGCTTAGTGTGAAGCCACTTTAGCCACAACACCATTCAGAGGAAGATGTTCTGTATAAGCAGTCGTGTTACTACATGAGCCATGAATACATTTTCAGCTATAATGGAATTTGGATGAACTAGAATTCCTCCCTTCTCAGTCCATTCCTTATGCCCAAGAACAACTCTTGGACAAATATCCTACAAACGAATCTCAGTCAAAGGAACCCACTACAATCTGGGTGTTGTAGCTCCATCGCCAAAATAGAATGTTACAGCTACAGCAGAGAGCAGCTCCCTGGGGAAATAAAAAGCGGGTAGAGCTTCCTTAGCTTATTCACAAAACCATGCTGTTCAAGAGTTTCTAAGTCTTCAGAAAGAGACATTTTAATAATGACAAAGGTTTCCAGGATCAAATCATTAGCATATCATGAGGACACTCTTAACTGAAAGGCTCTGAATATACCACTAATTAAGATACTCACAAATGCAGATTCTTCTCAAAAGTCAAAACACACCTTAAATGTGCATGACTGGTGTAAAAATGGTAACTAATGTTGTATCAGACATTCAGTGAAAATATTCTTGATCAAACCTTCATTAAACCTAGGTGCTACTAGTGAGTGGTTAGTGATCACTATTACTGGTCGTATTTATTATTTGTTTCTGCTGAGAAACAATTTATTGTGCATTGTCTAGCCACACACAAACATTCAGTCTTTCTCCCAGAGTCTCCCAGAATGCAAACAGAGTTCTGTGCATGCGTATTTTCTGGATGCAATGGTACAGACTGAATCAAAGCTACCATGCAATTTTTATTTTTAATTAAAGACATGCCTCATTCCCTGGCTGCAACAGATTTTATTCTTAAAAGCATAATGATCTTCTCAAAACAAGAAATGCCATTCACCCCCTAGGATGAATATTTGTTTTGTTACGAGGTTGAAGATGAAGCATTGCTTCATAACGCATGATTCTAGTGACACTACTCTCAGAGGTCAGCGGTAGGGTAGATGTGAATGACTGCATACCGCTGTAGTAACATTACATGACAGAGGTTGCAGAGTTATGGAAGCCAGAATAAGCAACTGTAATAGGAATAAAATGCTTCACAGAATTTCCCAACAGTATCTCATTAGGATATACTGTGTAGCACACCATTCATTTTACACTGCATTGTTTGGGACATCTGCTACAGCACGCTGTTCTTGGAAGTTATAGGCATAGCTGGATGACAACAGTATCTTACTTATGTGACAAATGACTGATCCGAGCATAAAAGCACAAGACAGGCAAGCCTGAGCTTCATGTACAGAGGCAAAGCCTTCCCTAGATTACTACCACAGCATTTGAACTTTTAGTCTCAGCTTTCCCTTTTACAAAAACATCATTTAACTTACAGAAAAAAATGTGAGGATTCATCCATGGAACTCCTTTTGACAATGAAAAAGACAATATAAAAGCTTGTTATAGACGCATTTCTTTCTTTACAGGCTGATTTACACCTACCCATCAAATCACACAACTGATGTGCAACTGTTTATGGAAGACAGAGCTACACTTAAAACGCTGTAAGCAACAATATTTACTGCACACTACAGATAAGCAAGCTCTGGAAGCTCTATACCCACAGCTGACAATAAAATCTATGAATATTAGCCCACATACATTTATTTCTCAATTTTTTGTTATTTCAAATGTGCTTTTTTACAAGCAAAAACTCCTCCTTTGCCTCTTAGATCTTCTCGTGCATATGCAGACTCAGTACCAAAATCGGTCCTTTCCTGCAGATGCATCCTTAACACTGGCAGTGGTTTTGCAAGACAAATCACACTGGGAGTTACACCTGTACAGTTTTTTAATTGTCTGTTTCTAATGCCCACAGTTCCTGTTCTCGTTAATAACTTTGTCATGTGTATTCAACGAGAAATCAATAAGCTCTTCCATTGATCAAAAACATAACACAGAACTCAGCTCTCCCCTTTTCATCATGATAGCTCTACAGTATTAAAAGGCATAAAAGTTTAGAAGGTGCCTCTTTGACAGACCGAGTTTTTCTTTTAAAAAAATGTTTCTTTAAAGAAAAAGATAAAATTACTCTTAAAGAGTAGCCATTTTCAAATATAAAGATATTTAAGACCTAGCCACTGGTTTTACTTTACATGGAATTCACAGGTGTATTTCCTCTCTGTTATGAAAAAGCATAGTATTTCTTCTAAAGCGATTTCATTCTGAAGTATCCGTCAGTCTCTAGCAAAATGAACAAGATAAGGAAGCAGCTTAGAAGGTGTATGCATCCCTCTTCAGAATTCATCCCTCGTCACTCTTTCACAGAATATCTAACTTTCACGCTTTTGTTTTTAAAATGTCAGTATAAAACTATTTTCGTTAAGGACTGTTTTCAGACTAATGAATGCGCGCAATTGCAGGGACCATTCAAGAGGCAAGAGCTGAATGAATCAGAAAGTTACACATATGTGATTCCCAGCACCTGTATTAAAATAGTACTATATTAAATACTGATGTTTTTTATTAACTGAACATTTTTGGCTGCAAAAATCTGGGTTCAGATACATTAATTTAAGGTGTTAAATGCCTATGTTTCACCACACGCCTTACATAAGAATTCTTTCCAAGATATGTTCTCATGACAGTCTCTTCTGATATTCTGACAGCCATAAGAAGAAATTACTCAATGCACCTTTCATTAAAATAATTGGACAAACCCAATTTACTACTTCAATAAATATAAACTGTGACACAGATATTTTTGAATGGAAGTTTTTCCATTCACATTTTCAACAGAGTGTAGTTAATATTATTAAAAAAAAAACAACACATGACAAAGTATTAAATATTTTCTTTGTGTTATCATGATGTGTAACTTCTTCCTTCTCAACAGAACAGAGCCATAATTTACTTACCCACAGAATTACTTGTTCTTCTGCATATTTTAGAGTTTATTTTCAGTTAATAAAAGAAAGTTTGTACAATGACCAATATACCTAGCTCACCTGAAAGCTAATTACAAGATCAGTTACAAGCATCTTCTCTTAGGGGTAATTTATGTCTTAAAAGGAGCTTCATGAGCTTCATGGGCTCAGAGCAGTTATTCATCCTCTAGCAAGGGAGTGTGACAATGACTTTCATCATCAAAATCAAGGGTGAAAACAGCTGACTGAAGTTGCGCAGAAGCTTCCACATAGATTTTTGATCCTCCCAAGTCCTACACAACAGCCATTCCTGTTCTGATCTTTGCTCAAAATGGGCCATAAACATGTCCCAAACCAAATTCGAAGTCCAGAAAACTACATTTAGTAGATCACATACAAACCATAACCAGAATCACAAGAGCGTTAACTTACATTTGTCAGGCTTGGTACACTTTCACTAAAACTTAGGTAAACCAGAGCTGTTGTCAAGTACGTGACAATTTTCAGATCTGAAGTCCCCATAGCCAAAGGATGTGACACAGACAATACTTCCACATTAAGATGTGTATGCAGAATGCCTGAGACTGTAGACTGCAGTATCTCTGTCGACTTCAGCTAAGCTACACAATTTATACAAATTCAGGATCTAATCTCTGTTTGCAAATGCTCTCCTTCAACAGAGGAACAACATACTTTCTCACAGTTCATTATGTACTAGTATATCTTGATGAACTTCTAACAGCCTCATTAAAAACTGCTCAGAACAACAGTGCGCATGAACAGGCAATCTTACATATTGTCAGGCCAATCATTCAGTGGCCTGACCATCAGGTACAACCTCCTCATAAAGAGTAATGGAGGCTGTTGGAAATAGGCATCTTCTACGTGTAACTTCAGTGCAAAAGGCTTCAGATCCTTTTGGATGCTGACCACCGTTAAAGGATTTGCTATCCTGCCTTCCGTGCTTTATGCATGATGATGCTTTCCAAAGACACTGGGCACTTGTGACTTCTTCTGGGTGAATAGGCTCTGCGGATATAATCTATTCCAAAATGTACTGAATGGCACTAAAACCAAGTATTTTTCACATAAATAGTCTAACGTGTTAATTTGACAGGTATGATGTCCCTGGATCCCTACATGATTTTCTGATGCATGGAATGTGTATTAAACTTGACTAGCAGAAGGTAATTTTTAAGTCTGTAAATTAAGCTACTTTATCCTACATCAAAACTGCTACATAATGAGTTTTGTTGTTGCCTGATCCAAGGCCTATTACAATAAACAGATAGAAACCACTAATTCTCGACAGGCTTTAGGTCAGAATAAAATTATCACGCAAAGTTTACATCTTGATTTCCACCTGTTATTCAACAGACTTGCTCTTTGCTTTCGCAGCAGAAGTTCTACTGTTTGTGTTTGTTAGCCCTCATGACTCAACACACCAAGGCCAAGGCAAGCTAGACTCCATTTCTTTTAGCAAAAAGTCAACAGAGTGCCAATGAGCCAGCCAATGAGGTTCACATGTACCACCGTAGTGAAGGCAAAATGACTACATAGATAAAAACAAGTAAGTAATTTGGCCTGCAGAACACCCATTACTGCTTGCGATGAGAAACTGTAAGGGAGTTTAACTTAATTTTTGTTAGGGAATGTAGGATTTTTACTGAAGAACTTTCCTTTGATGTCAGTAGGATAATGAAAGTCCTGTGAACAGTTTTTATTATAGTCATGCACTATGGAATTTATTTGCACAATAAAGGAGTCAGGATATGTATTTATTAACACCAACTGCTGTTTCCTAGTACCGCCTGTTCCATTTTTTCAAGTTTTCAAGAAACAGCAAAGAAAAGAAAAGACTCTTGATTCTTCTGCAAGACATTTGGGTTCTCTTTCCATAAAGTTAATGAAGATGGAAAGTGTTTCATTCCAAATCCATCAATTGTACATTATTTTGCCACCACTTCAGAGCAATCTACTGACTGAAGGTGCTTTATCCCTGCAGCCCAGGAGGATCTGCTCTGGAAGCAATGGCTTAACCTCAGCCTCGGAGTTTGCATGACTTTCCACAGGAGTTCTACCTCAGCATGAACTAGCCATACACTTTAGAAGTGCTTAGAAATTGTCAATTCACAAAGAAAAGGAATGAGGATTTCTATTCACTTTTACCAAACACCAACAACTTTCATTTTTTCTATATGACAGCAATCGTATCAGGGAGAGGGGAAAGAGGTTCAGATTCTTTCCAGGAATGCACAGCTATTATTCAGGACAGGCAATAGAAAGGCAACATTTATTTACAGAAGGGATAACCTAAGTAGTCTAGCATCAAAGCAAAAGTGTTCCAGTGGATATATTCCTCCTACCTGGTGATCTGCAGCTTTACCATGTGAACTGCCATTCAAAACTTATTTAAATTCTGTTATTAATCTAACAGCAAATTCCATTAAAGAAATGTGGAACGGAAAAGTTAGTCGTCAAGAAACAGCAATTTTAACCATGTTGCATGCTGCTGCTTTAATTATGCAAAACAGCATTAAGTAACAAACTGTTTATGCATGAAGTGGGTAATTAACACATTCTAAATTATTACGATAATTGGATCATGCTATCTTCTTAGCTCTTCCCTCCTTCACCTCTCCAAGCTCTCTGCTGAAGTAACAGTCAGAGAAAGATCTGTTCTAGGCTGGGATAATGATGAATTACATCTTTCCTATCAATTCCAAACACAGGACACCTGCTCTGCAGAACTGAATCAACAACCACATAAGCCTGGAGATAGTGCAATGAATATTCTGTAATCTCCCAAGTTTGATGTTTTTAACATGACAAGCATGACAACAACGGACCAAAAGGAGAATAAACAGACCTGGGGTTGTCGCTATACTCAACTCCAACATCATTACTGTGGTTCACTTGTGTGTTGTTCTTTTTTTGTTCTTGTTTGTTTGTTTGTTTGTTTCTGGGAGGGGGAGAGAGGAAGGAACCTTGCCTGCGATTTTTATCCTCTTTTCTGGAAATGATAACGTAAGCTAAGACTTACCATTTACACCTGCCAGGTTTCATTCTTTTTATTACAGCCTTAACATTAACTCCCATGGATTAAATTCAGTAACAGCTCCTGGTGAGAGTCAGCAGCGCAACCACTGAAAACCTGTTCGAAGCAAGCGTTTCGACATTTCCGGACAGTCCGTCCCACGACGGCGCGGCTCCCAAGCGGCNCACCCCGAGGGCTGGCGGGGCCCCTGTGCCCCCACCGCTCGTCGGCTGCGGTCTGAGCGGGGAAGAGGAGAAGCAGGCACAACACTCATTTGTCTCACATCCATGCGATACTCCTGGCCCCTGGGAAGAATCCCAGTACGTCTTTTTAAACCTCCCCTTAAAACGTTCAGCCGGCGCGGGACTGGTGAAGCCAAGACTTTGGTTCAACTGACTGCATGGCTTGTTTTCAAAGCGAAACGCGTGGGCATGGTCATGTCATCGGAAAGCATACAGTCACCTGCTATGCTGCAAGGCACAGCCATAGACTTGCATGGCTGTTCGGACTTCCCACCCATAAATCAAGGTCACAGACTACTGAAATGAATGAAGAAGCTCATCGCCATTAGCAGGCATTTTAGGTCATCGGGTGTTTCTGAAGGCTACATCAGCAAGCAGTAATAGTTATGACTGTCATCTTATTTCTCAGCATATTTTGTTTCAAGCTTTGTAGAAAAATCTACTTTTAGTGAGGGTGGTTTGCTTACACCCGAGCATGACACACACCACACTGCAAACAAGGCACACTGATGTTCTTCTGTTCTACAGAACTCCTCTCAATTAAATCCTGCTAGTTTACACAACGCTCATTTGTAAAGTCTGTTTCAGAGAAGAGCTTCAAAGGAATGTTTAAACCTGCACAGGACTGACAAATAGTTGGTGCAAACAGTCCTCCAAGACACAACCAACCATCTGTAGGCATGATTCTACAGACGTAATTCATGAAAGATTCTATGGCAGGATATTTGCTTCAATTACAGATGAGTTCACCTTCAGAAAACAGCTTTAAAGATTATTTTAAAAATATTACACTACTAGGGTTACAGAGTACTTTCTTTTGCCTGGAATAGATTCCATGCCTTTCTAAGCCAAAGCATTTTAAAGGTACCTCTTGTTTTCAGAGGTCAAGCGTAACACAAATTTACCACTGTAGATGGATGTAAATTTTGCTCTGCATGTTCTTCACCTTATTTTTATAAAGTCAAGTCTGTGTACAAAAACAAGTCTGCACCAAAATTAAAAAGCTGTCAGATATCGGATAGCTAAGGGTGGTACTATGCTCTTTCCTTCTAATAGGCTCCTTGAAAACTGAACTTCCCTTTTGTTTTCAAGATGAATGACGGACCTCTTTGGGACTGCAGCTCACTCCAGGCCCTGCCATGGCTTCTGCAGTCCTCAGTGCCTCTCAGACAAAAGCACAGAGCATTACTGTTTTACCAGCAGGTATACTTGTGTTCTACACTGTCAGGCAGCACTGAGAACTACATTAACCTTGATTAAGTCACATGATTGCATCACTCCTTCCACACAGTCTCATACATGAGGAAGTTCTTTAAAATGACCAAGAAAAAAAGAATTTACAACTTCAGCTTTTTAAGATTGTTTTTTTTTTTTATGATCCATAAAACATTTCTAAAAGAATGAAAAATTTGTAACTATTTATCTGAAAAAAAATAATACAAGTCTCAAAGTAACTACTTCATGCAAGCTGATGCGTACAGACACCTACAGCTATTCGGCTATCCTACATAAAATTTTCCATTTACAGTTTCTGGAAAATGCTTTGAGTAATTCAAACATTTGTAGTGCTGTCTTTTCAGCTTTATTCTTAATGCTTCAAGCACCACTTGTAGGACAGTGCACCGGAGAAGAAGGCTCCCACATCACAGCAGCATACTTATTTTTACACAGATAAAGAGCCCTCTTCATCAGTACACCAGTAGTTTATAGAGAGACTTCTTCACCAGAACATTTGCTTATTGAGTACAATATTATTAAACAGCTTTCAATACCTTTGATATTAATGCAAAGAAACTGGGTTCTGAGCCAGAAAAGGAAGTTTTGCATGTGTAAGGACTGCACGACAGGATCCAATTTGGCAAAGAGTCTTCAGTAACATAACACTCCTCTAACATTATCTTAAATAGGAATCTATGGTACCCTTTCATATTGGAACTAAAGCATTCATTTGCATAGAAGAAGGGAACTGAACAACTGTTAATTTCTATTTTTATTGATTACTACCACTGAAAAAGTCTTCTTTGCCCTTGAAACCCGTCACTTCAGCGTGTAGCTGAAAGTGGTTCTATTCAGAAAAAGCAAAAGCACCGATCAGTAACGTATTTTTCTCTTCAAAACCTTGAAATCTATCTGTTGTATGCTTCAGTTTAACTGAAATGCTGAATTTCTTGGTCAAAAAATTTACAACTGATGTTAGAACTAAGTCTTTCAGACGGAACCTGTGACTGTATTTGTTAGACTCAGCCTACAGCTTCGGCCAGTACATTCCCCCTACCTTTAGCCCTACCTTTCCTGACAGTTCTCTTCTGTCCCATTCCCAGTAGCTGTGCGGCATTAAGTAAAACAGGTCAGACATAAGTCTTCCCCCTCTTTTTAAATATTCTCCTAGAGTATGCTATATCTGAGACAGCACGGGGAAGATGACACACCTCGCACAGTTTAGATAATTAACCTTGCCGTCAAGACAAAATGCACGGCATGAAATTTAGTCACTGGGAAACAGAAGACTGTTGCTGTACATCTGCTACAGAAGGCAGCAGGCATGTCATACGCAAAGCGTGTTATAACCTCAGGGCTAAGCGATCCTGTAGCACAACTGCAGGGACCAGTCCCGAACAGGCAAAGCTCCCCGGCACGTATGTGTCCGTGCAGCCTATCACATTTCCCTCCAGGGCCAGGATGCATTCTCCGAACTCTGGTGAGCGCTCAGTGATTATTTGTGCTTTCTGAGCCAGCGGGAAGCATGAACTACTCACCGGCCGCCCTTAGCAAGACCGCCTGGCCAGCACGGCCGTGCCAACCCCCAGCCGTTCCCCACAGGAAGCATTACCTGAATCTCCCGTGCATGGTACACAATGATGAGCCCGAGCAGGATGATCGTGGAGAGGCTGATAAGGCATTTCAGAGCGAGGGAATACAGCGACTCCTGCAACAGAAAGACACCACCGTCCCTCAGAGACACATGCGACGGGGACGCT